>OY720444.1:13271962-13568796 GCA_963082915.1 Dolichopus griseipennis | reverse complement strand
AAAACTTTAAATAAAAATTATAAAATTATTTCAATATTAAAATTTAATTTAAATTTAATTTAAATTTTAAATTCATGGGAAATTTTAAAGAATTTAGTTAATTGTTATTTTTGATTTAAATTAAAGTATTTTCTAATATAATTTAATCAATTTTTAGTAACTGAAAGAATAATACAGTTTTTTGCATACTTTTAGGGGATTTATACTTTTTAATTTTCTTTTAATGTATTTAATGATCACCATGAAGTTTTTTTGAATCCTTTCTTGTTTAAATACCCATATATTGGGAATTCAAATAGGGGTTTGAATATTTTGCATACTTTTAGGGGATTTATTATATTTATTGTTCTGTTAATGAACTTTATACGCGCCAATTAATTCTAGTTAAGTTTAAATTGCATTATTATGGAGTTTTCATTATTCTGTTATCACTTACCGTTATTACAATATCTACAGCCTAACTAGATTTAAAGTATTTAATTAATATTATACAATAATTAAAAACTAATTAAAAGTGTAAATTTTGAAAAGTTTTTTTTTAAATACTTTTTCTACCAAATTATCATCAGAGGTATTTTTAAGTAGTTTTAGGCGATTCTTATAACACTATGTTTATTTTTTTTGTGTTCTTTTTTCAACAAAGATAAAAGAACCCATACATGAAAACTTTTACATCGTTTCAACACCTATAAAATATACCTATGTATAATTCTTACACTACTAATTCAACACTTTAATGCCTATGTATGTCAATTCAACAGTATATCAGTTTTTGTAGTACAAAAATCAGAAAAGAACAAAATATTTGAAAATATACAATACAAATGATGCCATATAGCAATTTTTTTCAAGGACATTTTCCCAGAAAACAGTGACAACGTTCAAAACAAAGGACGTGAAAGAAAAATGAAAAAAAAAATTAAAGTAAAGGACGAGGCAGTGGTTGTAACTCTAGTTATTTTATTTTCCTTTTATAGAATTATAAGGTAGATTTTGAAATTTGTGTCGTAAAGGCCAATAAGTCTGTATTATATTTGATATTTTTTAAGCCTGCTAATTTGTGGATTAAATTTCTTTCAGTTTCTAGTCTTAAAATAAGAGAGAGTAAAAAGGAACGGTGGATCTTTGGAATTGACACTTACAAAATTAAAGTAAAGTCAATGATGTGTTCACTTAAACTATTGCAACTTTGTACTAGAAAATCCCTAATTTTTTGGTAATTTTTTTTTTTGCGAGTAAGACATTCGGCTGTACCAAGCAAAAACACAGTAACTAACAATATGATAAAATTCGAGTTAAGAGCAAAAATGGACTTACTATGTTGTTTCCTAACATTGTACATTGTCACTTTTACGATCTGAACCCTCAGTGAGTAAAAATGATGCTTCCAAAACACAGTAAGTGCATTGTTTACATCACGATTCCTAGTTCAAAACACAGTAACTAACAAATCCCAAATTAAAACACAGTAATTGCAATGAGTTACTGTGTTCTAATTTGGTGTTTGTACTTACTGTGTTTTAAAAGTGAAAAATAGTTCGATTTTGTGTAATCACAAAGCGACTGTCCCAAGCAAAAACACAGTAACTAACAAAATTAAATTGTTTTTTTTTAATTCTCTTTTTTCAATGTTTACTTGTTTTTTGTACTCTATTTTTTCTACTCTATTTTTAATGTAATAAATTGTACAGCGCAAAATAAAAACTGGGTGATTTTCTCTGCGCTGGTTAATATTGTAAACCAACCAAACGGTCCAGATGAAGTTCGCTTTAAATTCCTTACTAAAGGTCAAACCCATATGAGTGCTGATGGAGTACATGGGAACATTGAAAAAAAAAATAGGCAGGAAGCGAAATATTTATGATTTCCAAGAGTTATGCGAGGTAATAGAAAGTTCACGTAAAAATTTACGAATTTTAAAATTGGAACAGTTTCATCAATGGAAGTCAGGTAAACGGTCTTTAATGAAAAAGAAAAATATTGAAGATTCCATGACAAATTTTAAATTGTGCAATTTGGTGGAAGTAAAATTTACAAAAGGATGCCGAACAATTGAATATAAAAACGATTTCGATGAAAATTTCAAGTTACTGGACTTTCTAAAGAAAAAAGAAAATATAAACAACGTTCCATGCTTAATCGAACACCGTGGTGTGCAGAAAAAAAAAGGAAACAATAATCAAAGAGCTTGTTCAATTAATGCCAGTTAATAGGCGCTCATTTTGGAATAATCTAAATGAGTCTGAAACATCACGACAGATATTCAGACAAGACTGAATTATTTTTGTTAAGTTTTTATTTTCAGATGAATTATTTTTGTCTAGTTTTAATTTGTATTTTCAAATGAAATTTTTTTGTTTAGTGTAAAAGGCAATACCTACTGTGTTTTTGTTTTGAGATTTAATTATTAAATTAATACTTGCTTTACTTTAAAAACACAGTAAATTCAAATACTGTGTTTTTACCTGGTTTTCTTCGCTTAAATTTTCAATAATACCCATTTAAAACAAAAAAGCTTTTCGGAATTACCCAAAATTAAGAGTAATCGAATCGAAATGGTATTAAAAAGAAGCATACTCATTCAATTTATAAGAAAAAATTACATAGACAACAAATTTTTAAAAGATGTTGTGAGGCTTCAAAATTTAGTGTTTTGCTTAATTTCTCGAAAGTATACTTGAATCAATTACTGTGTTTTTGCTTGGGACAGCCGCATTTAGCTTCGAATAAATGCATATTATGATAATTTAAACCGGGATAATTTAATCGCGGAGAGAAAAGCATCTGTTGCCCTCTTTGCTCCTCGTTGGAAAATCTTGAATTGGGGTTGTTTAATTTCCTTAGAACAGGTGTTACTGCTTGCAAGATATCTCAGTACCAGTTACCGAAATGAACGACAATGGCTGAGTCGAGTTAGCGTTGATATAACAAATATTTAATATCTGATCTATTCGAATAACGACGAAAAGACATTCTTTATGTTTTATCAAGGTATCTAGCGCCATATAGGGGCTCAAACCCAAATACATGCATTATATTCCATTTTCGTCCTAATATAGCTTTTATAGGTGTTAAGGAGATTTATTACAAGAAACCTAAAAACTAAGCTTAGATACTCATTTATTACAGTAGTGTTTTGCTAAAATCTTGAAGCTATCTTGTTAAAATATGAAACATATGGTTTTATCCAATGTGTCCCTCTTCTGTTGGAAGTTCTCCGTTTTCACAATTCATCCTCAGTTTGTGGTTAATGTCCAGAGCTAATATTCTCAGTTTCATTTCTAACTTACAATCAATCTTTCACTTCTAACTTTATTTCCCCACAAATCCTTCTTCCTCATAACAAAGTCTACATAGTTATATGCTAAAGTGCCAATTTCTAAAGCTTCACAAGCATGTAGCAAACCAAAATTCCAATAATAACAAATCAGAAGTCCTTATTTTGACCAAATCCCAAAAAAAAGAAGTATAAAATAAATCTCATGCCACTTCATAATAGAATCAAATAAAATCTTTCAAATAACTTAATATAATTTTTTGCAAATATTATATTTTAGTGTTTCCGATCAATTTTCCTAATTTTTTATCAATTTTATATTTTTTTTTTTTATTAAATTTTCCTTTTTATTAAAAAAAAAAAAAACAACACAATAACAAATTATAAACAGGAAAACAATATAAACTTTTTTTTTTTTTAAATCACTGTTAATGCTATCAATTTTATTTAAGTCACGTTTTTCACCTTTATAAACACTAACTCATACATAAATAAAAAATTTTCCAACTTATTTTCCATTTTTTTCAAAAAAAACAACAGAAAAAACAAAAAAAGGATAACAAAACCTGGAACAAAAAAATAAAAAAATTTCCTTGACTTATTGAAATTTAATCCTTTTACGATACAAAAATTATTGAAAATTCATATACTCTACAATATCTATTGACTCTTATTTTACGTGTAGACTTTATGTAGACTTTTTTTTTTATATTGGAGTTCCTTCCCTTTTGTGTAGATTAGTTTAAAAATAGTTTTCACATCAATTTTTTTCGTATTTTTTTTTTTTAACATTTTCTTAAGAATCGTGCTTTTCATAATTTTCCTTATTTTTCTTTATACAATTGTAAATGTGTGTGTGAGTGTTTGTGTATTTTCTTAAAATGTTCCGTTGTAAGAAGAGGCATTGTCATGTATTTTGAAAATATTTTGTTATATTTTGTGTGAGGAAAATTTTTTAAGGAAAATTATTTTAAAAGAAAAGATTGGGAGAGGTTGTGGAGTGGCATATAAATTTGTTTTGTAACAATAAACTATTAATTTTGTTTCATTTTGTATATGGTTTTTTTTTTTTTTTTTTTTTTTTTTATTATACTTGTAGATATGTAAAATATATATATATATTTTTTTAATATAGGACATGCACGTGACAATATTAAAAAGTTTAAAAGAAATCGAAGAAAAAAATAACTAAAAAAATTTAAAGGATGATGACTTTATAAAAGAGTTCCCGTAAGAAAGATTCTGTAAGTTAAATTATTTTAAATATAAATTTCAGCAAAGGTTAATAGATCTATGTAGACTTAGAAGAGAGCATCCTTTACTAAAGCAACAATGGAAGAACGAAAGAGCCTGGCTATATGACATGCGCTGGAAACAGACAATTTGCGAAGGAAAAACCACAATGCTATGTAGCCTTTGAATAGAGCGCCCAATGAAATAAAAAGGACTTCAAATAATACCTGGAAGTCTCAAGACATCTACAGTACCAACTTAACCTAACCAATGTCACTTAAAATGGAGAATTTAAATACAGTAGCAGAAAACCATGTGAGATTAAGATGCCAAATGGAATTCTTATGCATAGAAAACCAACATAGAAAACCAACATAGAAAACCAAAAATAGAAAAGAGTCTTTTTTGAGATTAACCCATTCGATGATCCTTTGATGCAGCTAAATTGTAATTGTGGTGCAGTCTAGTCGACCACTCTTCAGTAAATTTAAGAGATCTTCGGGTCTAACATTACAAGAACTACTGAAACTTTAAATAATTTAACTTCTAAATTGACTATCGAAAATCTACTTTATTCAATCCTAAAATGGCCTAGGGGAACTAATCAGAAAATGTGAGGGAATCATAAGAAAGACCATTACTTGCACTGAAATAGATAAACTGGAAAGGATCAAATATAATATCCAAACTTATTATCTGATACATATGTCCATAGGTTCCACAAATAACTTTTAATATTAGTTTCCAACATCAAAATTAAAGTTCGAAATACTGGACCTTTTTTTTACAATATTATTATTATTAATCATGGTTCTTGAAACAGCTTAAGAACAGGACTTTATAAATTTTCAATTAAACTGCAAGTTTTAATAACTCTATGAGCTATGAAAATGTTACCAAATCGTCCTTAATAAATCCATTTTTTGTCATTTAGTAGTAATTTAATACTATTTAGACCCCACTTAGACACTTATTAGACGCATATATATTTGTATATTGGAGCTTCCGCATTATTCTTAAATTTAATTTTTGAAATTAGCTTAAAAGATATTTGGTTATTAAAGAGTGATTCTCGTTTAGGTCCTTTTTTATAATATTAAGTCCTGATATTAAATCCTTTTCACCTTGTACCCAAAATTGAAATTCCTTCTGGAGCTTCTGCATTTGGATGAGGAATTTCACTTTAGGGCTCACCCTGTTCCTAACGACTTAATTTCAGGACTTAATATTATAAATAACGGGAACCTGAACGAATATCACTATCTATAATAACTAAATATCTTTTAAGCTCATTTCGAAAAATAAAATTCCTAATATTTTAAACAGAGAAGTTCTTACAAGGTATCTAAAACTTATTACTAAAAAAAATAATAAATTGGAAAAAAAAAAATATATAAATTTATTTATTTCTTTTTAATACAAAAAAAAAAAATAAAATAAAACAAAAAGTAAGAAAACTTTTCAATTCAAAAAATAGAATAAGAGTCACGTCTCAAATGCATTTTTTAGAGTATCTTCTCTCGTACTATTTACTCTAGTAACAAAAAAAAAAAAAAAAACAAAAAAAAAAAATACAATTTTCCAATTTTTTTTTTTTTTTTGTTTTTAAACTACTTATTAAAATTTTTCTTTTCTAAAGCGATTATATGTCTTAAGGTATTTTCCTCCTTCCAATATTTTACATTACCATCCCTTCCCATCCCTTACCATTCCCTGTGGTTCACAATTCTATGAAAAATAAATATTAAATTTTAAACTATGGTAATATAAATTTTTATTTTATAATAAATGTATAAGTTTGTTATTAGCACATTTTCAAAAAATTTTGTAAAAATGTGCCTATATAGTTTCACTCTGTCCGCCCGTCTGTCTGTCCGTATGTTTAAAAACTTTTACATCATTTGAAATAGAGAAAAGAAATTTTAACCACGAGTAGGTATTACAAAAAAAATAATTTCGTAGAAGAATTTTTTTTTTGTAGCCCAACCCGTAAGGGAGCTGCAGCCCCTCAAATTTGGGAAAAGCCCTATATTTAAATTGATATAACAAGAGTTCTATTAGGTATGTTTTCAATCTGAAAACGCCAAAAGATAGCTGGTTTTATAAACTTTATAATTTTTTAAAAAATAAATGTTTAGGGTTGCCATATGGTACGAAAAATTACCATTATGCAAAACTCAATTTTTGCAAAATTTTTGGCCCCACATATCTTCTAAACGGTTTAAGCTTGGGTCTTGAAATTTTAGGAGAAGTTAGATCTTTAGAAATTAGTAGGAGTCGGTTAACAAAATGTTTTTGTCACGTCCCCTGTTTAGCAGCTATAAGGGCTGGAAAATTGAAATTAATATACAAAATATGAAAGTCCAATATTATACTTTCACATACGTTAAAAGATTTTCTTAAATTTAAAAGCGGTTCTTTAAATTAAAGAAAGTATCTCTCAGTTTTAACCATTTTTGCTTAAATAGTAAAATTCTAAGTAAAATGCCAATTTTTTGTGGAATTCACAATTTAATTACTAGAACCTAAAAAAGTTGGGGGAAGAGGTGTAGTGAAGATTAGATCCTTGAGAAATTGGGCAACCTTCCCTATAGAGAGGCTATTAAACTAAACATTAAATTTACTGTTTTTATAAGTAAGTAGTAACTTAGTCACCAACGTATATATTTGGTTCCGATCAAATAGTCAGTATGAAAAACTGTATTATTTTGAAAATGTGCTTTTTTAAAAACCCTTGGTTTTTTTCATCACTTGTTTTTTATTGTTCTTCGAAATACTGTAACAGTTTTTTTTTTTTTTTTTTTCAATACAGGACTCAGAAGCAATCATTCTTACAAAGAACGAAAAAAAAAATTTACTCAAAATAATGTGGACCCTTACTTTTTTGAACATCAATTCAATATTAGAAATTTTTATTTTTTTGTTTTTCAATAGTCATGATATGGTGGAACTAATCAGAAAACGTGAGGGGATCATAATAAAAACAATTACGTGAACTGAAATAGAAGATGTGGAATGGGAAAATGCTATAACAGATGATAAAAATTGGGGTGCAGCAGCTCTATTTATGCAATAAATACATAATGATTATATTACATAGAAACAATTCCCATAATAATTTAATTTGAAACGGACACAAGGCCCTCTAAAAACATTGTAGGCATTACACTTTTTTTAATTTTAATTAGGGCTAGAATTGATTGAGGATCGAAGTAATAGTTTTCTTTCCCCTTTCTGAATATTATCCAATTACATTTTTACTAATTATTAATTTAGATGGGGGTTGATCTAAAGTTTAATAGAATAAAGACCTCAGACTGTAAGTAAAATCATTGATTTTGTAACCAACTACTCGAATACACATTTCTGGAAAAACGAATACCCCGACTTTGTATTCAACTCTAAAATGCTACCTAATACATAATTACAATATATATATGTATATTTTAATTTCAAATGGAGCTAAGTCGATTGTTTTTTAAAGAAAACGTGAGGAGATCATGACACCACGGGGTCCTATTTCTTATTTAATTTTATGTTCGTTATGAGAAATAATGCCCCAGGGTGTTTAATTTCCGATCTATTGGGAATAAAGGTCCAAGGTGCTAATTCGCATATCTAGATGATATTTTGAAGGGATCTTAGAGCAAAATTCAACACTCCTACTTTCTTGAATTTTCATAATCTGAAAAAGCTAAGTGATTTTGAATAAAATTCTAAAATTCTTCCGAATTTAAAACTGTTTATATATAAAGGTATGAGAAATTGAGCTTCAGGATATTTTTTCTCATTCAATCTTCGAATGTTTCGAAAGCAACTCCCCGGGGGCCTTATTTCTAAAAAAGGTCGAAAATTCCGAGGACTTATTTCTTAAATTTATTGGAGTGATTATGTATCAGATACGGTGAAACTTCCGGAAAGGGGTTGTGAGCTATCAAGATGACGTCATCACATAACGGTACTAAATATCTCAAATTTTTTGTATATATATACCATTAGTGGCGATGGCGCCATCTAGTGGTCGAAAAATGCATTACAAAATGTTCCTAAGATTTTGTAGCATTTTTATTAAAATGTTATATTTTTCCTGTTAGTCCAGAAACTGGAACCAACATCTTACAATATTGTAGGGCATGATATTGTCTTTCATAAACATCTTGTTTCATCTGAATCGGTGCTACCATTTTTGAGATATTGCAATTTAAAGTGAAAATTTAAAAAAAAAAAAAATCAAACTTTCAAAAAACCTACTATAACTGTGAATTTTCAAAAACACCCTGTATTATTATTATACCATTAGAAAGGTCTCTTAAAACTCTTTCCAACGGTATATAATAAGTATGGCATATGTTGACAAATAGCTCCACCAGAGAACATAAATGCAAAAATGACGCAACAATTTTATTAAAAAATACATTTTCATACTTTATTTGTCATAAATTTATTTTGCCTTTTTGTTTTCCATTTGAAATATTTATTTTAAAATTTACGAATGTACTTTATAGTTTGATACAATATTGAGTTGGGTTTTGTTTAGAAGATTTTTGAGGTATTTATATGTATGTAAAGTATAATTAGAAAGGATCTTAGAGTTGGTTATAAAGTCAGAATTATACGTTTTTTCCAGAATATTTATATACTAAGATTTTGAAGATTGACAGGGTTTTGAGTTGGATATAAAATTACGCTTATACTGTTCCAACAACCTGTATAACGTTTTATTTAACCCTTTCGTTGGGCCCTTTCGTTGGTTGGGCGAACAGGTTGTTCGCATTTGAATGCGAAATAAAGCCATATCATTTTCTAAAATTTTATGAAATAAAGCCATATAGTAAAATTGATACAAATTCTAACACTAAAATGAAAAGAATGGTATAAGAATTCGGATACCTAATTCATTCAAAAAATTAATAAGTTCCTAATTTTTTTTAATACACTGTAATAAAACATGTTAAATAATATTATATTTTCATTACGGGGGCTGCCGCCCCCGAACCCCCGCTAACTCAATTATTGAAGCTAGATTTTGAATCCAACACTAAAATGAAAAGAATGGTATAAGAATTCGGATACCTAATTCATTAAAAAAATTAATAAGTTTCTAATTTTTTTAATACACTGTAATAAAACATGTTAAATAATATTATATATTTTCATTACGGGGGCTGCCGCCCCCGAACCCCCGCTAACTCAATTATTGAAACTAGATTTTGAATCCAACACTATAATGAAAAGAATGGTATGAGAATTCGGCATAGCTATTTCATACAAAAAATAATCAACCCTAATTAATAAATATAAATATTCTGGAAAAGGGGGCAATCCTGGTTTTGAATCCAACTCCAAAATCCCTCCTAATTGAGAATCCCACATATACACATATATATAAATATTCTGGAAAAAGCGTAAAACCCTGCTTTTGAATCCAACTAACAATCCCACATATACACATATATAAATATTCTGGAAAAAGCGGCAATCCTGCTTTTGAATCCAACTCTAAAATCCCTCCTAATTGAGAATCCCACATATACACATATATAAATATTCTGGAAAAAGCGTAAAAGCCTGCTTTTGAAACCAACTCTAAAACTCCTTCCTAACTATTTAAATAAAAAAGTTTGGAAAATTAAATTGCTTCTATTTTCACAAATAAAATTACTTCTGATTTTGTAGCCTAAGGGCCTTTTTAATTATATTTTTACATACATATTTAAATAAAAAAAATTTTAAAACTTTGAGGTTGTCACCTCCAAAATCCCTCAAAACAAATTGTCAGAACCAAACTCAATATTGTATCCAAACCTAAAATGCATCCTTACATTTTTAAATTTGCCAAAAAGGCAAAATAAATTTATGACAAATAAAGTATGAAAATGTATTTTTTAATAAAATTGTTGCGTCATTTTTGCATTTATGTTCTCTGGTGGGGCTATTTGTCAACATATGCCATACTTATTATATACCGTTGGAAAGAGTTTTAAGAGACCTTTCTAATGGAATAATAATAATACAGGGTGTTTTTGAAAATTTCACAGTTATAGTAGGTTTTTTGAAAGTTTGATTTTTTTTTTTTTTTTTTTTTAAATTTTCACTTTAAATTGCAATATCTCAAAAATGGTAGCACCGATCCAGATGAAACAAGATGTTTATAAAAGACAATATCATGCCTTACAATATTGTAAGATGTTGGTTCCAGTTTATGGACTAACAGGAAAAATATAACATTTTAATAAAAATGCTACAAAATCTTAGGAACATTTTGTAATGCATTTTTCGACCACTAGATGGCGCCATCGCCACTAATGGTATATATATTCGGAAACTTTGAGATATTTAGTACCGTTATGTGATGACGTCATCTTGATAGCTCACAACCCCTTTGCGGAAGTTTTGCCTCAGATACAAGACTCTAGGGTGTTACATCTAACTAAATGAGAAGTAACACCCTGAGGCCCTAATTTCACTTATTTAAAAGCTCCCTTTGAATATTATTCACTTATTGCATATGGAACTATTGCACGCCGCCCCCTAAAAAAATCTACGGTTATTTGCAAATTTTGTTTTTAAAGTATCTACAGATTTTATTTCTGTTTTAATAAATAATTTCGAGGGAATCTTTTCAACCCCTTTGCTGCCATATTTTTTTTTGGTGAAATTTTTGTTTAGATTAAAAATTTAAATAATTTTTTTTCGATTTTTCCCATTTTTCTTTTAGTTTTTTATTTTTTTTATTTGGAATTAATAGTTTTTCATCAAATTGATGTCATTTAGAGTTTTTTAATCAATAGATACTTTACCAGACAGTTTATTTTACTATAAAAACAAAAACTGGGTTCCGATTTTTTTATTGTTTTATTGGAATTTTTAGAATTTATTTAAAAATTTTTTTTATGTTTTTTGAAAATGGAATTAAAAATATTTAAACATTTTTAACAATGGAGGAATTTTTTTTAGTTGCTTTTAACTTGATGCATTAAATATTCAGAACATGTAGCAGACATTTTTAAATTAAAAATTCGAATTAGTTATTTATTTGGTGCCTGATTTTTAGATGGATATTATAAAATCATTCATTTAGTTAATAAATAATGGATAAATTGTTTTCATGAGTGAATAATTTTAACGGATATGCTTAATTGAAACAATTTAGAGGATTCGTGTGCTCTATTTATATAGAAATGTGCACTAAAATTGATTATTTAAAAGTTAAAAATCAATAATTCAATTTTCAAACAATTTTGAAATAAATTAATAATTTAAATTCACTATATGTTGTGAAGGTGTGATTCCTTAAAGTTATTTTTGTACTTATTAGTTCCATTTAGGAATTGTGATTTTAAATTAGTTTTGTAAAGAAAAAGTGTGATTTATTATTAATATGAGTTTCTAATGAGATGGTGAGTGAAATCTTTTGTATTTTCTATCACAGTAGTTAAACAAGGATACACAAGGTACTGAGGATCCTCAAAGTTATGATCCCCAACTTTATTCTCAATATTTAAAGTTATAATTAACAGATTAAAGCATTTCCATTATTGATTTCAACTGTACGAGGTATCTTCATCTATTTATTTCTAAAACTGGAGGTAAAGGTACATTTTTTTTCTTATTTCCCTGTAGGTGAAGAGCGAATAAGCGTAGTTGCTTTTAATTTAGGGATTGGGGATATTTTCAAAACTCTATCCAGTAGGTCTACGAGAATCCTCTGAGTAGTATAGGACTTTCACCTAACTAGAGTAAAAGGTACATTTTTCCTTATTTCCCTGTAGGCGGAGAGCAAATAAGCGTAGTTTCTATTTAATTTAAAGATTGGTGAAATTTTCAAAATTCAAACCACTTGCTCCACGAGGATATCTTGGGTAGTATAGGACTTTCACCTATCACAGACACACTTCCGACTAACAATTTGGTTTTTGGGATCAGAATTTTATTCCACACTCTTTTTCCATATGGTGCTTTCTATAATACTAGGGTTCAAAATCTAGATTTTTGTTAATACTAAAATGTATTAGGAGAAGATTTATATAATTTCCAATATCGAATTCGTAGACGAATATAACGGAAACGTAAGCGGATTCTAATATTCTTATTTTATATATAATTATATACAATGGTTGGTTTAGTCTCCGAAACCCATTCGACGAGTTCTTCGAGAAGACTGTGGATAGTGTTGAACTTTCATCATCTACAACCACACTTCATATTAAAAGTTTGGCTTTGAGGATAAAAATTTTATTCTACGCTTGTAACCTTTTTTGCAATGCTCCAAGTAGGATCCTAATATAGATCGTTTCTAAATCTAGATACATTAAAAGATTTTTACGTCTTCTATTAATCTGATCTTCATGATCTAGTACAATATTTAATCTTTATTAGTTTTTGTTTCATTTTTCCTGTGCAATACCCTTTCTGAAACATCTTTTGCAATATGGCTTCTGGCAGCACCAGGGATCGTAATCTAGACATTATTAGAAACTTATATTTCTTCCGTTCATCAGATCTCATGATGCAGTGCATTACCAATTGTTAATTCGTTTTTCTTTTTTTCTTTCTCCACAATTCTATAGTTCCTCACATCTGCATTTTGAATACTCTACTAATTATCCTATAGTTCATTACATTTCCCAACATTTAAAATATTGTATTCCTAAAAGATGTATGAAACTCCATATGTATTCATTTATAACTTAGTTTAAATTAGTTTTACTTCCTTTACGTCCTTTTAATTAATTATTAAAATCTATTAATTAAAAATTTCTTAAAGTTTTTTAAAATTTAAATTAATTAGAATTAAATCAATTAATTTTAATGAATAAAATATTACTTACCTATATTTTAATATAATTAAATAATTATTTTATAATAATTTTTTAATTAAAATTTTTTATATTAATAATTATAGAGTTGCTCTTCCGCAAAACATATTAATTATATTACAAGTTATCTGATACATTAATATTACTCCAATTAATATGTGACATTCGTCAAAAAAAAACATTCATTTAAATTCATTCTTTTAATTCATTAAAATAAAACAAAATTAAATTGTTCAATGTCATTTATTGCACAGCAATTATTTAAATTTTTTCATATTAGATATGTTATAATGTCAGAAATGTTTTCATATATTCTAAAATTAAAGACTGATATAACAGGTGACCTGATTTTATTTTCAAGAGAATCAAGGGAAAAAAACGTTTTTTTAAAAGTTATCTTAAGAAAAAATTTTCATTTAAAATTAACCTTGGTTAATGCCTCAAGAGTTCTGTATTTAATGAAAGTAATAATTTCAAATATTCAAATTGAAAAGTGTATGATGATTAGGGTTTAGGTATAGGTACCATTTAAATAAATTAAAATTATACTGAGATAAATAGAATTAGTGGATGTTTTACAAACATACTTACAAAATCTAAAGGTAAAAAAAGATCATGTTAATATTATTTATCAGAACGAATTACTTGCTCAAGTATAAATTTTAATAAAATTCTTTTGCAAACTAAAAACTATATTTAGCGTATAGCTCGATATCAGTCAACTCAATGTGAAATTAATCAGATGAAAACACAGCTAAAAATGATTAAGTTAGGAAATAAATAGATGTCAGAGATAGGCATAGTCGAATTTTTAAGGAGCAAAGAAATTGAACTATTAAATTCTAATACAACAATTTTAGTACTTATATTTTTTATTCCAGTGCGCATCAGAAAAGGAGTCCAGAGCGCTTTGAGAAATTGTAAGAATTCTTTGCATATATAAAATAGTAAATGTTACTTCAATAAATACCTAATTTTATAGCGAATTAGGTATGCATTTAATTCCAGAGCGCATAAGAAAAATCCACAGCCCATAAATCAACTGTAATAAATTTTCGATATTTATTTAATAGGAGTGCTTCTTAAATATATAGCTAATTTTTTAGCCGACTAATTATTCTTTTAATTCCAGTGCGCATATGATAATTCCAGAGCGCATAAAGAAAATGTAAGAATTTTCGATATTTGCATAAAAGGAATGCTTCTTAAATAAATATATAGCTAATTTTTCATATGCTTTTAATTCCAGTGCGCATAAAGAAAATCTAAGAATTTGTTCCAAATTCATAGTAGAAGATGTATTTAAATAAAGTACGTTATTAATTTTCTTAAAGGCTATGAGTTTTCAGCTTATCAACTCGTTAAAAAAAAGAAGCCTTAATACAAGAAATGAACTAAATAGTTCCTGAAAATAAATAAATCCAAATACTTGTACTCAATCAATTTTAATTTCCAACAAATAAATCACTTTCATTAAAATGAGTGGATTTGAATTTTTTAAGGAATACTTATACACACATTCTGTAATTAAAAATAAAATATATTACTTTATGTTATAATTTCAAAGTGTATTATAGAAAAAGAAAGGGGTAATATTAAGAATCCTGCAATAATCCTACTTTTATCCTTATTTTTTTTTTAATTTTCACTTTTTATCTATCATATTTCCGTCCATCATTTTTAATTAAGAGGAAAAAATCTTGTCATTTCGTAATTTTTCATTTTTTTAGGTTAAGTCTTCAATTATAAAATATATATATATATATATATATATATATTATATACAAATAAAAAATTAAATGCGAATATTTTTTAATGAATAGCGATAGTGTGTTCTGGATATTATCCTGATTTCAACTACAAAAAAACAAATCAGTTTTTCTTATGTAAAACATAAATAATTATGTAAAGTACATTGACACTATATATAAAATATGTATTAAATAATGTACGCAAATAATTACTAAAAAAAAAAAAAATAAACAAACTAGAACTAACTAATTATTTTCAATTAAAAATATGATACACATATATAATATGATTAAAAAAAAATATAGGAAGTGGGTTGTTTTAGAACATAAACAGATGATTTATATCCCAGAGAAAAATAATTACACTAGAATAATATTAAAAAAAAAAATATTGGAGTAAATGAAATAAATATAATATAAAATAACACCATTTTTTTCAACTAGATTATTTAAATTTTTTGTAATTTTTAACGTATGTACATAATTATAATAATGATTATTATAGTTATGCTAACAACTGAAATAATATGTTTATATATTTATTTTAGTAATACATTTTAAACTCATTATTTTAATTACAATTTTTTTTGGAATTTGGGGAAAAATTAGTTTGGGTAATAGGTTCTGAAAATTAATAATTTAAGAAATGATTTAAAAGTGTTACAAGAAAAAAAAGGGTGCAATTAAACTCTCAAGATAGTAATGTAAATGTATTGTACAATGCATTATAATAGGCCTTTATTTAATAGATACTTGAATTAAATTACGTAATACAGGTGATGCAGCAACCCCATAAGTTAAGAAAAAATTCTTCCAAATATACAAAATATAAAAAATAATTAATATTATACAAAACCTAATAAGAAATATCTAAAATTTCTTAATAATATCATAATTTTCTTAATATAGCCCAAAAGTATGCAATTAAAAAAAAATTCTATTTAAAAAGTATTTTCCTTGTTGAATTTTTTTTTTAAGCTATAAGGTATGATAATAAAACTATTTTTAGTCAGAATAGATGCTACTGTTGTAAATAAGCTGCCCTCAAACAGGTGCAAGAAGGTGCATAATCATTTCACTTTCATATTTATCATAAAAATTTTCCTTTATCACATTAAACATAATTTTGGACAGGGATGGAAGTGTGACAAGCCTCTTTGCAGAATATTTATTTTTTTTTTTATTTTTCGATTTAAACCTTTATTGTGTATTATCTTATACAACTTTCATAAATTATAAAACAAAGGTTAAACTTTGGAGCGACCAGCTATGGAATTAATTTTGACAAAACGTCATAGTACAATATTAAAAAATCGTTTTGACATTTGAAAATGAATGTAAACAACTTTCCAGGCTTACTAGTGATGAAAATATTATTGTATAACTTAATTGAACATCATTATATCAATTAGTTTACACTATTTTCATATTTATTGTTTAAATTTTATCCTTTTACTCATTAAATTTAACTATTTTCAAATCAATTTGTTCTTTTTAAATTTAAATTCATAGCAAATTCTCAAATGAAATCTTTATAGCTGTGCGTATTGAAAAAGCGACAGGTATATTAAAAATAAGTTCTACATTCGTAATGCAACTATAATCTTCCATGTTATTCTAATGAATTTGGTCCTTTTTTTAAAAGTGCCTCCAAATCTGGGAACCATGAAGTCAAAATGACATAATTTAAAAAATCGAACTTGCCACTTTTGTATTAGAAGCTTAAGAAGAAAAATATATAAGCTAAGTACCAATATTTGGGACGGAAATTGTAAAGGACCATTTTTAGGACGGGCTAAAGACTCAACCTTTTCTAATTATTTTTATTGTTCTTGGGTTCTATTATAAAATCTGTATATACATTTTTTCCACTATGTTGATCCAGCTGATGGAACTTAAAAACCTAGGCTTATTAAAAAAAAGACCAATTTAATTTAAAAATGTAAGACCATTTGAATTTGAAAGAAGAAAAAATTTATTTAAAAATAGTCTAGTTTCATGCAAAATAGGACCAAGTTCACGTGAAAAGAGTGTACTAAAATGTTTTTAGAAAAATTTCTAATCTTTAAAAATCCTTAGTTTTCATTTTCCTTAAGTGTCATTTTCTTCATTGGATGTTTAACACATACAATTGAACCTTGATATATACATATAATAAAATATTTTCAAAAAATTAAATGGACATAAAGTTAAAAAATTTAATAAAATATTTTTTTTTATTTTAAAAAAAATATTATAAGTATTTCATTAAAAGATCAGAACATCAAATATTGTTATTTTCTCTTTTACCAACAAAAATTTTCCAATGAAAATTTCACAGAAAATTTTCCTTTGAAAGACAAAAATATATCAAAAGTTTTTTAATTTGTTTTTTATATAAAAAAATAATTACCAAAAAACTATATACAAGAATTTTAGAAATTTTAGAATATTGAATTTCAATAAAATAATAAAATGTAAATATATACATTTTACATTAAATTGAATTCAATTGAAAATATTTTTCAATTTAATTTTTACATTTAATTCAATTAATAATTTTCAATTTAAAATTGATTTATTTATTTATTTTTATTTTTTTTATTTTTCCTTTTTCAAAAATCTTAAATCAATTTTCTTACATACAAAATATAACTGATTGTAAACTAATTCAATAAACAAATTTTCATATTTAAGATATATGATTGCGTCAAATGGTGCCATAATGAAGTATTGGCAGAAAAAAAAATGAGAGCCATAGAAAAGTGCCCTTAGAAAATTCCAAAGAATATTAAAAATAGTGCGAGTGCGAAAAGTAGTTGTTAATATTTACCTACTCACCACAATGTTCAAGTGAAACTAGGAGTTGAGCTTTGGACTGCAGAATCTTTCAAATCTAAACCTTCTCATGAAAGAGTCCTGCTTTCTAAAACTCGTGCTCAGACTATCAGAATGTTTAGATAAAAAAAGATATGACTTCCGTATTATGAAGCCGTAGCAATAAGAATAGAAAGGCGAAGGAAAAAATGCGAAGGGATATTTTAATTAATTAAGGATTAAAAAGGAAACTGAGTTGGAATACATTGACTTCTTTCTTAATAATTTTTAAGGTGTAAGAATCTATGAGAAACATAAACGATGAATATTTCTTCAAATTTCTAAAACTCTAGGATAAAAATGGGAATAATATTGTCCTAGAGTCTTTGTTCTTGGATTTTGAAGGTAATATGATATTGACAAACCATGTCCTGAAAGATTTTTTGATCCGTTACTTCTACTTCTACTTGTACTTCTTTCCCTACAATTTTTCTTCTTTAAGAAATGGATTACATGCTCTTTTGATTCGGCATCCAATTTTATTTTCACATCATATATCTTCCTGTTACCAGCATCCGAGATATTAGTTCGTTGAGGTTCAACTGAACGCAGTGTAAGTGCAATGTAAGGCGTTCTTTTTCTGCTTACCATTATTAATTTAGTTCTTAGATATTTAGTTTTAAGTTCAAAAGTTCCTGTTGGTTCTCTTAATTGATTAGATATTGTAAATCCCTTAGATTAAGAAAGCCTCCTGGTAAAAGAGTTCTTCTTACTAAAACAGGGATCGTGATTCCATAACAGAAAATTCTAATAAAAACAAATGGCATTCGTAGTTTGCTTGAACAATGAAAATTACCTTCTGTTGTCTGTTATAAGAACTGTATCATTTGCATATCCCTACATTTAGATAGTGTCTTCAAAATGTTACAATATCTTACAACCATCATTTTACGGATTTGAGAAGCTGCTTTTTGTACTTTATAGAGGTCCAGAAAAACAAGTGGTCTGCAAAGGATTATAATTAATTTGATAATCCCGGAAAGCTTGCAATAGAGCGAGAGAAGTATTTATTTCATAGAAACTCAAGACCTGAAAAATTAAAATCTGAAGAATTAACTTGACTCAATATTGTTTGCTATTCCTAATGTAAGGATCTGTTTAAGTCATCCTTTATGTTTCTAGCGACATTTTATGCTGGAGTGTATTCATGGAGCCTTACAATACATATATTATATACACACTCTTTTAGAACTAGTGTTCTAATTTGTGTACATTTTAATTGAATTGCTTTTAACACTTAAAAAACACTTTCAAAACTATTGACTTGAATTTGATTATTTTTCTCTAAAGTTTTTTTTTTTTTTTTATTTTTTTCTTTTTTCAAAATCCTTTCTAACGAATATTTTCAATGTTCAATACTTAACCTAATTTTAATACCAATCTACTACTAACATATAATATCTAGGATGTTGTTTTGAATACATATATATATATATATATATATATAGGTAGTACCTAATATGTTTGTATTAATATATAATATCTAGGGTATAAAAGTTTTAAATATAGATATATATATATATATACATATATTTTTGGTTAAATGTAAATTCTTAGGTATCAAAGTATGTTCTTTAATTACAAAATATGTATTGAAGGATTTGTTGTTTTATTTTTAATCTTTTAAAATTTGATTTGAATTTTTTGTTGTTCTTGTTTTTGTTTTATTTATTTTTTTTTTTTAGCTTTTATTTTTTAATTAAATTTACATGAAAATTTCAAAGGAAAATTCATTTTTATTTTTATTTTTTAGTTAAAAATTTTCAATTGAAAGGAAAGGATATGGAAAAAAAAATAACGCTGGATTAAAAATAGAGGGGTACGTTATTTTGTTTTTAATTTGAAGGATAAAAGAAAAGGGATATATTTTTTAAATTGAATCGTTTTTTAGGCATTTATATTTAATTGCTATTTGATATCCCAAGAAATACATATACGTGTGTATATTTGCATTTTAACTACCGACTAAATCTAATAGGTAGTTAAATTTAAATAAAATATAGGTATCTATAGATGATATATTTACAAAAAGGATTAAAATTTATTTTATTTTTTTTATTTTAAAAAGGGTCATATTTGTTTTTTTTTTTGTTTTTTAATTTATGAGATATTTTCTATATCTATGGATTATAGGCATCTCAAATATTGACTAAAATGTCCGGGAAAAGTGCTGAAAAGTTAATCCTGTGAATTGTTACTGTTCCATATATTTTTGATCAGAGCAATTGTTTTTTTTGTAGATAGTGCCCAAGCTGTTCGGGTTGCCTTCAGTTCCAGAAGAACAATGTGTGTCAGGTGCTGCTTGCTTCCCTATACTAGTCTTCAGATTTCCTCGTTACAGCTTTTAGTGGTCTTTAGAATTTTTTTCAAGGAATTCTACCTTTGTACCTATTTTGATGTTTTTTTGGAGGGTGTACTCTAACTTCACCAATTTATTTTACTTAATTTGTTTAATTCTTTGCAGTTCTCCGATTGACTTTAATAATTCTTCGTTTCAATTCTCAATTCGAACACATTGTTTGTTACTAGGGTGACCTGACCTCCATAGCTCAAGCTAAACAAAACCTAATTATTTTATGTCTTTCATTTGTCTGCTTATTGTATCTTTTCCAGTAATATCACTTTGTTCTTCGTTTTGAAGGGCTCTGAAAGGAGTTTTCTCGTTATAATTTGCAAAACTCTATAAGATTTTAAGCACTTTAAACTTGTTGCTTATAATATTTTTGTACACCATATTTCAATGGCATATAGAACCCTTACCACGTAACAAAACAGCTTATTAGTAGGTGTCTATATTATTTAAAGTCGCTATAATATCTTAATTTAGAGGGTTTATGCTGTCTAAATTTCCACAAATCTTTTAACAGACTTTTTATCCACAGAATACTTGAAGATGAATTCCTACTTTTATTACTAAAGTTTTATTGATTTCAAATCACCGCTTTAATACTTTAACCAAGTCTAATTTGAAAGATTACAATCAATTTGTTCGTACCTACATTTTATGCAGGAATTACCGTTATACGTTTCAATTTATAAGAGTTCTTATGTTTTATATGGATTTAAATGTATTTAACTCTATTTAAATATGAGTCCTTTAGTCCCTTACTGATTTGTTGTATAAATTAATGTATTTGTTTTGCAAAAAATACAGGGTGCCTCAATAAAAGTGACTAGGAATAAAAAAAAATACTAAAGACTATCAAAACAAACTAAAAGTATAATAAATATCTACCACTTCTAATTCATAATTGCAAGTCCATGCAAACTAGGTTTCAATAACCAGTGAGTCTAAAGACAGTTAATCCCCAAAAGGATAATTGGTTCAAAGTTTTGTTTTTTAATTTTTGCAGGTAAATACCCCCAAACTATAATTAGTATACAATATATTATATGAGAATCACTGGACTTGATTATCACATTTTATTGTAAATTATAGATATGTTGACATGATTATAACATATTGTGATATTATCTATGTGAGCCTTAGTCTAAAATTTAAATAAAATTAGAAAAAAAAAAAAAATTTATTTCAAATAGGTATTTAATATTTATTTACTCTTTAGGCTAAATATTGACGTCTAGTACAACAGTTTTTTTTGGAAAATCAAATAAAATTTTTTTTTTATTTTTTTTTTTTTTATTGAAACAAATATACCGTATAGTTGAATTCAACCTAATTTTAATATCTAGATAAAATTCAAACAAATACATACATATCTAGAAAATACTTTTAATCCTTTTTTTGTATTTTTTAATCCTGTCAGAATGAAAAATTTCAACTATTTAGGCCATATTTTACACAAAAAAAAAAAAACAAAAAATGAAAATAGAAAGAAAAACTTTTTTTTTTTTGAAATTTTAATTGCTTTTTAAAACATGTGATAGGTCTATCGATATTTAATTGGAACCAATTAAAATAAAAAATTTGTTGTTTTTTTTTTTTTTGTCAAAATTAAAATTTGAATAAAAAAAAACAAAATAAATTTTTTGTATTTTATAGCTCTAATATTAAATTGAACTTAAAAAAAATTGGAAGTTATTTAATAAATTGAGAACAAATTGAACTCATAATGAATCCATTAATTTTGAAACTGTTGTATTACTGTTAGTTTTATTGGAAATTATAAGTTTTAGTTTAATTTGTATGGTTCAGTGGAATATTTTACGCATTATTAGATCACCGCATACCCAGGTATGTTTCTAGGAATAATTTTAAGGATTGTGACATTTAAAACACTAGAGATTTACTCTTAGATTTCCTTTTTGTCATGGAGATTCAAATAAATTGCTTACAACTTATTTTTATTCAGAAACTTTTGAAGATCTTTACGTTGTTTTTAAATTTCTTTGACCAAACCCAAAATAGTACCATTCGAATAGTAGTCAGCTGCCCTGACGATATCATTACAATGGAATATTTTTTTTATATTTTAGACTCCTTTTAGATAGTGACACATCCTTGTTTTATAATTTTAAGGCAATTGTTTGCCTTTTCTTTAAGAATTCCAACGCATTTACAGAGAAGCTGAATGCCTTTCATATCTATACTTAGGTAGTAGCTTCTAAAATTGCAGACATTTGTTGTTAAGAGTTTCAGTCTGCTAATAGTAACCAAAATCACTGGCATATAGAAAATGAAGACAACATCGTATATATTGGTATTTGCCGACAATTGCTGGTTCCTCTATACTTTGTACAACCATTTGACTGTACATCCATTTTTTATAATATGATCTCGTACTTCTGTGTTCCAGGGGTTATGCTATCTAAACTATATTTTTCCGCGAGCATATACTAAGATTACCATACCATATGAATACCTCTGGAAGGAACTTTAAGTAATCTGCACCATACCATATGAATGCATCTGGAAGAAACTTTAAGGAATCTGATCTTAAGAAAGTAGTTGTCCTTCTAGCTATACTTTCGTATCCTGAATATTTGAATACATAATTTCCAACTTATTTGTATTCGGAAAATTCTAAAGAGCATTGGTGTATATTAATTTCTTGGACTAAATCAAAAACAGCACATTATGATTAGGCAACTTAGACGATTTAATTACAATGTAAATGATAGCTGTCTTGTGGTTTGTGAATTTCAAAGTATCAACAGAGGAGCTTCGAGCGCTTAATTTTTATCTGTAGGAAATAACTAAATGGTTTAAAAGTCGTTTCAAAAAACACGTTTTGTGAGAACAGCTAAGATGCCGGACATGGCTTCATCTAATATATTCCTTTCTGTACTAAGCGTTCTATTCCATAAATTGCAAAATTTTCCAACCAGGGATTGCGTAACGAGATTCGCTTTCAAATAGTTGATGTTACCTGCAATAGTATAAAGTAATCCTACCATAGTGTTTATAGTTTTTATAGTTCCTTTTCAATTACACAACTCAGTCTTTTCAAATATTATTAGTCAGGAAACTCTGTACGATTCGTCGAACTTTTCAGAATTTTCTTTAAAAATAGTATACCATCTCTTACTTATACCGAATTTACTTCAAATCTAGATAATTATGTCCTGCTATGACTCCGACTTTTTACGTCAATCAGTTTTATGATATAATACTGATAAATCGCTGACAATGTGGTTGCAGGGCGCAAATTATGTATTTATTAGTGACTCAAGTATGATATACTATCGGGAAACCATACTCCTTATCTACAAATTCTTTTATAAAAATTAAATTTTTAATAAAAATCTTAAATTAAAAAATATTCTTTTCCAAAAAAGGTTTCAAACTCGATTTTAAGAATTTTCTTTTAATTCAACCAATTATTAATATCGTCCTCTTTAGTTATCACTTATATCTTTTACTATTTTTTTGTTATTTTTATTATTTTTATTGAATCCGATTCTTCCATTTTTTTTTGTTTTTGTTTCCAATAATATAAAATTCCATCAATTCTGACATTTTCTTAATTACCATCACAATCTGAATTTCAATTTTTATTCATAAATCTTAATTTAAGAAAAAAAAAACAAATAACTAAAACGATCCTTGCAGGATATTCATTTTGATTTTTTCATATTGGTCAAAGAATTTTTTTTTTCAATATACTTACTCGTAATAAAAGAACTTGAAATTTTCTTTTTTTTTTTATTTCTATTTTTTTTTTTTATTCTGATTTTCCATTTTTCATATTTTGTAAAAAGGTGATTTAAAGAAAGAAAATTGAAAATTGAAAATGGAAAATGATTTGTGATCAGAATGGCGACCAACTTATTAGAAAATGGAAAAAAAAAATAAAATTTTTCAATATAATTTTTTTTTTTAATTTTTCTTCGATTTTCCCATCAATATTTTTTTTTCCTTTTTGTTTTTTTTTTAGTTTTTTTTTATTTTGAATTGAATATTATATTATTATATTGTTTAAGTGAAAAGAAAGAGTGAGAAAGAAAGTTGAATTTGAAAAAGAAAGAAAAGAAAAATTAGTTTTTTGGAAGATTTATTTACATAATATCCTTTAAAAATTATTATAGTTGCAATTTTTGATTTAATAGAAAAAAAAATAAATTTTTGATTTTATTATTTTAAATTTTTTTTTATTACAATCTGGTTTTATGTTAGTGGTAGTATTGAAAAATAAAGGACCTAAACAAAGTTTCGAAATGTGTATTCCAAAAATAAAGTTTACTTTTCCATTATGTTTCAAATTTGAATCGTAAAATGTTTATGGTTTAAGCCACTTTCTAGGATAGGTGATAGAAATTGTTAGTAATTTGTTGGTAATGGAAATTGTGTTTATTGTCTTAGAAATGATACCCGTATATGACGCCTAGGAAAATTTATTTATTTTTTCTTACTCCCTTTGATAGCATAGAGCACAAACTTGAAATCTTTATTTCATAACTTTCATAATGTGTTCTTCTATTTCATTCCAGAGTATTTTGCGTCTACTTAATTCATCAAGTACCATTCTTTTTAATGTTGATTTTGACCTACTCTTTGACCTAAATCTATCTAGAGAATACCAGGCTATGTCCATCCGCTTGTTATGCATTTTTCAGTTTTCCTTAAGTATATGAAAAATTTACATCCATTACCACCTTGTGATTGGTGGTAATTATAATAACCTTGTAATAACCTTGTAAAAATCTCCTCTCTTTTATAAGAATTATAGTCAGTGGTTTCTACTTTTAATCCCATATTTTCCCTTAATAAAAATATTTATCTTATCAACTAAGTTCATGAATATTTAAATCCATTATGCAAAAGTCTTTACCCGCTCTAATGAAAAGGATAGATAAAAAATCGGCAGGCTTCTGTAATTTTGTATGGAAACTTAACATAAGGAATTTAATCACTTATGCGGAACGTAGCACTCTTTTCATGGACGTAATTTTCTGTAGCACTTATCTTGCACATGTCTTTCTTGACATAGAAATAACTCTCTTATCCCTTTACTCACCTCTGAGTCCTATTTTATTATCAAATCTATTGCCATTACCATTTAAATTGATAAAATAATAACGGCTTTTCCTATTTTTGAATTTTTTATATTTCGACATTTAATTTGTCTAGAATTAGAAATTGGAATAAATTAATTTTCCAATATAAAGAAACATAGATGGACGTAGCACTTTTATCATGGACTTAACTCTCTTCCCACTTATCTTATCCCATAACTCCATTATCTTAAAACCCATACATTACTGCAGTTTCTGCAATTTGATAAAATAACGGTTTTTCCTATTTTCGAATTTTCTACGATTCGAAATTTTAAATTTTCTAACACCAGAACCTTAAAACATATTTATTTTCCAATATGAGAAATGAAATGATATGAGAAATGAAATAAAGAAATGAGAAATTTTCCAGGGAAAATAGAAAATAAAAAATTAATATACGGGTATAAAGAAAGGAAAATTGAAAAATAAAATAAGAAAAAAAAAATAATTTAAAGATTTATTCATTTTTTTTTTGTCACTTCTTTTTTTAATTTTATTTTTTTTTGAAATTATTATTGCACCATTTGTAAGAAATTTTTGCAAAAAATTAGGGTATCCATTAGAAATCGTTACGGTTCGAAGAAAAAATATTGACCATTTTGAAAATTTTTCCATTTAAATCAAAAAAACAAAAAAAAAAGTCAAGGAAAACCAAGAGAAAAAATTCAGTAGCCCATAACAGACCATAAAAACAAACAACAAAAAATAAAATAAAAATATAAGAAAATATTTTAATTTTTAAAAGAAAATCCTTAAAAATTTGCCAAATGTTTTAAAGTTTTAAATTAACCTAACCAATATTAATCTTGAATATTTAAAATAAAAAAGTTTTGGAACTTAATAATTCATAATATTAGGATTGTGGAAAATGTATTTTCTTTCAATTGTTTTTTTTTTATATTTTGCAATAAAATACATGTTTGTGTGTTATGTGTTTGACAAAAAGGACCTTCGGTTTAAGGATTAATTTTTATTGACCAATATACTATTTAAAAATGTTAATTATAATTTAATTTTTCATTTATTCGGTTTTTATTTTGTATTATTCGAAGAAATTTCCAATAATTCTATATATTAAGGATTAAATTGAAAATTATAGGAAAATTTATAAAAAAAGTTATCTTTAAGGAATTTTGAGAAAATATCGAATTATATTATATTTTAGAATAAAATTGCATTATAATAGTTTGATGTTGTGCAATTGTTGTTGTTTTAAAAAATGTTTAATCATTGACAAATTTGAAAAATTAAAGGATTTGGAAAATGGAAATATCTAATTTTCTATTTTCCAAATCCTTAAATTTTGGTATAGTATTAAGTCTAGTAATATGCAGCTATAATTTGGAAAGATTGATTTATAAATTTAATAGTTTTATTAGTGTTCCATTTTTGTGTTGCCAATTCATCTAACGTCCAGTTGATGATTAAGTTTTATTAGCCAATGCAATTTTGAAGCTACTTTTGTCGTCAATACAAGTTGATATTTTTTGTGGAATATGGCTACAACTCCCTAGTGTGCATTTTCTTCTACCGATAACTGGACGTTGGCAACGAAATGATATTTTAAAACACTTAGGTGTCTATGGTTTTGCTCAAATATGACATTTTAACTTTCCAATAATAACCGATTCTTTCTTAAATTTTACGTGGACGAGCACAGCATATTGTTTTATCTCTCATAAAATGTCCCGAATTAATGTAATGTAAAACTTCATAAGTAAATATTGCTATTAGTTCTTTACTTGAGCTAACTTTTAACGGAGTTTCCTCATTGGAAATATACTTCGTCTACGGAATTTTATACTTCTATTGCTACTTATTTTGAAGTCAAGTTTTCTTGTTGAATCAGAATCCAAAAGTAGTTATACCTACATGAGTTTCTTGATATCTTGTCGAATATATTAATCCCAATTCTCCTAATCGTAGTGGAATCCTATTATATACTAACAAATGATGCAGCAATTCGAAAAATTCCAAGTATAATCTGTTTTGAAAACTTAAAGGACACTTTAGCTTCTAACACTGATAATAAATTTTTAAAATCATACAAGTAAGCAGGATTATTTTTCAAATCCTAATGCTTCGTTAAATCTATAGTTACATTGTTGATTACCAGAAAAAAGGATATAATTATATTTCAAAATCCTTTAAAAGTCTTACAATATGCTGCAATGAGTAGAGTGTCAGAGCCCCCTCCCTAAGCTATTTAATCTAATATTTAAATGATTTTGAAGAGTAGATATTTCAAAATATTATTAATATTATTCTTAAACTTGTTAAATTTTTCCTTTAATTGTAAATTAAAATATAAATTTCCCCAATTTTTTTCACAATTGTCGCAAATTAGAAAATAAATGTTTCACAAGAAGTTTTTTTTTTCAAATTCACAAGAATTAAAATTTTCATCGTCCTAGGAGCAAATTATAAATGTTTTTTCTATTCTTAATTTCAAAACCTCAAAAAAAAATAGGAAGAAAATTTTTCTACCTTCTAATAAAATAGAAGGTAGGAAAATTTTATAGAAAGTAAATCACTTAAAATTTGCATACATAAATAATATAAATTTACCTATACATGTTCGCATTGTATATCAAGCACTTAAACAGGATATCTATACCTTTCTATGTATATGCTTTAAGATAATAATGGGAGTTACTATTAAAAAAATAAAATATAATCTTTTAATGGAAAAAATCTTTATAATTTTTTTTTTTTTCCTTTTTGTAAAAGAAAATTGAACTTGCTTATAAAACTTGATTGGAAAATTTTTACCGTTATTTTAGTTGTAAAAGTTTACAATTTGAACTGATGAACCTTAATTCCAGCAAATTTGTATTTTTTAGGAAGCATCATAAGGATTTATTTAATTATTTGGTTTTGTGTAAGTCCCGTGTTTCAAAATTCCGCCATCAGAAGAAAGAATAAATACCTCGCTTCAGAAGAAAGGTTCATTGAATTAGTGGAATTTCGAAAAAAGTGATTTTTAACAAGCAGAACAAGCAGAAATAAATGAAGGATTTCCAATATCCATACCTTTTACACTTCGTTAACAATACATCCTTACTTTAAAAACATGACAGAACAGTCATACTTTTTTTATAATATTTCATTTAATCCAAAGCAGCATAAGATACAGAGTTAATGGTATAGCTCGTTGATTTCAAAGGATGGCAGTATCACGATAAAATTCATAGGTGCCCTTACTGAATAATCTTTAATACTTAAAGTTAAGAAAGTATTCTTAAAAGTAGTTAAGGTTTTTCTTTAGATTCCCATACAGTTTCTCCACGCGCCTCCATGCACCTCTGCCAAATCAAGACTTTCGTGCTGTTATAAAAAAATTAATTAAATCCCAATAGGTCCAAGGATACTGTATTCAAACATATCTCCAGAAATCAGATCACAGAATATATCCAGACGTTATGATGACTGATATTATGTCCTATTTTTTTTAAACTATTAATATCTCCCCGCATTATCTAAGAAGATAATTCAACAAGAAAGCTATACCTATAACAAACCCCAGTGTAGAAGACAGACAGATAATTTTAAATATCCAAAGGAAGGACACTAGTTTGGTCTCAAATAAAAAAGAATTAAAAACATTTTTGTAATTATATTTTGTAGATGAAATAATCCTCAATACTAAAAAGAAAAATACTAATAAAATAAAAGATTAAAATGTCCCCAATAAATCCTTTTGGCTTTTTGCACCTTTTATCCAGATTTTTAAAAATTTCCAATTTGTTTTTAGGAAAATCTTCGTTGATTGTTTTCTGTTGTGTTCCTGTATCTTGTAGAACAATTAAAATAAATGTAAAAATTTCTATTGAAAATTTTTATTATAATATACTGTTACTGGTATGTGTCTGGGTATACACCTAAAATTAGCGTGATTATATTAAACAATTGTTTTTGTTTTTATTTTAGTTCCTAAAATCTTTTAACATTTTATACGAGTGTTAAAAAGAAAAGTAAACTAATGGTAAGACTTTAACACCAATTACCTTAATGGATAGATTAAGTTTAAAGCCAAATTCCTTTATTGATTAGGATATTAGGAGTCATTCTTAAACTGATTATATTGAAAATTTGTTATGCCAAATTTTATAATTTCAATTGAAAAAATTAATTTGAGTTTTTTAAATATTGTTAATTAAGATCTTAAACTGTAGACAACTTAATGGATTGCAGCTTCTTAGTTGGCTTCCATAGTTTCTTATTTAGTTCAGTTGGCAATGGATTGCAGCTTCTTAGTTGGTAGGGTTGATCAAGAAGATTGAAAGTGACATTGGATTGCTTTAAAAAATTAATCTGGATAGGGTTGGACAATATAACCAACCTTCTAAACCATACTATGATTGGACCTTACATACGAATTTACCGTCCATTGGTTTTTAAGATCGGGATTTGGAAAGAAGATAGGAAAGAAAAACTAAGAACTATAGATTAATTTGGAAAAGAAGAAAATTTTATATTTAAAATACTTTAACGAACATCAAAATTTGAACATCATATATCTGAACATCTATATAACAACCTTCATCCAAGCTATGACAGACTCTAAGAGTCTATTTTACCTTAAAAGTCTAAACAGAAATTGTTCCTATTTCTGTATACAACTATTCAAATACGATGATATTATATTACCTACCAATTATTTAAAAATTGGTAAATTTAATGGTGTCACCTGAAAAATTTAAATTTTGAAGAGAAATTTAAAACTTCTATCTATTTTAGGTAACTTTAATTTAAAATTCAAACACAATATTAGATTATTAGCATAATTGTATTAGTTTTGTGTTAAATTTAAAATTGAATCTTGTTAAACAATTGTATTGCATTTTGGTCACTAAATTTCTGGAAAATTTGCATAGAAGTTTCTTAAATTGATTGTATAAATTAATGACACATTAACTATTTTCAGAAGTTATCATCATTATGACAATTGTATTTGAATGTTTAAATTTTGGGTTTAATTAAGAAACACCAAGCCAGAATATTATTTTTCATTTTGTTTGAAAATTGCATACTTTTAAGGGACTCAACTGTTGTTTAAATTTCTTTGGAAATATTTAAAGTATATACGTTCTTTGTAAAGAAGTATTTAATAATTAATTATTTATTTAGATTTCTAATATAACATTAAAAAATGAAGTAATATGTATTGGTATTGCCCTTCAAAAGGGATCGTTCAAGAAAGTAAGAATTGTATTTTATTTTTTAAAAAACATTTCCACGAACTTTAAAAGCAAATATACACATATTCCTATATAAAGTTTTTAAATTCAGATCAAACTATGAAGAATGTCTTAAACCCCCAATTTACCTTAAAAATATTTAATTGAATCTAATTTGACACTATAAACCCAATTCAAGTAATCAAAAATTATAATATGCGAATATTTGAAAATTGCATACTTTTAGGGGAAATAATTGTTTTATTCTTAAATTACTCTACTAAAAAGAGTTATTTTATCTATTTCAATTCTAATAATTTGAAATTCTAATTAAATTTACGTAAATTAATGGTTAAAATTAAAATTAATGAACTATTGAACAGATTTGGAAATTTCTTGAAAAATTTTGAAAAGTTTTTCAAACATTTTATCAATAAGAAAACTTTATCTTACAATTTATAAAATTCTTTTATTATCTACAATTCCTTTTTAATTGGGTATCATACCAGTCTGATTTACTGTCATTTATATCAAATTTATTATCATTATTAAAATATATATATTTTTAATAACTTTTATTTGAATTTTTTTTAATGTCTTATTCTTTGGTTTTAAAAGAAAATATACTTTTATAATGTACTTACTTTGGTAATCACCTTCCCCATATTATGATATGTATTTTTAAATAAAAGTACTTTATTGTTAACCTCAATATTACATTGTCTAGACATTAAAAGAAAGAAAAATAATGAAAAAACAGCAAAATGTGGTTATTTAAATGTAGATTTTATTGGTGTTTTTTGTATTCAAAATTCCTCTTGAATTTATTTTCAATTATCAATTTAGATACTAATTTTCTTTATTTATTTTTTTTGTGTAATTTATTCTTAAAGATACTTTTACAAACAGAGCTACTTATGATAATTTTGCTGTTATTTTTTTTTTGAATAAATTATATTCGATATTTTTTTAATTGTAAATTTGTGAAGGCTTATTATAATATCAAAGTGAAAAATTATTTTAATTTTGTTGAATTGTTTATTTTAAATAAAATTGTCTTAATTTGCTTTGCTGTGAAACAATTGGAATTACAATTGTATCTGTAGATAAATAATATTTCAATTAATAATAAATGGCTACTTTGAAATAAATCGGCCTTAGTTATTTAATTCCAATGAAAATTATTTATAATTTCTTAAGCATTGCTGTTTCAAATGATTCACACAGATGGAATTATCTAAATATATTTAAGCGGATTTTACACATAACAATTAATCGTTCATTTTATTTGATGAGAAAAAGCCATCAAGTAAAACGTAAGATGTTTAAGCATTATTGTTTCAAATAACTTGCACGGCTTCAATTAGTTGAGCCACTCAAAAGTTTATCTGTGGTATACACTTAAGAGGGTTATACACTTATTAACTAACCCTACATTTTATTTGATGAGAAAAGCTGTCAAATAAAACATAAGATGTTTACATGATTACGTGTCATATTCAATATATTACTTTGAATGAAGATTTACCTTTTGTTGATTGGCATTTGCTTGAATATTTAAAGCTCAAGACTTAAGCAGTTAGATTTAATGTTTCAGAAAATTGCAATTAAAAATAATTAAACAGCTTTAAAAAATAATTAAGATTGAAAGTTTAATAATGAGTCATCGAAGGTTCAAAAATTTAAGAAATAGTAACTGTTAAATAGGAGTAAATAGCCAGATTTAGGGTGTCTGACAACAAAATGAAGTTCTCCAATCAAATGAAAACATTAATTAAAATATTAACGGTAAATCCCCATTACTTAAAAAATTTCAAATGGTGTTCAAATTTTTTATATAATTAAAATATTTTAAATTAAAATATTTAGGATGAAAATTAAATTAAAGTTCACATCAATGTTACAAAGTTCACATCAATAGTTCAAAGCTCACATCAACGTATCAAAGTTCACATCAATGTTTCAAAGATCGCATTAATGTATCAAAGTTCACATCAATTTATCCAAGTTCACAATAATGTATCAAAGTGCATCTCAATTTACCAAAATTCAAATTAATGTTAGAGAGTTCATATCAATGTTTCAAAGTTCACATCAATGTTTCAAAATTTAACTCAATGTATCAAAGTTCACATCAATGTTTCAAAGATCGCATCAATGTATTAAAGCTCACATTAATGTTTCAAAGTTTAAATCAATTTTCATAAACAACTAGTTACCCTATGAAGGGATGTTCCACATTAAATTCATACCTCCTAATTGATCAATTCATCATTAATTGAACAAAACTTTTTTGTATAACCCGTTTTAGACTCAAACTCGAAACATCTATAATTAGGTGCTTTACGATAAAGAATATTAATTTTAATTATAATTTCTACTCAATAAAATAAAACACAAAAAAAAAATTAAAATTATTCCAAGATTTGACAATAAATTACAAAAAAAATAACAAAACTTTTTCCAAATTTTAAATTTATAATTCATAATTCTGTCATTTATATTAATAAAATTTTGAATAAAATAAAAAAAAAAAGTAAAAAGATTTTCCAACAAATTTTCCATAAAAATAAAAAAATAAGAAAAAGAAAAAAAAGTATAAATGAAAAACGATCTTTTAAATAATTTCCTTTCCAAATTTTTCTTTTTTTTTTCCTAGATGGAAATCTTAAAACATTCAAAAAGAAAAATTCTTTCGTTGTCAAGTGAAAATATTTCGTGTGACAGGCAAAATCAAAAAGGCAAAAGAACAAAAACAAAATATATGTTTAAATGAAAATTGAATGACAGATCACGAAAATATAAAGAATCTTTCTTGTTAACTATAGGAACTGTAAACAATTTTAAAAGGAGTAAGATTTACTTTTAATTCAAGCAAATACCGTTAGGAATATTTCTGGAATAAGGATTTGATTATAAATGTGTCCTCTTCTGGTATATCTTTCACCTCCATTTTATTCTTTACCGTTCGACATTATTACTGCACCGAATAGCTGGTTTTGGAAGACTTAAGTATTTAAAGCTTTTCCGACTACAGCAGCTGACTTTGAAGAAAAATTTAAGCCTCTGAAATTCATATTTCTATTAAGTGATCATTTATTTACTGAATCAAATAAATTTTTCATTAAGTCACTCTGGAATCCTTAACATCAGCTGCAAGTAAAGTTTTACACTATAGGCTATATGTGCAATGGACAGATGGATTTTCATAACAAAATGTATATGTATTTTCTATTCATTCTCCTACAGATACCAAGGACGCTAGAATATTACAAATTTTTAAGTTCGTCAGCCTATATAATCATTTAGTCAAGAACATTTCTTAGGTTACTGTGAAATCTTTATTTGCAGGGATAATTGTTTCATGATTTAGGCTATGATTGCAACGGACTAGCGATTCACAGCTATAGCTATAATTTATTGACAGTCTTCGCAATGAGTGAATCGAAAAGCTGATTTCTGAAAAAAAATATATTTTAAATTTATTTCCGCAACTGCAGTAATGGAACACGAAGGAATCTTTTAATATTCCTAAGTTTGTTAAATAACTTACCTATACACATAGTCATAATAATTTATTGTTAATCATCCTGAAGTTCACATTTACAAGTTTAATAATTTTGTAGCCTTAACTATGAGTGCAACGTACGTAAACTTTTTAGAGACTAATGTATTTTGAGACTATTTCATCTACAACAATTGGGAAGGAAGGACCATTCTAGCTTTTAATGTTTTAGAGCCTTTTAAATCATTCACTTACTCAGTAAAATTAATTTACACTGAAATCCCAATTTATAAGTACAATGATTTTATAGACTTCGTTATGAGTACTACGGGCATCGAATTTTTGAATGTTGTATATTGCAGCTGTTAATTCGTCTACAGCAGCTGAGTTCGAGGAAATATTTTAGCTTTTTATATTTACAAGTATACTAAATCAATCTAAGTCTATCAAACCATGAGCAAACACCATCCTATTTATGCTATCTAAGTTCTCAATTATCATAAAGTATATTTCTTTTGGTGTTATGAATGGAATCAGGTTTACTTTAACATTTTCCACATGTTATTGTAAGATAAATACCATGTAATTTTTTTTAAATATTTCTTGGAATTCATCATCAGAACCTTCATCAAAATTTTGAAACGGGATCTAACAAAAAGAAACAACAGTAATCCTTCGTACAATGTTTCAGAAATTTATATTATGTATAGACATATTATAATATAAAATATTAATGAAATATATATTATATGGAATAGATGGAGTAGAAAATTTTATAGATGTTGGGTATCTTGGTTATAGGTAGATTTTAGAAGTTTAAGTAAATTTTTTTTTAAATTTATTATTTTCACTCCATAAATTCTAAATGACACTTAGCTACTTTATATATCTTCTGTTCTTTTTTGTTTTCTCGAATTTTCTTTGCTTGTAAGTATATGTATTGGATATTAAAATAAAATAACTGTAAGCCACTTGGAAAATTTTCTTAGAATTTCAATTTTGATTGCATTTTATCAGACGAATAAATCAAAGAACTTATTTCATTAATTAATTTTTAATTATTCATTATTATACAATTCTAAAAATTTTAAATTACTTTGTTTCTAAATAACTTGAAATTTCTCCAGAACTTTTAATTAAATTCGTGGAAAATGAAGGATTTTCAATAGGCTAAAGTTCTATAAAATATGTAATTAATGTATCAGAATTATAACCAAAAATGGTAGAAACTAAGGAGCACATTTCTGTTTTATTCTGATACCTAATAACATCAGCTTTTCAATATATATTAAGAGATAGGTTCTATGTAGATTAAATAATAACTTTTTCCCGAAAAAGAACTTAGCATTAAAAGAACAAACCCACTTTTAAGAACTTTCTACAGAATTAAATTATATTTGGAAACTTCAAACGCTTTTAAATGTTTAATAAAGAAAATAAAGTTCAAAAAATTATTAGTTCCTTGCTGTATGAATTACAATAAATCTAAGGGTGGAGAAACGCTTCAAGATTGCTTTAGAATACTTAATCCCCTGGGAGGAATTCGAATTCTAAACTACTTGTGCAGTACAATGGCTTAAAAGTAAAGTGACAATTGATATGGCAATCTAGGCCTATAAGTCTTTTCTTAAACCTGTTTCTCCTAAATCACAAGTATTAGGAAATATGCGATGGAAATTAATACTTTTACAATTCGGAGGTGCAGTTTATAAAATAATTCCCATGTTTAAAATTCTAATTCGAGGTAGCTCTGCGCAACATATACGTTATGTTCTACTACTTAGGGAGTATTTTTTTTATCATTAATAATACAAACAACTCTTTTTTGTATCTTGTCTACAAATTTAAGAGCGGTGCTTAGGGAACTTTAATTTTAATAAAAATTGTATAGCTGTATGTAGATAACATGTATGTATACATTAAGATTGCACTTAGTAAGCAACTTTTGCTATTTAAATTATATTTAATTGGTACTGGTATTGGTTTATGATGATGCTCTATATAAAAGGGAAATTTTTTTGAGCCAAGTAACATTATGCAGCTTGCAACATCCAACATGTTTTTAAAACAAAAAAAATGAACAACTCTCAGGTTTTCTATTATCAAGAACAATATAATTAATAGTTGTGCACCCCCGTCACTTGCAGTTTATACCTTTATTGAGTTTTAATTTCCAAGGGAGGGTTTGAAGTTTAAATATAGCATAGCTGAGGGTGAATATGGCTATGCCGAAAGTTTTAGAGTTAAAAGTTGATACACATTTTTAGTGACTTACAACGAAGTATTTAAAATGGGGTTAATGTAAATTATTCTTAAATAGGTACATAAATTTTAAAAATAAGTTCAATGTTCGTATATTAAGAGTTCACCTACTGACTAATTTAGATTTGAGTGTATCTTACATATGTCTTAAAAATTAAACTTTGAGTAGCTTAATACAAAAATTTTCCAGAAAATTATTTTTTATCACACAATTTAAAAAAAAAAAATTTTTTTGACTAATTTTATATTAAAATAAATACTTACAATTTTCCAATGCTTCACTTATTCACAATTCTCTTTTTTTATAAAATATTTAAAAATAATGTTGATAAAACATTGTTGCCTATCGCAACAATTTTACTTTACAATCAATTTTCTTTCTGTTTTTCTTATATAATTTTTCCTTTCTTCCTTTGTACTTTGTTTTACTGTGGAAGGATTTGATGGTAAAGACGTATCCTTTTTTATTAGATCGGTTTAAAGAAGAAAATTATTGTCATAAAAATTAAAATCGATCAATTGTGCTTAAAGAGGTGTGAAAATAATAAAATTGAAAAAATGATAAAAAAAAAAATGGAAGAAAAATTTAAATGGGAAGAAACATCACAACAAATTATTTTATTAAAAGAAAATTTTTCCTTTGAACTCATCAAAGTCATTTAACGTTTTTTTCAAAATGGTGTCTGTGTTGTAAGATTACAAAATGTTGCTAGGTGTATTTAAGAATTCCCTTCGGTTCTTCTGTCTGTATCACAATTTGTAAAACTTTGCAATAATTTGTTGAACCCAAGGGATTCTAAGGCATCGTTAAAAGATATTTTATGGAAAACCTAAAACTCTTGCTTAGGAGCAACAAACAAATAGAGCTAGATCTCAATTTGCATCTGCGGACAAAAATGCTGGATCTGTGACTTCCACACTATTTATTTTTCTTGTCTTCAAATAGCAGTGGTAAATTTTGGAAACCTGAGGACAACTAGATTTAACTCAAATTTCCAATAGAAACCTGGATAAAAACACTTGGTCTACACATATTAAATGGAATTCCATTTTAATTTACTCAAAGATAATATTCAAAGATAAGCTTCTGGAGTGGAGAGAAGTGGATTCTTATATTACTTAGAAAGGTTTCTGATTTTGAATTTAATAATTTGTTGTTTCTTTAACCCGCCGCCATTTTTAAGGAACTCTGAATCCGATCTCGATTCATTAAGAATTCGAGGTCTAAAATCTACAATCTGGATTCTTACATTGCTAAGAAATGTTCCTATTCATCACCCAAGTATTAATCATTGAACTTGATGCTCTGCTCATTTTTTTCGGTACTATTCTCAACCAGAAATAAAACTTATTCTAATAAGCTTATCTAAAGTTTTTACATTAACCACTGGCGAATCCTTCCAGCTTAAATAGCTCCTTGAGGTGAACAGAATTTATTGTAATTTGTGTTTAGGATATCGAAATTACACATAAAATTTAAAAAGGACTGCTATGTCCGTTTTGATCATCCCATTAAATGATGGATTGGTAATAATAAATAGTGTGGGATATACTCTCTATCCATTAAAAAATTTCATCAATTTTTATTTTACTTACATTTTAAAGTTTTTTAATAATTTCTAAGATTCCCATACCTCATATAATTATAGTAAAGAGCCATTTTTTTATAAAGTGCATTTTTCTACGCAGTTTCTTCAATACTTATTTAACTTTCTTTGTTATGTTTTTAATCAATTAATCTTAATCTCAAAATTTTACAAAAAAATTAAGTATAATTACATAATGATAAATGACTTCTCTAAACTTATAAAAAGTTATTTACGATATTTAGTAGATAAATATTCAATCATAAACAACTTTTAAAGTTACTGAACTAAAATCAATTCAACGACCTCAAGTACTTTGAACTCTTACCAATTGCAACAATTTTATTTGTTCTAGAAACTGTTCTTAGCTTTTATATGCTTTTATTCAAATTGATTTACATTCTACAAAAATATCAGAAAGTCTATTAACACTTTCCAAAAACTTAAGAAAAGGCTTTAATAATTGATTCTAATCCTAGCTTCCGCTCCTTTAGTAATTGATCCTAATCCTAGCTTTTCCTCCTGAAATTAAATGCAGGTATCTATAGATTAAACTCGATTTAATAAAAAAGATTGAAATTATTTCCTAATTAAACATTTGACTAGTGCAATAAAACAAGGTTTGATTAAACTGTTAAACTAATGTTCACATCAGCTCTAAAGAGCGGTGCTTCTTTGTATTTGGTTTAAAAAATTATATTCCGTATGGATGAATATTTGTCGCGCTCCTTGTTTCAAATTGAAAAATTATGAGAGGATGCATTAATTGTTTGTTTTCTTTGGAATAGCTATTCATCCCTTCAATGCATCTATAAAATAGGATTAGTGTCCAGACGCTGCACCGATGGCTAAGTGGAGTGAGCTTTGAGGTAACACTGGAATCGTTTATTAGGCGGATGGCTCTATTTTGGAAATTATCGAGATACCCAATTTTTTAATTTGTCGAGCCTGGTTTAAAAGGCTCTCACCTTTATAAGTTTTATAGATTATGATACAACCTATGAGTGGGTAATTTATTTTTTAACTCGAGTGTCGCTTCATTGCAGGAATCCCAGCTGTACTTTGGTTTTTTATCAAGCAAACACTCTTTAACTAATGTTTTCCAATTCATCGAATATATTTAAACATTAGCTTTAGCAGCATTAGGTCTTCACCCTTCAACCACCTAATCAAAATAGATGATGTATATCTTAATTTATATCTCTGAATAGGTAATATTATTTACTGTGCATCATTCCCTTAAAATACTAAAGTAATTCCACTAATCAAATGCGTCTTATAACAATAATTTATCACCGTCTGACAGAGACTCTTTATAGTCTTAATACATTTTAATCAAAAAAAGTCTACTCTTCAAAAAAAAAAAAATGAAGAAATTACATTTTATAGATGTCAAAATATTCTTAAAAATAAATAAATCAATGTTTTATAAATAAATATTAATAAAAATGAAAATTTAATATCCTTCAAATAACACATTCGTACTTCAATACACTCATAAATAAGTCAATCTAAAATGTTATCAAACATTTATCTATAATGTCTTCAGACATCTTCTCATATTTAGCTGTTTTTTTTAGACGCCTTCCTCTCCTCAATATTATCCTTCCTTCTAAACTTCCATCCTCTAGTCAGTATATTCGAATAAACAATGGTATCTCCATTTAAAAGAGAAGTCCCTCAATTTTTAAAACAAAAGAAAATCCTTATAAGGTTCAAGGATAATTTTTTCATTACATAGAAATGCGTTCCATAAATATGAACGCATTTAACATTACATAATATATGACAAACATTATCCTTTTTTTTACAAAAAAATTAAAAATACAAAAAATAGCAACAAGGATAACAAAACCAAAAAAAAGGATCAATTGTTTATAAAAATTTATTTTAATCCTTCCAGTTTAAACCAAATAAAAGTCTTAAATGTCTGGGACGATATTTTAATTCATTTCTTTTTTTTTTTTCATTTTCTTCATATTATTTTTTTACACATACACACACAGCCATACAAGGATATGATTTCTTTTATATGAGATTGTAAGCAAGGAAAAAAAATAACTACAAGATACAATCAATGGAATGTGTTGCTATTTTTATTTTGTAATTTTTCCTTTGTTTTTAAAGGCTCTCTCGCTTCCGTTTTTGGTTTTTGCCTTATTGTTAGCCAAAAAATTTGTTTTCTTCTTGTTTTTATTATTTTTCTTTTTATATTTTTTTTTAAAAATGTAAAATTATTTATGTATGTATATAATATTAAAAATGGGACAACAAAAAACAACACAAAATAAATACAAATAAATAAAAATATGTAGAAATATTGTATGTATAAAAAATTCAATTTTAATTGGATTCTATTTACATAATCCTGATATAATTCTAGGATATATGAGATATATGTATGTATAATATATGCAATCCAGTTCATACTTAACCCCATTCTCAAAATTTTGTCATTCACATAGATATTTAAAAGTGACACAAATGTTTTAAGAATGTAGGTATCTATTAGATATTAAATAATATTTAATGTGAATATTTAAGTATGTAAGTAGAGTGTACATTAGAGGGTTGACACAATTTTTTCAAAAACCGTCATTCTTAATGTGGTTCTGTAGAAATCATCTAATTTATAAAAGCAGTTAGACTTTGCTTTTATTATTTTTTATTTTGTTTGTCTAATCTTGTTAATTTTGATGTCGTGGAAAAATTATGCTTTAACTAAACAAAATATAAGCAACTAATGTTGTTGTTGTAAAAAAGGACTTCACATATTGTGCCTTTTTAACAACTAGACTTTGGTAATCCTGCTCATCGCATCGCATCGCATCGCATTGTAATAATTTCTAAGTAGAATAATATTGCTATTCTAGCACGTAGGCCTTGAAACCTTTTCGGCAAACCATATTCTAATATCTAGGCCTTTTGAAGCTTGCTGCCAATGATTTAAAGTACAAATAAGTATTTGTCAATTTATTTTCATTTGAATCTATAGAATAAATTGTACAGGAAACTTATAGTTTGAATTGGCAAAAGTTTGTAAATTGCATACTTACAGGCGTAAATTTTATCTTCTTAGTTATTACATTAACTGAAGCTATTAATTTAAAATGAATTTATTGAAGAGGTGGAATTAAATAAAATACAATATTTTTTACTTCGATAACTCTAGTTTTTATGGGTTAGGCGACCCTACAGGTTTCCAGAACTCAAGAGGCAAAATTGCGTCAATAAATTAACAATTACCTTAAACATTAATGAAAAGTTTCAAACATTTTGAAGGTTAATCGGTTTATTCCTACTAGGAAAATGAAGATACTTATTGTCCTGGGGTATATAAATTTTCGATAGGGGTTGGTAACCACCGAATGGAAGCAATTAACATGCGGTGACTACTACATATTCCCATGAAAAAACAAGTACTTTTAAGTCTATCTAAGTTATATTCGTGCATTTTTAAGTATGTTTCAGGGATATTTTTTATTTAAAAGTTGGCTGAATTTACCGTTGTTTCTTTATGGGGTATGTGAATTTTGCATAGGGACTTGTAACCACCAAATTGAAGGAATTTGCTAAGCAGCTTCTTAGCAAAGTTAATTATATTTCTAAGCATATCTAAGCATTTTTAAGCTAGTTCTTAATCTTTAACAACTTGTTATTTAAAAGTAAGATGCAACGATTTACCGTCGTTTTTTTTTTACTTCTACTGTTACCACAAACTTCAAAGATACTCCAAATTTCCCTGATGATTACGATATAACATTTACTTCTTTATATTGTAACAATTTCCAACTTTTAAATTTACAAATTCAAAAGGAAGTCGTTCAACCCGTTAGAAATGCCAAGAAGAAAGGAATTTTTTTTAAAAGTTAGGTACATTTATAATTTGAATAATTTAAAAAAAAACTAGAAATGAAAGAAAAAACCTCAACCATTTTTTGGCGAATAGTACTTAATTTGAGAGTAAAAGTCGTATATGTATATGTGAAAAATATATATGTAGTACTTATTATAATAATATGTAAAACCTATTCATAAAAAGAACTTTATATCAGTCATTTATTTTCAATTCAAAAAGGAAAATTTCATTTTTCAAGAAAAATTTCCATTGTTTACTGTTATTATATACTGTCCTCTTTTTTCTTCTGTTGCTGTCTGATATTGTTATTATGGTGTTTATTGGGTTTTAAAATATATGGAAATTAATTGGAAGTTTATTCAAAAAAAAAAAAAAAAAAAACAAAAAGAACATAAAAACTACAAAAAAAATGGAAATTAAAAAGTGTAATCTTTAAAATTTATTGTTATAATATTCGGGAACTTTTGGATGGAATTTATTTACCATCATATATGTATGTAAATTATGCATAAAATATCTTTTTATTATAAATTTTTTGTTTTAGACTAGATATTTTTTTTAAGAGTTTTCCAAATTTATTGGGCAGATCTAAAAGGAATTAAAGTTAGAGATTATTTTAAATTCTTAAAATATGTTTTTAAAAAGTCTGAAAAAAATTGGGAAAGATATAGATAATAAAAATATTATTTTAATTCCAATTGTAATGGAACCGCTTCCATTTAACTTAAAAAAATTGGTGTATAAGTTTACTTAGGAGCAGTTGGGAACTTTTGAATGCCTTTATATGAAAATCGGTTTACACTATTCTCAAAGGAAATGGGATCGTGTTAAATTTTTCTGAAGGATTTTTTTGGCTTAATTTTGAATTTTAGTTCGAAAGGATTTAAACAGCGAATTATCACTAGTTTCTTACCCTTTATGTTCGGGCGATGAAATTCAAGCTTCACAAACTTGAAATACTTAATTTTGTGGTGAAACGGTTTTTTTATGAAAAATGCACCAATTCATTCCTCATAACTATATTTTTCGAAATGAAGTGATATTCGATCTTTAAAGAGAAGTCGTGTGCATTCCATTTGAATTTGTGCTGGAGAATATGGACGAGAGATCAGAGGTTTGGAAGTTGTATTCAAAATTAGAGAGTTTCCCTTTTACTGAATAGTTATATACGTATGTGCAAGATTTTGAGCTAGTTGGCTTTATTTTTTGTAACAAATAGGTATTTCCAGACCCTCATGGAGTTGTTTTGATTTTATTGTTAGATGCAAAATCTAGCTTCAGATATCAAAATAAATTATTTTTAGCCAATTTATTTTTTAAAAGGGTGAAATTTTAGAAATCACACACTACCCTTAGAAATTGCGAACAGTTTCATTTGAATTTTAAAGTTTTAATGGATTATTTCACTTTCTAAATTATTTGGTTTTGGGGAAACGTTTTATATGAAAATAAGATCCGAAATAGCTTCACATCTTAATATTCAAACCCTAAAATAATGAAATTTTTTTATTTCATTAAATTTTGGAAAAAAAATGGATTATTTCTATCACAAATTTTTAGATGTTTTTTTTGTTTTTTTTAAAGGATTATTGTTGGCGGTGCTATTTAAAGAAGCTTCCCGCGTCTCTCCTGGCTAATAAATCATATACCTAAGCACTTGAGTATTGAAGTCCTATAATATCCCATTTTTAATTCCACATTACACATTTGTACATTATTACATTACAAGAATGTATCTTATGTTTTTGTATGTAACTTTGAGAAGATGTTTTCATTAATTAAATTTATTTTTACCTCAAATTCACTCCAAGAGATTAAAGCAGTCCTAAAGGATCTAAATAGCACTATTTTATAGAACAATTTGTATTTTCGCTAATTTTTCTTCGGCAGTTCCGTTCCTAAAATTATTTGAAATCTATCCACACATATGCTCCCCACGAGACGTCAATTTCTTCCAATATTTACACCAGACTTCTAGTTCTTCCCGCCTTCCCTTTAGACATCCAGTACAGCGGGTCACACATAAATATTTTAGAATTTTTCTCATCGTCTACCCTATACATTTTCATTCCCCTTTCCTTTTCCTTTAAGAAAGTAAAGTTCAATGTAAACTTATTTATCCGGCAATTATTTTTGAAAAATTAAGAAAGCTGCTGTTCAGATACTTAAACCTGTTATTACACTTATATAAAAAAATTTTATTTTTAATTAAAAATAACAATTTTTATTAATCTAATTAAATTGTAATCACATTTATACAACTTTAACATTTTAGTCCTTCAAAATTATACACAAATTTCCATCCAAATTACATTTTAGTACAACTCTTACTCTACCACTTTTTTTAACTACACTTTTCTATTCAAAACTATGAAAATTTATTATTTAATACTAAAAAAAAAACAAAATTCATAAAAAAAATTTGTTTATAATATTTCATTTTCATTGAAACTTTATTTAAAACTCATATAAGAAAGTTTTGAGTATATAATAATAATAGTAATAAAAATTTTGTATAATTTTCTATATATTTTTCTTCTTTGTTTGGGAAAACTGAAAACAGCAAAAGATTTTCATTAAAAATTCATACAAAATAAATAAAAAAAAAAAAAAATTATTCAAATTTGAAAATAATTTGAAAATTTTCCATTTTCATTCAAAATAAAAAAATCAAAAAAAAAACAGAAAAACTATACTTAACTCTTATTTCGATTTTCTTTTTTTTTATTATTATTTATTAGATGTTTCTTTTATTGCGATTTTTCCAATAATTTAATAATTTTTCATATGAAAATTTAATATTATGTATGTATGAATGTATGTAACTATTTTTTTAATATTAAGAAAAATAACTTTTTATTGTTATAATGACTTTTCAGTTCATTGACCTCGGAATATATTATAAATTTTTACATAAAAAATATTATTATAGATATGTTTATTATCCTGATTATATGAAATCGAATTTAATCGATCTGGATTAGATTCCGTAGATCTGGCTGATTTTTTTACTTTTTCAGAGAATCTGAAGGATCATTTTCAAGATATAGGATCACTTTGTAAAATGTTCTTAGGAAAAACTTTAACTAAAGGATCCTCAACTTATTAGAAAGTCCACTAATTACTTTTAAATTCCTTAGACGAACTACAAAGCTTATAGTAAGTTATAAGGAAAGGATGTGTAGTTATCTTGGGACACAATCGTTTCATCACTTATGAAAAATTTCGCTGCACCAAAATCTGATTTGATAAAAGTTTAAAAAAGTAAAAGTGAAACACTTATCAAATTAAAATATAACTCAAAAAGGTTTGTGATTTCTGAAAAAACACTCACTAATCAAATTAAATAACTACTTAATAAAACTCCATTTAAATGATGTTAGGGTGCACCAAAATCTTATTTGATAAAAGTTTAAGTAGTAAAAAACACTCACTAATTTTTCAATATTTCAAATTAAAAAAAACTCAATAAGGTCTTTGATTTTTAGAAAAATCTCTCAACAACCAACTTAAATAACTACTCAATAAAACTTCCATTTAAATGATTTTAGGGTGCACCAGAATCCTATTTCATAAAAGTTAAAAAGAGTTTTGATTACTAAAAACCCAATTACTTATCAAATTAAAAGATCACTCAATAAGATATTAATTTGTGAAAAAAAACACTCATTAACCAAATTAAATAACTACTCAATAAAATTTCGTTTTGAAAATGATGTTAGGATGCACCACAACCCTATTTGATAAAAGTTTAAAAGAGTTTTGATTACTAAAAACCCAATTTTTTATCAAATTAAAAGATCACTCAATAATGTATTAATTTGTGGAAAAACACTCATTAACCATATTTAATAATTACTCAATAAAACTTCAATTTCTAAAAATTATCCTTTTATCAAGAGAACTAGAGCTCATATATCATACTTAAATTTTGGAAAATTTCTGAAAAAATTTCTGGAAAAATTTTGTGGAAATTTTTAGTTATTCTAATAACGGGTAGATATTAATTTTGAAGGACATGCGAGGTAATAATATTTTCATATCCTTTTTTTTTTTGTTTGTTTGTTTTTTGTAATGACTGATAATAATAAAAAAAGGACATCAAATATAATCATAATAATTTTATCACTTTATTTTGTTGATTTTAATATTGTGTGTGTGTGTGTATGTGTGTAAATTTTTTATATTTATTTTTTATTTTCATTGTATTCTCTGTTGCTTTGATTATTGTTATTTAATAATCTATATATGGTACAATATAAATTTGGTTATTACGATGTACGATTCTAATGTAAATTTTATACAGTTTAGTTAGAGTTCTTTTTATATTCTACAATATAAAATTGCAAATTTATTACAACAAAATTTGAAAGAAATTGTTTAACTTTTTGATCTATATTTTTGGTCTATTAAATTCTTAACATCATTAAATTTGTCCTAGTCATGAATATTGGGTTTTTATTCTGTTTGTTTTTCGAAACTTAGTTTTTGTTAAAAAATATTATTCATGGATATTTGGGATAAATTTTTAATGTAAATATTGTTATTATAAGAATATGAATTCAAGGGTAAGTTTAAAAATAAGTTAATTTGGAAAGAAAAACTTTTATTATTGAATAATTTAATCAAACAAATCCATTCTATTGAAGAAATATAATAGGCCCCTAAAGTTATGCAATTTTTTCTTAAACTTTTTGTGTTTTATATGATTTCGATTCCATTAGAGTTCTTGGGCGAGTTTTTCTTAATATTACCCTGTTCGCAGATGATTTAGTAATGTTAGAGTTTGGAAAAAGGGCTTTAACACAGTTCCCGTAATATTAAACCTTGACTTAATTAGCACAAAGCCCTTTAAGTAGCTGACGAATCAATTGATGTGTCCAGATAACACAGAACTAAGTCAAATTTCTTTGAATATCTGGCTATGGGTTTCTGTTTCTATTACTTGGGCAATATTTATTTTGTATTGCTGTGAACTCAAGTATGATTGGGTTAAAGGTGTGTATATCATTGAGTTAATTTTACCTTTTTCCTACACCTTTGCAACAGTTTTTTCATAATTTATATTACAAACTGATTAATTCATCATTCCCCAATAAGCTGTTCCAATTATTTATTTGAATTTCAAGGTATAAGTTATAAATAAATATTTTGTATACGTCAGTTCCCCAAAAATGATGCATGAGAATCAAAAAAATTATAAGACCATTGAACTTTATATTTTGAATAAATCAATGATGGATTTCAACTCATTTTTTGTTCAATTTATTTCCTGTAAATAAATTATTAAAATGGAATTATTTTATATATTTACAGATTTTTATTATATTATATACATAAATTTTTAATATGAAAAAAATACTGAACTTTGAACCAAAAAATTGATATAATAAAAGAGTAATAATTGTTCACAAATATTCGAATATAAATTATAAAAAAAAAAAATTTGTTGTGCAAATAAATCAAACCCAAAAAATATGAGTATCACATCATTTATAATGATGGCTTTCAATTAAAAATAAATAACTGAGAAGATAATAATCGTTGTATTTGTGTTTTATATAATATAATTATATTATATAAAAAACTTTGGTAGATACACCATTTCCACATATCATAAATTTTTTATTTATTAATGGCGAATCATTCATTGTTTACTAGAAGATTTACAAACTAAGGCAATTCAAATTCCAAACTCCGCAGGTATTGCTTATATGGTATTACAATGTTTAGGTCAAAAAATACAGTAATAGCCTTCATAAAGTAAGAAATAAAGAAAACTTCCTAAAACATAATTACTTTTATTTGATATGAGATATTCAATACTCACAAATTTTCCGACCTTATAATTCTTCGAAAACTAAATTAACCTACTAAAAATCAAGTAAACACTCTACAGATTGTAAGCAACAAAATAAATTGATATGAATTAAATTTAAAATTTAGGATTCAAATAATATCACACGCTAATCCTTGTAATGGGAAAAACCCCACAGGAAAAAAGTAAAATAGGTAGCCCCTAGAAAAATGGCGTAGGCCAGTCAGAAACAGATGGGGAATCATCTCAAAACTTATTAGGAATTAAAAATCTTGCCCAAGTCACCAAATCTGAAGATTAAAATTTACTAAACAACCATTACACTTGACTTTCAATTATCTTGAGATTATATTTGGGAATTATCTAATTTTTAGAATTCGGCAATCAATTTATCCATCTCCTAATAACTAATCCTTGTATCCGAATATCTGTCTAACTCATACCTAAAAATTGGGGGACATGAGAATTCGGAAATCAATTTATCCGTCTCCTAAGAACTAAGCGTAATATCCTATTGCCCGTTTAACTAAAAGCAAAAAATTGAGGGACAAGTGCATTTTTGTTTGTAGTTTAGTGATTTTCGGATTATTCCTTGGCACCTCAACAAAAGTTCTTAAAGTAATAGATAAGAGAAGCTGGGTTCTTCAATTATAATGCAGTTATTCGTTGGAAGATGCTTTTTATTCCCTGGTAACAAGGAACCAATAGGAAAATATTGAACAAGTTGGCTGAAGAAGAATTTAGAAAATGATTTAAAATCCGAAGAACCTAGAGAAGACGAAAATTACAGGATTTACCGTTATTAACTCGAATTTGAATTTAAAGTTATTCAAGATATAAACTTTCCTTAAACAATTCAGAATAAATCTTTTATATACAAAAAAAAAGTATTATCTAAACTTAAAAAATTAAAGTATCTAAAGATTTCTATAGGTTCTATGAAAAAATTAATGTTACCCAATTAATTCTTGATTTTCTAACAAAACACCAAAAACCATTAAACTTTAAATTTATTCATGACTTTTCAATGTCAAACATATTTTCTTGTAATTTTTCGGAAATTTTTAAGCTCCTACTGTTTTAAATAGCTGTCTTTGTATGTGTCAGAACATTCCTATTATTCCTGAAAATGGAAATTGTAAAATTTTTTTTGGAGTATTTTGAACCTAAAAAAAAAGAAAAACAAATAAAACAAAATTTAATAAAATTAAATAAATAACTGTGAACAGCGATTCAAACTGAATTTGTAAATATAAGAAAAACGAAATGACATTGCGGACTTCAAATCAAAATATTAATTTACGCATGATGAGTTTCTGTTATGCCCTAGGCTGCTTTTTTTTTTGTTTCTTTTTTTCAAGGACAACAAAAGTTGAAAAGAATTTTATTTTATAAAAGTTATATTAGGTTTCATTATTAAATTTTCATTCTTAGAGTATACCGTAAAAATCAAATTTTTCATTTTATAAATAAGAACTGTTCAAATACACAAGAAATTGTTGGGGATTCAGATGAAATTGGAAATTTATAATATAATATTTTACAAAAAAATGTCACGTAGGTGTTTTTGGAATTAATTTTGAATTTTTTTTTAGTTCAAAACAAAGTTTTCCAAGAGATTAAAAAAAAGATTTTGTAAAAAACTAATTTTGCACTTTAAATATTAAAATATAAATTCTAGGAAAGGAATCAGACGAGATTTGTAAAAACTAAGGCTACTTAATTTGAAAAAAAAATAGTTTACATCTTTGTTCCTTCCATCAATCATTAGAAGTAACACTATCCCAAACCCAATGTTATTAGATATTATCATTTAAAAAAATTTAACAAATTGTAACTTTAAGTTTAAGGTTTTGAGAAAATGTCGTCGAAGGTTTGGAAAATCTAAAGAGATATCACTAAAAGTAACACCAACGATCATATTCTTTCTAAAACTATATATGGTCGAATTTAAACCTTCCTTCGACTAATTACTGACCCCGGTGCCTATGGATATCTGTTTCTACATCATCCTGTGTTTTATGAAGGATTACTTTCCTTATTTTATATCTTGTAGAAGTTCATTATCTATAACTACCCCAACAATAAAATAACTTCTGATGTCACCTCTCAAACAGTTCTAACACAGCTCTAAAAAACAGCCGCAGCTCCAGAATTTCCCTTTGATGAATTTACTTGGTTGTAATCATGTGCATATATAGAAATTTGAGTTTGTGGTCAAAGCATCCATAATGAAAACCCACTTACAACAATAGTATGCTCCTAAAAGTAGGCAGTTTTTCTATTTATATTATGTCCATATTCAAAACGAACCTAAATAAATTTATGTTAACTTTACCCATTCCATTTCAAATATTTCATATAATATAATTTCCGCAAAACAATATTTAAATTAACAGAAATTCGGTGAACCTGGAAAATTCACCCTTCTAGGAGCTTCAAAACAATGGACTGGGAGACCTAGCTCACTCTTGTTTAGTATTTGTGGAAAAAATTAATTTCGATCAATTCTAATGGTAGTTATAGTAAAAATTTTCAGGAAACTTATATTCCCCTATGTAATTTCTGTATTGGTCTAACATATACCTTGAACCCCCGAGTTGAAATTGGAAAAAAAATTCAATGTTGAATGAAAATTAAAATATTATTATCTAAATCACTTCTACTCTTAATCGTTTAGAAGAATCATAACCCTTTGGAGTCAGAAGGCTTCTAAACATTTAATACAAGCCTTTTATCACTATGGTTTTTACTTTTAATCTTAATGAAAATTTTAGAACTAAATCTGATAAGTCGTTGAAAAAAACCTAATTGCCTGCAGACTTGAATTAACTCGGTCAAGACTTCCATCACTTAAAACCGACTTAAAGCCTTATGTAATGAAACTTAAATATATTAAAATTAAATTAAAAAAAATAAATTAATTTACTAAAATATATTTAAGAAATTAATACCATATTTAAACTTAACAAAAAGTAATCAATGACATTAAAAATTAATAAGGAAAAAAAGTACAAAGACAGGACGAATAACAAGTGAGAGAAGAAGTTTTTATATATACTTAAATATTGTTTCTTTTCAATTTGGCTTAATATTCTATTCCAATTCAGTTAAGCTGGATTAACTTCAATTAAGGAATACAAAAAAAAAAACCAAAAAATTAGTGCAGTAATAACATTTAAAGTTAAATACATAATATATAAAACCATTCGTCTTAACATTATAATATATATACCCGCAAATTTAATATGAGTTTTCCATTTGATGTTATGCGTGTCACGAATTTTTAAAACAAGAGCAGAAATCAAATATAATTTGTATGTATATTTGTATATGTTCATAAATAAAAAAACAGGGTGTCCTAGACCAAGGATTTTGTATGGAAAGGATTTGAAGCATTACAATACCGAAGGTATCATCGAAGAGTAATAAATGGTTTTAACAGCACTGAAGCTGAAGTCCTCAATTTTTCATCTATACCGTACTACACATATTTCTTAAAGATAACTCTATATCCTTATCAGCACTATCCTTGGAAGGTCATTTTATCAGTCATTTTATCGTCTTATCAGCACTATCCTTGGAAGGTCTTTTTTTAAAATGAAGACCTAAAATATAATTGCATCACTCCGCGCAGCATATATTTTTTTGTTGAAGGGCTTTCAATGTAAACCAAACCTTCTTCTAGAAGTTATAGATAATGGCAATTCCCCAACAATAAAAAGACTTCTGATGTCACCTCTCAAACAGTTCTAAGCTAATTAGATGCCTTTCACAGGAAATTTAAAATAGCACGAATGTATTATATCAATTCTGTTGGCTCTGTCTTGATTTTTTTGATAAAATAATTTTACCTCAAAACGATTCTAAGATGAATTAGTCAGATGTGCTTTTTAGGGTCCTATGTCTACTTCTATCTTACGTAGCTTCTTTCCAATTCCAAAAATATTCAGCATTCTTACGTTGTACTGAACACCGTCTTTCAATCGAAGATGTGGTCGACCTCTTCCGCGTCTACCCTTCGAAATGGAGCCAAAAACCGCTCTTGCTGGAGCATCATTGTTCATTCTTACTACGTTACCTAATCAGTGTAATCGTTAGATTTCAATGCAGGTAACGAGATCAATGTCGTCGTATAGCTCATGCAGCTCGCGATTGTGTTGCCGTCTCAAAACTCCATATATGTAAATTTGATTAAAATCTTTGGTAGAATTTTCCTTCCAAAAGACCCTATCAGATTTTTATCGTGGTAAGATATGGTTTATGTTTCTGCACCATATGTCAGAACTGGTATGATGAGTTCTGTACAGTATCATCTTTGTCTTTCTACTAAGAGTTCTTTGACTCTTATGTGTTTGCTTAATATCGGTTAGAAAGTAACATCGGTTGGCTGGCACTATTCCACGCCTAATTTCCAGGCTGGATTTACTGCCTTCTGTTTTTATTTTTTACCAAGGGGATTTCCTGCCTTTTCCCGAAAGTTGAAAACAGTACAAATCCCCTTAATTGATTTTGGGAGTACCCTGATTTTGTCAATAAAATATTTCTACCTTCAAAACTAACGACTTTCCTGCATTCCACATGATATGAGACACCCGGCTTATTATATAACTAAATAACATAATATTAAAACAAAAAAAAACCAATTCTAAATTGCTTACATCATAAGACACAACATATCCCTTCGCTTTTTCATCATTTTGGTTTAATTGACAGAGAAAAGAAAAAAACAAAAATTACAGAGAAGCTTATAATAAAGTTACATAGAACGTTTCATTTTTTTGTCAACTATTCTTTGCTTTTTCTTGTTTCTCTTTTCATTTTTAAGCTGTTGTCGATTTATCGTGTCCTTTAATACACAATTTTTATTTTTTTCAGCTTTTCTTTCGTTATACATTCACAAACACAGACATAATCATTTCTAAAGGATTTATTGTACATTTACTTAGAAATGCTCTTCCAATATTAAAGTTTAATATAAAGTTCAGTCCAATATACAGTTTTGATGTAAGTAAACAATAGAATGGATGTGAAGGATTCGTGTAACGTCATATAAGCGTTTTGCTTTTAAAATTTTTTGATTCATACACGGTTAGAAATTATTGTACAGCTGTAAGTTGTATCCAAGACAATCAGATATTAAGAATTTAATTTTAGTTTTTATTATTTTTCTTTGTGTGCGTTATGTGTCATTTGATTAGAACAGATCCCTGCAGATCTAAAATAGAGTTAATATAATTTGGGGTTCGTAATATTTCTTTTCGAATGTATTTTTTTAGAATTAAATAGATTGGATTAATATGTCACAATTTACAAAGTAAAAAAAATTTTTTAATATTATTATATGCTTCTGTTATGTTTTTTTCAAAAATGCTCTTTACGTGTTGTATTATAAAGAAGGTTACACAGCAAGGACTCCTAATATGGAATGTTATATAAAATGTAATGTAAATAGAGTTTGTATGATTTTTTTAAATAAAATTTAAATTTTGTATTTAATATTAATTAAAATAAACACGTTGAGTGTTAAAAATTGAAGAAATATTTAATGATTAACAAATTCAAAGGACATGCAATAATCGTAAATATTTCATCACTCATTTAATTATATCTTTTAACTAAATTGAAATATATAATATAAAATAATTGTATTATAATAAGATGTTAACCTCTTCAATCAGTGGTTTCTTATAGTTTGCATCACAAGCTCACAATCTAGAACTAATTAGAGATAGATGTGTTATCCTTTTACTAGGATTAATATTTAGACATAACACTAATTGCCATTTTATATGAAGACTAGTTTCTTACTTTTAGATCCTTATAGGTTTTTACTTTAAGATCCATATTAGTTTCTATAAGTATCCCTATAGATTCAAGCTAAAGTTTAAAAGGAAAGTATTTCTAATTCTAATGTCATAAATCATTATGTCATAAAAATATTATTTTATTTATAAATTCGTAAATCCTAAGTCTAAAATGACATAATGAACCTTCTTTGAAACCTAAAAATAAAGCTAGAACTCATAAATTATTTCTAAGCCTTCAGCAGTAAGATTAGATTCTAGCAATTTAAGTAATACCAAACTTATTTTTTTTTAACGCTAGTTTGCGCTAGTCAAATTCTAGGAACGAGTTCTTTTATGTATAATGATAGGTATAGATATCTACGCTTGTTCCAAATTATAACACTTATCATTTGCTATTTCCATTGTGTTTTAAGAAGCACTTGATGTCTCCCTGGTATTACGCTTGAAATATTTAAAATGACGCATTAATTTTTTCAATTCAACGGAGCTATGGGTACTGCCAATACTTGCAAGATTTCTATAAAAAAAGAGTCAAAGCTTCAATATTGGGAGTAGTGCTTGAGGGAGTGAAACTTGCCTGGAAGGAGTGGTCACTAATCAGGTATAAGGCTTGTTTTTGGATTTATACAGTTAATAATTATTTTAAAAAGGTTTACGAGTGCCAATTAAAAAGCGAGTGATTAAGCTGTGTTTTTAAATTAGAACTTTGCTTTAGTTCAGTCATTTATCATAATAACACACAAGTGAGAGTAACAGATATTCAAAAAGTGCTTTGCTTTTGTTCGCTTTTCTTAAAGCTATGCATATTATGCTACACTAAGTAACTAAGGTCCTTTTTCCAAAACCTGACCGATGTTTTAAGCAGGGTTTCAGAATATGAAATTTCATTAAATTCAGTATTTTTACATAAGATAGTGGAGTAGAATCCCATTTAATACAGATTTTTATACAAAATAATAATTATATTTTAAATTGCCTGCCTACAGTTTATTTTTTGACAAGTTTTTCATAAGTTTTTCATAAAATTTTAATTAATTTTAAATTATATATTTTTAAATTCACAAACTACCACATTTAATACAAAATTTACAAAATGAAACACAAGATTACTTTTAAGAAACTTTTAAAGTGAAACCACTTCCACAACAATATTACAAGATAATACTCTATAATATAAATTACATATTTGTTAACTATATGAACTTATCATTTCCTGGAAATAAAAAAATATTTAAAATTCAAAAAAATTTTTCCATTTAATTCTAATTTAATGGCCATTTTCCTTCATCTTGTCCTTGTAATAAATTTTTTACATAAACTTCATACACACAAAATTTTAATATTTATGTGTATTTTAAAACTTATATAATATGATGTTTAAAATATTATAACTTTGAAAACTAGACCTATAGTTCAAGGATCATAATATATGCTTAGTAACTAGTATTATATACTAGTATCAATAAAATAATATTATATATGTATTTTTATTATATGATGAAGACGAATCGACTCTATGGAAAAGTAATGATATAAAAGTTATTTTTCCATACAATTCAGAATAAATTAAAAAAAAAAAAAATATTTTATTCTAATTAAGAATCGCTTTTCCTATCCATATGCAAAAGTTTTTCTTAAAACTTTATTTTTTAAAATTTTTTTTTGTTGTTTTGTGTTTTTAAAAAATTTTTATATTATGCATATGTATGAGTAAAGAAACTTTTATGTTTTTAAAATTATAACAAATTAACATAATATGCAAATAAATTATTTTATATATTATGTATTTTTAATGTACATACTGGTTAAGAGTGTTGTATACATTAATATTTAGAAATCTTAATAACAATTTTGTGTTATGGTTATTTTTCATTTAGTACATTTTAAAAACATGTTGTAATACCAAATTTTAAAGAGTTAAGTGCAGCTGTTAAATGTTATAACCCTTTAAGATACATGTAAAATGTATTCCAAAACAAAAAATGTCTCTCAAAAACATTAATGTCGAATTGCATACTTACAGGGGTTTTGTTAGAATTAATAGCAAATTAGGTGCAGCTGTTAAATATTATAAAGCTTTTAGGTGCATGTAAGGTTTCCTTAATCAAAAACAGAATCAAGGACATTGGGCTCAAAAATGCTATCCTTACAGAAGCTTTTGTAGATAATATAATTAAAATTAAGATGCAGCTGATAAATATTTTCACACTTTAAGGTGTATCAAAAGTTTTTGTAAAAAATTCAAGAACCATAGACTTAAAACTGAATTCTTACAAGTACTTAGAATAATATTAAGAATGTCTGAGCTTAGCTGACATTAAAAAAAGTTGAACTAAAATTTGGAGGCACTTTGTATATTGTTCAGCCGTATTTAAATAGCGCTCTCAACAAGTCAATATTTCTTGTATAATATTATAATAATCACTTAAGTTATTCAACATAGATGGGTATAATTTTGAGTTATGTGCATCCAAATTTGTATTAATAAAGGCACTCGTTTTTAATTTTTGAAAGAACCTAAAGCTATTTATGATACCTGAAAAATTTTTAAAATGCACTTTTAAATTAAAAAATAATTCATATTCCATTCTCCTGCTGCATTACTTTAAAAACTAAAATCTAGGCATTCGGTATTCAAATATGTGGTAGTGCTAAAGCTATATATTTAAAAATATTAGCGTATCTATTGAACAAAAGAACAAAATTGTTTGAGCTGTTTTAAGTAAAAATTTTTTATATCTCAAGTAACCGTATGGAATTTTGTTAAATATCAAAGGCATCTCTAACAGTAAAAAGCCAAAACTAGTCTTAAAGTCTTACAGACTAGTTTTATTGATAACATATCTGATAATAAGTTTCAATCTAGTTAAAGTCTGCACACTCCCTCATACAGCCGTTTCACGATGAATAAGCTGCCCCGGAAAAATTTTCGTTGATATCCTTCTATTACAAAAGAAAAACACAAAAGTCTGAACCTTTTTCCCCATTTGCCATAAGTATATTCGCCAAATTATAATTAAAAACAGAATTTTTTTAAATTTCTTCTACCAAATCCCCTGTAAGTATGCAATTTTTATTTTTTTTAATATATCTTTCATTGACAACTGAAATAAAATTATTATATTATATATATTTATATTATTAAATAAAATTAAAAAAAAAAAACAAAAACAAAAACTAAGTTGTTAAAAGTTTTTAAAAGTCTCTTTATCCAAAACTAATTCTTCTTTTTCTATATGTACATAGGTACTCCATAATATTCATATATGTATTTAATATGCATTTTGGTAACCAATTTTACAAAATATTTTCAAAAAAAAAGAAAAAAAACTCACACAAACTCATAATTTACATATATGCGTAGAGATTTAAGAGAGATGTGAAGAATTTGGTACTTCATCTAATACATGGTAATACATTTTCTTTAATTTTTTATTTATTATTATTTTTTTTTTTTATTATTATTCTTATTCTTAAGAAAACTTTTTAATTAAAATGATGATGAATTTTTTCCTTTTTAAAAAAAAACAGAAAATTTTCCTACACACACATACAAACTACATAATAATATGTATATCCTTTTTTTCCAACAATATTTTTTATTGAAATCCTCAAGGAATTGACCACAAAATTTCCTAGATACATGTACATTATCTACTTACATGTACATTTCATTTCCTCAAAATATAAGACTTATTACAGTTATTCATGTTGAAAGGAAAAACTCTATAGGAAAAATAGTAATGATGAAAAATTGATGATTATTGAAATGATAATTTTTCATCAAAATAATAAATAAAAAACATTTTTTTAATAATAATATAATTTCTTTTTTTTTTTTTCGAAAGTAATTTCGAATTTTTACAATTTTTAAACATCTAACATGGTATTTAAAAAAAAAACTTTCTTCTCAAAATACAAAATTGATCATATCTTAAGATACATCTTATATAATAAACTAGATATTAGTTGCATAGTGTAGGAGAAAAACTCTTGGGAAAATCAAATTCATAATATAATATTATGCAAAAAAAAAAAAACGACTTGAGGATAACTGCAACAGCAGCATACAGTAATAGGGTTTAACAAGATAATATTGTTGCAAAGACTTGTTTATTTTACATTAAAACATAGATACATATTTTTACAAAAAAATTTGCATATGTATACGAAACAGTTTTCTTTAGGTTTTTCTTCTTGCATAATATTATAAAATATTTTATAATAATATTATGTTCTTTATCTTTTTGATCTTGTTATTTTGGAAAATCCTTAGAGGCTGGAAAATTAACTAAACTAACTAGTATTAATAATAATATATAAGTAGCATATATGATATAATATGTAACTTACAAGAGAGAGAATATTTTCGAAAGAAAAGTTTTTAATTTTTTTTTGAAGATTTTCTATTTTTTTATTGTATCTAATTTGTATTTTGAGGTTCATTGCATCTAACAGCATAATTTACATTATATAAACAAGTTATACATTTTGATATAAATAATATTATATTATTACTAGTAAACTGAGATTGCAATGCAAGTGTTCAAACAGTTGATTACATCACAGGATATTTAAAGTACGCTGCAAGTATAAGTTTTCAGTTAAAATTAAAAGGATCAGATACGTCAAAAACGTGGTATTCTTGAGTTATGCAGCATGCTTCATAAATCCTAATTAAGTTAGACCTAAGTACGTTAGACCGTACGTATACAACATTATGTCACGTAGATTCTCATAATCCATCGTTTTAATTGACATATTTCAAGAAAAATCAATGATTATAGGAAACAGAAAGTATAAGTTTCCAATTAAATTCGGGAGGATCAGATATGCTAAAAACAATTATTCTTGTATTTGTACAGAATGCTTCGTAAATCGTTTTAAAAATAGACCTAAGTTCGTTACACTGTACGTATAAAATTAGTCATATAGATTCCCATAATCCGGCGTTTTAATTTATATATTACAAGAGAAGTCAATGATTTAACATAAAACGTGTACATACTGTGTACAAACTGAGTTTGCAGCAAACGTCTTGAAAAAAGTACAGTCTGGAAGACTTTAACAGTAGGGGCTCCTTAAAAACTCCTTCAGCGACTTAAGTAGGGAAATCACGAACCATGGACATTATAAAAAAGTTATAAAGCACGCCATGATTCAAGGTTACTCATTTTACCCTACATGATTTTGTTGGCCACTTTTATATTAAGGGTTTATGAAAAGTCTCATCGGCCAAGAAGACCTGGAAGCATCATATACTCCGAACCTTTGTTAAAGAGCTTCTTATAGATTACGCTTATAATGAGATTGAGGTGTAAGTATTAAATTTTCTATACAACTTAAAAGGAGCTAAGGGACTGTTGCTAGCACATTTAAAATAGCTTGAACTTTTGGATACGAATTGTATTCAAGCATTCGATAGGAGTATTTTAATATATTATGTAATATTATTATGTATTATATTTTTGATGTTTTTTTTTTTATTTTGGATATATAATTAAAGTATTATACTTAAGAAATAATTTATCAATGTTAAATTAATTTTAACAGGGCTATAAGAAAAAGGAAATTCTTTTAAAAATTTTTTATGTTTTTTTTATTCTGAATAAAATAAATACCATAATATTAAAAATGTAAATTTAGTTTATTTAGAAAATTTCTTATACTGAAATATGAAGAGTGTAATGAAAATAGGAATTTTCTAATTATTTACAGTATTAGAAAAGAATCTTAAGAATATAAGTTCGTTTTTATTTAAAATCTTTAAGGATTTTCTTCCTTAAAAAGGTTATTAACACGAGAATTACATAAAAGCAATTTTCTAACTTTCCTAACTTTAACATTTTAATTAAAAGTGATAGGAAAAACTGGAAAAAATTTTGATTAATTGTATGGAAAATTTAATAGAACATGGATGTTATAATTTCGAAAAACGAAGAAGGATTAAATAATAAAATATCTTGTAACAAATCTGAAAACATTTTGTTTTAAATTTACGAGATAACTATGAATCAATTAAGGAACTGTGTATTCAAGGGAAATGTCATTGGAAAGGGTCTCTATTTATTTGTGTAATGTATTAATATTAGATTAATTTATTAAATATTGTATTAGATTTAATTTTTTTTGAGAATTTACAGCTCTGAACTTTTTTTTTAATATTCTAGTATTCGGTAAATACCCATTAAGTCAAGCCCATTAAACTTAATTTTGTGTTCTATTGTTGAGCCTACAAGTATGCAATTTAGTTTTTTACTGATATATACATTTTAAAATTTTTGAAATTATTATCGACTTTTTGAAACTTATGTTATTTATGTTATCAAATATTTTTATATTTGAGTAGACTAGTATTACGGTAAGATACTTAAATATAAGAGCAGAAACGAAGGGTTGATCTCAATAAAAGGTTCAAAGTATTTAAAATAACTTTCTGGCGATATTTTTGAGATAAGCACTAAATAGCGATTATATTGGCTAGAAGTTCAGCTTTGGAAGAACAAACTCATAAATAAATTTAAATGTAAGACTACGAAATAAGGTATTTTTCTCTTTTACTTAATTGTAAGCAATGGAAAGTTTTTCTAAAATTTATGTATAATGGAAAGCTCTCATATGAACGTTTTTATTTGTTTTACAAATTGCTTTAACATTTAAATTTGTAAATAAAATTTTAAAAATAGGTAGTTACGCATTCACAAAAAGTTATATAATATTGTTATTTGCATGAAATCAATTTAATTTATTATATATTAAAATTCAATTTTGATAAACCAATTTAATTCTTAATAACTTTAAAATTTTTAACATCATAATTAAAATATAAATAATCCAAAACAAAACCGCTTTGTGAAAAAACCAAATCGCTTTTTAAATCAACTCTTAAATAAATTTTTAAATCCCACAAAACAATATAAAAGTTATTTTTTAAATCATAATACTATAAACTCCATTTTATATCCGTTTTTTTAAAAACATTTCCATAGCAATAACATATAAAATTTCGCTTAACTGTTTGACTTTTTAATATCTTAATTATTAGCATGTCTTCTTTTTGTAAAATTGTTTTCTACAAATTCTTCCACATTTTATTAAAAATTTTTCATCATTGAAAACCAATAAACCATGACAGCAAAAAAAAAAACACAAAACTCAAATCATAAAGAATAAACAAATTGAATTTTAATACAATAAACAAACAACTCAATAATAATAAACAGAACCCAAAAAGGAAGTGGAACCAGTGGAAATCACCCACTAACCAAATACACACAAAATCCTTTAAAATTTTTTAGATTTTCCAATTTTCTATGAAAAACCAAAAATTCAACCATTTTATCGACTCCCATTCTTATGTTTCATTTTAAGATTATAATAAAATAATAATTATTTCGGGATTCATACAATTTTTTTTTTTATTTTAATGTCCTTTCGATTTGTTTTTTGGTTTTTTTGGTTGCACAATATTACGATATTTTTTATCATTTTCTTATTACATTTTTGTTATCCTGTTTTTATATGACTAAGAAAAGCCACATTTAACGGCTTTTGATGTAAAAAAGAGACCACAAACATAAGAAAACAAAAAATCAAAGAAAAATCTATGTACAATAGGAAGAAAGAACAATAAACATTGAGGTAATGCTTAAAACATCATTGGAATAACAGTTAATTGACTATTAAAAGAAGAAAAAATTATGATCCTAAAAGTATGCAATTTTGAATTTTATTGAAAGAAGTCACATTTTTTGAATTTTCGATTTTCTAAACCAATAATTTTATTAATAATGTACTAGGTATTAAGCAGAAAAGGTCGACTGCACTAAGGGGTTTGTTCCATTCTTTGATTCATTATCGTGCGAATATCTTCCGTAATACGTTTGTCATCATACAAATTAACTGGGCTTACAAGTGTTAGAAGACGATATATGACTAAGGAAGTCAAGAAACCCTTGCAAAGCAACTAACCAAAAGAAGGTGAGTGTAGATCAGACACACAATATAAGAATGACGAAAATCCCATATCTAGAATTTCACTATGTAGGAACCTACATCTCAAGCAGGAGATAGGCCCATAATTACATGGAAAGATGATGTCCAAAAAAAATTAAGTAGATGCGATCTGTCCTGCAGTATAATTCAAGATAAAGCGTCACACAAAGAAGTTTGGAGATTTAAAGTAAAAGCTCTATGCATCCTACAGAATTAATTGAAAAAAACAGCATTTTTATAGCAGATAAAGCCAAACAGTTAGACTTAAATTAAAACTGAAGGTCTCTATTGTCTCAAAATAAAAACATTAATAAAATTTTTTTTAATTCTTCATTTTATTATATTTTGTTTAATAAAAGTTATAAGTGTAAAGTTCAAATAATAAAATTTTGTCCTCTTAGGGTACAATACTAATATTTATGCTCCTACTAATCATTTATATAGGATCTACAGTTAACTTTGTATTAATAATAACAACAAAAAAAAAATTCAAATATCCTGATCCTAGGCTATATAAAATTTTTTATACTCTCATAAAATATAAAAAAAAAAAATATTCATAAATAATAGAAATATAGAAGAAAATTTAATATGTATAATATTATGTTGTACCTATTTCTTTCTTCTTCTTTATATTTTTTTTTCTCTTTCCTTCTATTAATATTACTATTATTATTATTTACAAATTAAATAAGCCGCGGAATTTGTTTTTTCCCTTAATTTTTTTTTTATATGTTGGTAATTAAATGGTAAAAATAATGACTGTAACGATAGCGTGTAAGGATGGCATTTTTGTATGGCTGTAGTATAACTGTATTTGCTTTTATTAATACATTACTTGCGTATTACTCCACCAAATTGTTTTGAGGCATTTGAGAAGATTTGTGGTAGGTTTTAAAAGTCTTGACATACAATAAAAGCAAAAACACAGAGACATTAAATAAAGTTATAGAGTACAAGAGGAAAGGGAGCTCGTTACCTCGGAACCATTAAAATTGTTGCTTTATAACTACAACATAATATAATTATTATTGTGGTGATGAAATAGCTTTATTTTTCCCCGTTATATTTCGTTTTTTGCGATTAAAACACTAAACCATGAATTAAGAATTTTCTTAAAGGTTAACTGTACTTTAATAGAATATAATTTTAAGGACACGATTGTATTCTTGTGTCAGGTTCGCATTTTATATAAAACGAGGAAGAGTGTAGTAGAGTAGACTGTGTCAACTCTGGGATACCCGTATGACCGTAACATATACTTTATATCATCCGGTTAATTACTTTAGGCAAAATTTCAAACACACAGCTTTATTAAGTGTAGAGTAATGCTCATATAAAAGAAGGAGTTGTATGGCAGCTACTCGAACCATCTGCAATAGACCAACCAAATTTTGCTGTAACTTTGGCCATTACACTAAACTATTTTTGGCAAAATTTCAGACACCCAGCTTCATTGGGTGTAGTGTAATGCTCATATAAAAGAAGGAGTTGTATGGCAGCTACTCGAACCATCTGCAATAGACCAACCAAATTTTGCTGTAACTTTGGCCATTACACTAAACTACTTTTGGCAAAATTTCAGACATGTAGCTGTAATAGGTACAGAGTAATACTCAATTAAAAAAAGAAGTTGTATGGCAGCTCCCGAACCCATGGACCAAAATGGCTGGATTTAAATAGCGATAACGGCTATTGCAAAAAAACGAATTTGCGAAAATTTCAAGATCCTAGCTCTTTTAGTTTTTGAGTTATCGTGCGGACGGACGGACGGACAGACGGACGGACGGACGGACGGACAGACGGACGGATGGACGGACATACATAGCTAAATCGATTTATTTTTCGATTCTGATCCGATCCATACACTTGAGTCTATACCTACCCCCCCTCCTTCTCTGCGTTACAAACGTAATGGCAAATTTATTATACCCTTTGACTATATAGTCATACGGGTATAAAAATATAAAAAAATTTACTAGAAGGTTTTTTTTCTGTACTAGAAAACCCATGAAAACGCCGTCATTAAAATACAATTTAGAACTTTAAGCTTAAATATACATAATATGGAATTTATGTAATTACATACATAAGAAAATGTGTAATTAAATTTTAAGTGTATTAATAATATTTTTTTTTTATATGGAGATAGCTTACAGTAATTTGGTTAAAGTTTTTAAATTGTTTTAATGTTAAAATTATGTTAAAATAAAAAATTTATGGGAAATTGTATGCGTTCTTTAAGAAATTAAAAATGGAATCGTAAAAGAAGGACTAAAAATTAGAAAAAAACTCAAGACATGCAATTAGTTTTGCCAAATTATAAGGAGGCGTATGATAAGTCAAACTATTATGGTGGATCCCGCAAAATCTACGAAAAACATGGAAGATTAGACATCATCGAGGAAACAACGAGGAACGACAAGGAAATAACATTTTAGAAAAGTGTTTTTTACCTAAGGTCACACAATAATTTCCTGATTCAGAGAATTAGGAATTTTTGGACAAGTATGGGCCTTGCCATAAAACCAAAAGTGTGACCTAATTCTTGGCTTCAGAAAATAATTGAAATAATCAGGAAACCCTTTATAACATTCATTCTTATGGTCGATCCCGCAAAATCTACGAAAGACATGGAAGATTAGAAATCATCGAAGAAGAACGAGGAACAACAAGCAAATTGCATTTTAGAAAAGTGGTTTTTACCTAAGGTCACACAATGATTTCCTGATTATTAGGAATTTTTGGACAATTGCGGGCTTTACCATAAAACCAAAAGTGTGACCTAATTCTTGGCTTCAGAAAATAATTGAAATAATCAGGAAACTATTTATAACATTCATTCTTTATACATATAACAATAAGAGTCCTTGAACAGTTACTGATACTTTTCTTGATTATTATAACTGTTGTATAGAATGGTTGCTGTTCTGTGGTTATATGTGTTTCAAAGCTGTTTTTTTTTTGTATTATCTGTGAAGCTGTATGTTCTTGGTGAACCTAGTAAAAATTTCAATGATATTTAAAGAAAATTATCCAAAGGAATAACCATAGATTGGCTGTGGATCTGGCGGTACATATTTAAAAAACACTTCTTTTATAAGAGATCGGGGGCACATTAGATTTATTCTGCATAAAACAATTGAACACCTAATAAAGAATGCATCTCTCAAAACAAATATGAAAGTATATAACACTAGCTCCAGACCAGCACGAATTTTTAACTCAAAACAACTTTTTTTCGAAAAGCTGAACGGTGGAAATTAATTTTTAGTTTAAGTTACAGTAATTTAATTTTCTTGGAACTTCCTAGAGGAAATGTTGTAGAAATTTCTTATAGTTATTTAAAAGTACGCAAAACACCCCAATTTTGATATCCCTCTGTTGAAGAGAAAAAGCTATCGAGCTTCACACTTCCCAATTGAGGAACACATTACAACTTTAAACTTTTTTCTTGTTATTTTTATAAATTGTTGGAAAAAGTTCAACTTCTTTCTCCTACTAAATATCGGACAACTTTTTTATCCTGCTAGGACTTTCATTTTTGGATGCTCTTTAAGAGTTCTCCCTAATCTAAATATTCTACCAGATTAAGATTTTCTTTTAGGATATTCCTTATCTCGGAAAATTTAAAGTCAAGTTTAGGAGAAATGTTCGGTTTTCTGTTTAAACCTACAGGACTGGGGAACTCTTGGATTAAAAATTTGATGCAATTAATCCATAGTATTCTACTATACATTTTCATGACCACTTTAACAAAGATTCCAATCCTATATTTTAAAATTTTTATTTCACAAATAATTCATACAAAATACTAAGAAATTTAATGGATGCAAAAACCAGAATATAAAATCCAGAGACCTTCAGATTCTAAAAGGACATTTCTGTATATAAAATGTGAATAAAATTAAAATTTTAATATATTATAAAAACTATCTGAATTAAAATTATAATTTTTTTCGTATTAATTCGTATAATAAAAATATTTTGTGAAAACACCACAAATATGGCCCTTATTCTGATCTTGTAATGTAATATTTTTTAAAATATTATTTTTTTTTTCATTTAATTTATAAATTATGCAAATAAATTTTTGAGATTCTGTTGAATTAGTAAATAAAATATATAAAAAACAGAAGGTCAAAACAGTTTTGCATTTTTGAATATTCATTAAGACTTACTTAAATTTTTGTAATATATTTCAGTGTACAGCTATTTAAATACTGAAGAGTCTGCAGTTTAAAGATGTTGAATTTGAATTTTTTTAAAACAATATAAAATTTAAGTTTTTAATATTTAAAACGTGCATTTTAAAAAAAACTTATAACTTGGTACGGAGTTTGCTTAAAAATATTAAAAATTACATTATGATTCATCTACCATTCTCTAAAGTAGAAATTCCTAGAAATTCCCTAAATCATAGAAACTTAAAAGATCAACAACATTAGTTAATTTATTAGATACAGTTCTGCTCTTAAAATCATTACCAAGGAAACCAAAATTATGATCAGAGGTACCTATCGAAAGTTGATGCTATCCACGATATCACACATTTGGAATCACAGTCCAATATCTTTTGATTGAACACTTACTTGGATACAAATATCTCCGGGGTAGGTTAAAATAACATTGGACTTGAAGTCATGGCATATTAAAGTGATGCAGAATTTGGTATGTACAAACCGGTGATTTGCTGCAGAAGGCTGAGTTTAGAAATTCGTCCAAGTTTTGCAAAATGCAGTGTTTGGACAGTTCTGAAATATGAAGCAGCAACTTTGAACTTCACATCCTCCCGCACGAATTTTTTAAACTGTGACTCCAAGGTAACTTTGACGCAATTTATAAGTAAAAACCCACAACCTCTTCTTTATATTAAAACGTAGATGTAAATCCAAGATAAAATGTACAAGTTTTTCTTCTTGCATAATGTGGTTTGCAGTGTGGGTTCTTTTAAGCCTGTTTATTTCATGAAAAAGCCTCCCAGTACCTAACAAAGTTTAAGCCCAACTGCGTAGTCTTTATCTCTTTTGCGCCAAAAAAAAGCATTCGTACCAAATTTTATTAAAATATATGGAGATTTTGATGAATTATTAGAAGTTGACATTCTCGAAACTACTACCACCTCTAAACCTCATGATACTAAAAACAATTTAGAAAAGCTACTCTTCATAGGAAGGCATTTAGAGTTTATGCAATAAATTGGAACTCATTACGACAGTTAGAACTCAAGATTTCTTGATAATTCCGATGTTTTTGTGTGGGTGTCTCGATCTCGAACCCCAGGATTCATTGCTCTTCTACAAAAATTCTCTCTTCAGGATTCATTGCTCTTCTATAAAAATTAACTATCGACAAAGAAAGCATTCATACCAAATTTCATTAAAATCTCGTGAAATTCTTTTTTTCCTCACTTCCGACTCATTTGACGGTTTAATGTAAATTACTTTGTTTAAGATTAATTATAAGAGATAGAGTTTTCCGAATCATCTGCTAATATCTAAATTATATAAACTATAGATAAGTACATATTTACCAATCATAAAAAATTAATTACTTAACCAAAAGTTGATTTTATTATTTTTCTTAATTAAAACCAATAGATTGACCAATATTTTCATATTCTCTATATTCGTTTCACTTTAATTAATTAACACTTAATGGGAATTTCTTTAATATTTTAAAACCAATTAAACCATTTAAATAAACATTTATATTTCAAATTATGTGGTTATTTAACAGCTTTTATAAAATTTTATATTAAAATTTTACTTACAACTTATTAAATATTTTGTGTGTGTGTGTGTGTTCAAACATCCTTAATAGACCAGTGAACTGAAATTATTACCTTCTTTAAACTTTGATTAAATTTTATTTTAAAAGGGCAATAGAGTTCATGATGTAACTAAAATTTACAAGAGTTAAATTTCAATTAATTTTTAATTTAGATCAGTTCATTTTAAATTTAAAGTTATTATTTAAAAAGATATATCAGAAAATTGGAATAGAATTTGAGTACAATATATTGCAGCATTTATAATAATTTGCACCATGCAGCACACGTAAACAATTTGGGGATCAAAAATATACTTTGTCAAATTTGATACTTGATGCAGCTAAAGGATGCTGCTAAGTGTTTGGATTTCTGGTACCGCCGGAAAAACTTACTTTTTCCCCATCTAATCTACTAGATATCTATAAAACGTTTATATATATATATATAAAGTCTAAAATGAAGTTAAACGTATATATTTGGGCTCAATATCTCGACAAAGACCTATTCGTCTTATAAATAATTCCAATCTCACCTAAAAGCTGGCTGTACTCAGCCATTGCTGTACAGTTGGATCAATAACCTTGTTTTTTAGATATCTAGTAGGAATTAACACCTGTTCTAAGAAAATTAAACAATTAATACCTTCACTCAAAGTTTTTGAATGACAAACAAGGAGGAAAAGGAGACTCATCCCTATACACGTTCTATAAGGTTCTAAATTTAAAGATTTGTATTGAATTACCGTTATACGAAACTTAATTTTTGTGAAGAATATTACAAATATTACCTCTTATTGTTTCGAATCGGTATGAGTTCGAAATTTCATTGGAAGGTATTGGACCTTAAAAAATAAGTTTGGGTATTCTGGGAAAAATTTCCCTTCAAAATATTAACCAATGGATTTAAAAAAAGGCTTAACACTTTCGAGGCTTGCTACAATTAGTTATGGTCTTAATTTTAAAAAATGCAATTCATTTGTAGATAGCCATAAATGGTTAAACTTTTGAATACCAGACTAACAATTTCATTATAATTAATAGCTACCATGACCCAATTTAAGTCCTCCTTATATGTTACACTTAATTATGATAATAAAATACTCGTATACTACTTGAAAAATGAAAAGTAATCACTTTTTCTTTCAATATAAATGTCAAATTTTCAATTTTAAATACACATACAACAACAAAAAAAAAAGGATCACTCAACATAATTTCATTGTTAAATTAGGTAGAAGTAATTCAATTTTGTTGTTGTTTTTTTCTTATATTACAAATTCAATTATCCTTTATTTTCTTCAACATTCAAAATAAATTTATTTCATTACGGTGAATAAAATAAATAAAAAAAAATTACATGCATATATTCATCGTATCACAAAAAAGATGTCACTTTAAAGCATTTACAGTTATTTTAGTTTTTTTTTCTATTTTATTTGTGGCACATGTTAATAGATAAGCACCCACATATCTACTATTCAAAAAGTTAAATATCTAGTACTTAAAATAATAAAGCAATTTCATATCATATGTATATCTAACCTAAAAATGTAAAATGACAATCAATTTTTATCAAATAATTTAAAGTGACCATTACGTTTTAATTAGAATGAGGTACATGAAAAGTAGTTTTTTATTTTTAGGAATATTTTTTAAGGAACTAAATTTATTCAAAAACTTGCATACATTCATACAATGATCACCAATTTTATAGTGTACGTTTGGTGGTCCTACTTACCTTCTCAAAAAAGCATAGGATATATTTAAACGACTCTATTATTCTAATCTGCATCTTCACACATATCATTTCACACAAACTACTCAAAATAGTTTTCTCAACTTCTACACTAACAAATTGAGCACGAGAAGTTGCAGACGTGATGTACAAAGAACCATCGTTGTTCCTGTGGGTGTATATCCTTATACTTCCTGTGAAATGATTATAATATCTATTGAAATGGAAAGAGGGCATATAATATATTTAGGAGTAAATGATTTACAACTACCAATATAAACTTTACAACTAGAAATATTTGGATTAAACTGTTCCGAATTCTGAACTGTGATTTTATTTTCATCAACTGTAGATCAATTTACAGGCCAGGACTCTAATGAGTAAAAGACAAGAAAAATCTGAAGAAATTGCACCGCGATTAGATATTTGACGATTATTTTTACACTTCAGTTCTTGTAAGCTGATTAATATATTGTCTTGTACCATAACAATTTAAAAACAAACAGAAATCTTATTTATCGCTTAAATACAAGCATCCTATAAGGATCTATACCTTGCAGAAGAGTTTTTAAAAAGGACTTCATCCTAACAAATACTATTGTACAATTTCAAGGCTTTATGAAGTGTACTTTTCTAAAGTCTATTCCTAATAATAATGAATCGCAATGACTAAAGCAAATGCCGTTAACTTCTGTTTAATTTTGACCACACGGTGAATTATTGCAACTAAACACCTTGAATTTGATTTCATAGCCAACAACTGATAACTGATAATTCAGTTAAACTGAATATACCTGGAGAGCTATTTAAAATTAAAAAAACAACGGTCACCTTATCCCAAACATTACCTTATAATTTTTAGTTATTTTATTAATATTATCCCTAAGTTTATAAGGTTTATGTAATCATTTATTATAAGATCCTTTATTCCATATTCTAAAGCTTTTTTTTAGCATTTTTATCAATTTGTTCTCTAAAAAAAAGAAAAAAGGACATGAAAGTTCAATATACCAAATGCGACATATCATATATAATATTTAACAAAGTATACAAAAAAATGAATAGCTACCAATTTTTTTGATCCTTCAAACACTATTTTTTTTTTTTTTTTATTTAATGTCTACCTTTTTTGTCAAACAAAAGAAAAACTTATATTATAAATCCAATTTTTAAGTTCTTTTGGTTATTTCAGTCTTGTTTTTATTTTGGTATGTATGTAAATAAATTACTTTTACTCTTAGGTCCACTTGATTTCTACATTGAAAACTTTATATTATGTATAAATCTATTTTATTGAATTATAGACCGCTGACGATGACTCAATTCAAAATACACTCTATTGAAAAAAAAATCTCGAGAAAACTTTTTTGACATGGGTACCAAAATAGAGGGATTTAAATATGTCAAAAAAAAGTAAAAGGATCCTGATTACAAGAGAAAAAACGTTACAGCAAAAAAAAGACGAACAAACAAGACGACAAATCCTTTTAGTAATTTCTTTAAGTTTTTGTAAATTTGTGGTCAATAAAACATATTTAAATATCATCATGCTCCAATTTTTTTTCATATGTAGTATGTACAAGAGTTTTAAAATCAAAGAGATTATTTTAAAATTGACATACAAGCAAAAAAAAAAGGATCCATATATCCAATATACCAAATATTAAATCAATATATTATTGTATAGTTGTAAGTAATTTTTAAATAAGGATCTATTGAAATGGAACGTAAATAAATTTTTTTTTGAAAGTATAGAATCCTTGAATTAAATTTGAAATCAGGACTAAATATTTTTGATTTAAAAAATAAAAAGGTATTTTGAGTACAAGAAAAAAGTAGAAAATTACAAGTTCTTAGTCATCGATTGAAATGTAAAAGTAAGTTCGTATCCAATGAATTGCTGAAATGATAGAATTTAGTGAAAAAATCTTCAAGAGTTAATTGGAGTTCAAAAAAATAATAGAGGATTTTGTGTAAAGTCATAAAAATTAAGAGATTCATTCATTAATTTTAGTAGAAAAGGATTGGTATAGAACTACAAAAACAATTGGGTTATTTGGCACAGTACCCAAAAAAAGATTCCTCCACCATTCAGCGAGGAGTTAAGTGAAATCTGAAGATAAGTCGAAATAATTGAACTACTTTTGATCCGATTTATATAACCTTCGTAGCAGAGGAACCATGTTAATGGCAAAGTCATAATGGATAAACATTTTTATTTATGCTTATCTATATAACTCACAGATATACAAGTGACGGATGTGAAAATTTACTTAGTACTTAGGATTAGAAAATTTACTTACAAATTGTTTCACACATTAGAAACAAAGAATATAGAATTAGATTATGCCAATTCTAGTACTGTACTTATAATTGTTTTAACATGTACTTATTGTGTGGCTTATAACTATAAAAGTTAAACAATTAATAGGGAATACTTAAAAATAAAAGTCTTTCCCTTAACCAAACTTTAACTTGACTTAAAGAAATGGATCTTATTCGCTCTTTAACTGTAGAAATTTACTGGAGATAATATAAAATAGTTCCTGGACTTCAAACACTATATATATTTTAATTATTCTCTTAACCGGTTATTGGGTTCCTGCCTCCTGCTTTTGTAATGAACCCCTACAACCCTTTCAAAATTATTTTTGCATAATTAATAAGTTAACCATAAATTATTTAATATGCCCCGAAAATTTTTCCATAAAAGACCGCAAATTCAGAGAATTTTATTAAAACTGTGTTTTGGAGATGTTAAGTCTTCTTCTTGGAAATTGTTTCTTGATGTCATTATATAATCCTTAATTTAAAGTTAGGAACAAAGCCTTTAATTTAGTAGGGGCTACCGCCGCCAAGACCAAGCTAAAAGAATTATTTACATCCTTTGCATTTTAACTCTGAAAAACCCCTTCCTTTATGTCACAGGAAATATGTTAACAGCAAAGCATTTAAATAAGGTGTCTATCGCCCATAGTTCTTTACAAAAAGGGGCTATTGAATTCCTGCCTTAAGGTTTTCCAATAAACTCTACAATTTCTCCCATTTTTTTTTAAATAAATAAGTTAGCAACAAATCGTTTAATACGTCGCAAAAATTCGTTCCCAGTAGACCTCAAATTCAGTGAATTTTTTTAAACCTGTATTTTGGAGAAGTTTACTCCTCTGCTTGGAAATTGTTCCCTTGCAGCCTTTTTATAATCCGTAATTAAATCCTCAATTTTAATTAACTATTTTAATTTCAATTTTGAATAAAAATTTAAAAGAACCTCCGTCTTGGCGTACCAGTTAATTGCACAACAAAGGATTAACAAATATAAAATATAAAAAAAAAAGATTAAATTACATCCGTCCAAATTAATTTAAATAAATTAATAATTTATTACACAATTTTTTTATATTTCCTTTGAATTTTTAACTTTTGTATACACCTTTGGTTTTCCCACCTTAATTACCACATTCAAAAAAAACTCCATTGTATCATTTATTATCTAATAATTAAAATTTTAATTTTATATATTATATATTTGTCTCACTCTAATATAGTTAATAATAATTTACAAAAGACAAGAATATAATTTAAATATATTTTTTTTATAATTGTATTTTAGTTTTTATTAACGACCATTGAAAGAATCATTAATTATTTATAAAGAAAAAAAAACAGTTTTTCCTTTATTCTTTTTTATTTCCTTTTCCGGTTGGTCATCCTACTTCCTCTTTTTTTTTTGCTTTCTATCTTTGTCCTTATTCTAAATAAGAAAGAAAAGAACAGTTAAAAATAAAAAAAAAAATTTTTAACTTAATACAGATGCTAATAAAATAAATGAATTTTTACATTCCAAAGGACATTCTGTAATAATTTTTATTTAATATCCTGTCCCTATTTAAAAAAAAAGGATAATAAGAGAAAAAAAAAAAGTTGTAAAAGTATTTTTGTAGACAGTGTTTTTTAATAAAGTAAAAATTTTTTTTTTATATTTTTAGTTCATAAATGAGCTGATGAATAATTTTTAGATTTAAAGGAATTAAAAAAAAAAATGTTTGAATTCAAATGAAGCAAAAAATTAAAAAAAATGGGAATTATTTCATTTGAATTGATGATAATTAGGATAATCTCAAAGGTTTTTTTTTTGTTTTATTATTTACAATTTATTAATTATGTATCATAATTAAAAAATTATAATATAATACACAGGGTATTTCCTAGTTTGATGAGGTACGTTCTAATGCACCAGACTGTTTTTGATTAGAGCACTCTGCATTGTTGGGGATTGCGTAGTATCTAGTGATACTAGCGGTCCTTACAGTCAGTTGTGCATCTATTGTTAATATTTTCTATTAATTTATAAGTTATTATTATTAATTTCGAATTTATTATATTTTTAATATGTTTACTTTATATTTATGCATTAACTAAAGCTTGTGGCTTCTTCGGGAATCGATCTGACACTCCCTCAATTCGTAGAAGATGTAGCTGCCATTGATGCTCCTTATTATTGCATTGGTATATGTAACATTTTCGTGTGAGATGAATTACTAATAATATACCTTCAAATGGTGGAGTTGTTTTACCATACTTTATCTAGCTGCTCTCACTTGATTCTTAGACACCAACTGATATTTTATTATAGGACGTCAAAAATACAAATCGGGTATTTCAAGAGTTACCTATAGACTAGAATAAATAAAGGATATTATAAATTTTAAGAACCAATCTAAAAGAACTCTCAGACGAGGAATCTTGAAAACTAAAAACTCCTTATATTAGTCCCTATTGACACAAATATTACCTACGCCAACATATTTATCTAAAGGATCATAATATTAAATCTAATTAGAAAACACCCTGTATATAATAATATATACTTACATATAAAATTAAATATTATGTATTATATTCTATTTAGTTAAATAAAATATAATTGAGGTTGAATTAATTTGAAATTAATTTTGTAACAAAGAAATTTAAGGATTATTTACTTATGATTAATGGGGCGGCTTTGAATTTGAAATGAAAATAATTTCCAATATAATTAGTTACTATAGGTATTCTTGATATTACCTTAATCATTTAAAATTCTTTTTTTGGGGAATTTGAAATTATGTAAAATATTCTAATTAGCTAAGCTAATGGTATTATTTATATTACATAAAATATTATGTAAATATGAATTTTAATAGTATAATTTAGAAGATTTTTTAAACTGTTTTCAAAATTGATATTTCTAGCACAACTTTCAAGAAAAAGTTTCTTAATATAATAAAGCTGGTTAGGATGTCAGACGTACAAACCAATGGTTTCGGGTTCAAATCCTGGTTAGATCATAATTAATAAAAAATTAAAACTTTTTATTAATATCATAATAGCACACCACATTTCAAATTGCATACTGGGATTACATATACCTAGTCCACCATTATTAGTGTATTACCTTATAAATAAATTTTTTTTTTTTAATTTGAATTGTCCGTCCATCTTTTTAAATAATATTTACAAATATGAATTAAATTTTCCACTATTATAAACATATACTCCATGAAAAACACCAATTCCATTGTAGGAGAACTTCATTTAGTGCTAAAAGGGCTTCTTTACCAATGCTTGATTCGTCATATCTAGCCCACATCTTTTCTTTAACTTCAAGTTTTTATTTTTAAGTTCAAATTTTTTCCTTAATAGCAAGTTTTGACTTTTAATCGAATCTTGTAGAACAGGGGTTGCATCATTTTGATTTTAACCAGGTTCACGATTTTACATTTTGTAGTATGAATTTGGAGACCTTCCTTTGAAAATTTTAAAATATAACTTTCATATCTTTCCTATATTTAAGCAATCCTGGTAAATTTTCTTATTATGGAAATAATAAAGCAGATAATGAACGGAACTCAATGAAGTAATTGTCAAATTTCATAGAATCCTATTAAGTCCTAATTGTAATACTTTTAAATTAACTTCTCTGTTTCTTTGGATTTATTTTTTTGTCTGTCACACAGTGAATTTTTTAATATTGGAAATCCAACCATAAGTTTACATTGTGTAGAGCTTAGAGAAGTTACATCGGGTGAAAAATTACATGAGTTCGACCCTACTTTTTAATTTTCACAGAAATAATAACGTCATTTAATTTTTTACAAAAAAAGTTTAGTTATTTGGATAGTTTCTTCAAAAATTTGTAACATTTAAAAGTTTTTTAATATAAAAGTAAATTCCTGTTCTTCTTTCTGTTAACCTTAATCCAGCAATGTACTTTTATATTAAAACACTGTTAAATGCAAAAAATGTACTAGGTATAAATTTTTGATTAATGAAAATTTTCAATATTTCAAGCTTTAAAGTTTTCAAACATTAAAAGAACTGATCCTGAACTGAACTGATCCCAAGATCTAGCATCAATTTTTTTATTTTCTACATTTTAGGAGGATAGTTTTGAACCCTTGAATAACTTTCAAATTTTAAATAATTCCTCAAAAAATTAATCCAAATCAAAATTTTGTCATAAAACCAAAATGTGTTAACACTCAAGTAAAGAAACCACATTATAATTATGTAAATTGGTTAACCTAAATTTTGCATACAAAAATTAGTAAAATTATATTTTATTAAATGTCATATTTTATGAGTTTTTCAAAAAAAAAACATTTATTTAATTATATTGGTGTAATAGAGTGTCACTCACATAAACCATTATAATAAAATTTTTCTATGAAAATAAATTATCAAACTAATTTATTTAAATTTTTTATTTTTATTTCAGTCAGTCAATCAATAAATTTTTAATTTTAAAATAGAAAACAATATAAATTTTTTAACTAATTTTAATATTTTTGTTATTTATTTTTTTTTTTTGAAAATAAAATACGCAAAAAAAAAAAAATTTAATCAAAAAAACTTAATTTCCATTGAATGTCATGCCAAATCAAAGATATTCCAATTTAATAATAAAATTTTTTGAAAAAAATTTATTTGATTTTCTATTTTGTTTTTGTTGTTCTTTTTTTTTTTTATTTGTTATCTTATAACAGTATTCTTTGCACTGTTAAACACTTTTATTGGTTGTCAAATATTTTCTTTTTTTTTCATTTTTCATTTTTTATTGCTGTCAACGACTTAAAGTTTGACATTTAGAATAAATGTCAAAAGAAATGGAAGAACAAAAAAAAAAATTGTTACTGAAAAATATTCAATAATTGTGTTTGGAATTGAGTACAGTGTTATATTATATTTTTTATATTTTATATTATATATTATATTTTAACATATATTATATATATATATATATATATATATTTGGTTATATTATAAATATTGCTCTAATATTTACTTACATATTATTATTTATACATGTTCAATAAAATATGGGTAAGTGGGTTAAAAGTGTAACAGTATGTAAATTCATAATTTGTCAAATGTCACATTATCATGTGATTGACATGACACCATCGTTTATTTTCATTTATTTTGATTTGACATTTGATTGGTTAATGAAATACATTATAAGAAGATGTATGTACGCAATATTGCTACATTGAAAAATATATTATAATATAAGTAAATAAATAATAATAATAATTTTTTTTAAATTTAATTTTAACAATGTTTTAATTTTTAATTTCTATTATTGTGGTAGTGATTTTGATTGATATTTAATTTTATTTTTTATAAATGACGGCGTTGAGGAAGCTGTGATATTTATAATAGTAAGTATTTTCTATTTTATTTCAAGATTTTATGTTGTTTATAAAAGATTTCAAAATAAGTACTTATGTGTAATTCAACAGCTGGGTGGCACAGTGGTTAAGTGCCGACCTTTCATGCAGAAGGGCCCGGATTCGAATTCTAGTGAAAGTGAAAAACTTTTCTGGTTTTCGACTCGACTCAGCTACCATTCGCCATTGGGTTCAAATTAATGGCATAATCAATAATTAATAATTATAAATCTTTAATAAAAAAATACTTTAATATAAAAATATAAACAAATGCAAAATATAAACAAATAATTTAATAAAATAATATAACTCGCAGATATAGAATACCATATAAGTAAAATATAAAATATTACAATATAAACAAAAAATAGAATTGTAAATATTGAAAATCTAAGACGTTTCTACATGTTATAAGGCCTAGTACTATCTCATGTTTAAATTGTATGTGGAATTCAATAAGATCAATTCTAATAACACGAATATAATATGACCCCCTGTTCCAACATGTACCTATGGTATAGACAGGCTTATTAGCCTAACAGTTGAACAGTTACCGCTTAAAAAAAAAAAAAAAAAAATTATGATTTCAAAATAAGTACACATTAAAAATTATTTCAAAATCTAATCTAATAATAGGCAAGTGGATATTTAAAGCGGATCGAAAGGACATGGTCCATAATAAGCATGATTCACAATTAATAATAATCGCAATAAAATACGATAGCGTCTGTAAACAAAAGACACAAAATTCAGAAATAAATTCACAGTGTTCCTTAGGATACAGAAGAAATTCAAAAGTTAGAAATTCACTTAATTTTCACTTAATTAAATCAAAATTAAAATATTAATGAATAAAAATGAATTTAATTGAATATTTTATATTTTGGGATCCTTTTCTCAAAAGTTAAATCCAATTTAATCTTTTGGGAAAGAGATCCTCCTACTAAAAACTTCAAACTGAGTTAGTTGTTGTTATTTAAGAATATCTGCAATCTGCACTACTACAGATTAGATTTATATTACGTATGCAAGGAAAATTTAAGCCTTTAAACTTGATTAATGCTATTCTGTGATTAATTCTAAATTTTATTCCGTTAGCTTATGATTCCCCTCGTAGCTTGAATTGGCAACTTTCATTTAATTATAGAAAAAGATAACTGCTATAATAATCATAATGTTAATCTTAACTTTCAAAGCTTTTATTTATATATTTATTTATAATTTCTAATTCTAATGAACATAAAAATCTTATAAAATTCAATTATTTTTCAAATATTATTTTCTAACCTAGATTTATTTACATAAAATATTAGTATTAGACAGAATATAATATTTTAACATTTAGATATATCATAGTTGTTAGCAATTAGTTAAATCCTCTTTTAGCCTATCTAAAATTAACGCTCGCGTTTCGCTCTCTACACGTAGCTGTCAAACTAAGTTAAATGTATTAAATTATATGAAAGTGTCTACAATAGACGCAGCCGTGATGCAGCCATTTAAAAATTTATTTAACTTTTAACTTTTTCGCTTTAGGTATTCAAATAATTGAACTTTTAAAAATATTTTTTATTGAAAATAAAAAAATATATCTGAATAAAAAATTAGTAAAATTATTAACCAAATTTGTAAACAAAACAATGTCAAAAAACGCTGTAATGTGCATTTCATTGTACACACTCCGCTGTTGACTACGTAATGAAAGCGAATGAGTGCGAAAAGAGCACTTCATTGCAGATAGGCTATTACTGATTGCAAAGTTTTACTGCAGCTCTAAACCAGGTCTCTTCTAATAAACAAATTAACCTTTCTTAGTTACTTAACAGGTCAAATTCTAAAGTTAATTAAAATTTAATATTTTTCTTGAATCCTATTATTTTAATTCCAAAAGTCAACTAAAATCTCATAATTTTTAATATTAAAAATTCGTATAAATATAAATATTATAAGTGCTGGTCATAATTTAATTTAATTTAATTTTTATTGTCTTTTTTTTATAAAAAAAAATAATTTTCAGGAAATTTTGATTTTTTTGACAATAAAAAAATTATGATTGAAATTTATTGTACTCAATTTTAATTTCGAAATTAAATTATAGACCTGTATTTTATAATTTTCTTTATGAAATATTCCAAGAACTCTACAATAAAATTATTTAATTGTGTTCTAGTTAATTCAAAATAGAAGCAAAAACTTTGGATTGAAAATTTTTTCCTGATAAAATATAAAAATTTACCATTTTGGTAATAAATTTTTATGTTTTGGATTAATTTGTCACATTGACAGATGATTTCTTGATTATTTTTGCCATTTTAATATTTACTGTCAATCCAAAGGCAGATCAAATTTTTGTTTTTTTTATTAATCTAATAAAATATAAAAATGAAAAAATAAAATTAATGATTGTATAACACAAAATATGAATAAGTTTCTTGAATAAGTTATTAAATTGTGAATTTGAAAATGTCTCATCCTCAGGTACTTAGAGTTTGAAATAATGTAAATACTCATAAATTTAAAAACTAGTTGTCATTCATTCGGAGATGCTATTTTGAGTACGGTTTTGATGTTGAAACTTTTCTAGTTGAAATTCTAATAAGTAGATTTTCTACAAGTGGTAGAGATCGATTATAATTTTTCGAATCTTCGAATCCTAATCGAACTGGCATGAGACTCAATATAATTTTGATGATAGTGTAACTATAAAATAATAATATTATAAATAGCTACATGAAGTTGAAAAATATTTAATTTTTCTGAAATTTTATGTAACCGTATTCTGGAAAGGCTTTCGAAATAAGCTGATTTTCTGTGATTTCTGAAACGAATTTTGAATATTTTTTATTTTAGGTATGTCCATAAGGTTCGTGTAAATAATATTCCAAAGAAAGGGAACACTTAAATTCTAAACATTCTCGGGAAACTCTTTGCAGGAAATACCGTTATAAAATTACATTTTACAAATTTACAACACATACTCCTTAGACTAAAAATAATTCGAAACAGTTTTTTACAACCAATTAACAAATGGTTTAAAAACTGTAAATATTCTAAATTTTCGAAGGAAACATTATTTGTCAGACTATTATCGATTGTTAGGACACATTAGATTACGATAAATAAATTTTGATTTACTTAATACCACAATTTCATATTTTTCAATGAATTTCTTTCGTTACTTGTGATCCTTGAAATCAAATGGTACCCAACTCCCTCTTACAGTGACTCTTTGTGGTTTGAATATATTAGAATTATCAGCCACTGTATTATATTCTTATTTTGATACTAAAATATTTAGTAATAATTCTCCAAACTTCTTTGCAAAAATTTTTATTATTCAAATTATTGCTTTGACAAATTTACTCAATTTGGTAACATGCTGTTATCAAATTATTTTTTATTTCCGGTCTACTATTATTAAAAAAAATTACTATCTAAAGGCATTATATTATATTTAAAGAAAATATTTTTTTTATATTTGACTATAATTTTTTACCACATACTGATAATGACAATATATTTTATTATTTTACTAATTTTAAATCTTCAAATACACAAACTGTGAATACAGTTGTATACTAAACATATTTCTTCAGATATTTTTCCCATTTTATTTCAGTTGTTGAAAATATAAAGAATCAATTTATATAAAAAATGTTGATATCATTGTCCTTCTTTTGTAAGGGGGCATTAACTTTATCAGAAGACAACTGCACACAATCAATAAAAAAATATAAAATTCAATCAATTTTCAATCAATTTTGTTTTTTTTTTACTTTTTTGAAAAACTTTTAAAAAAAAAAGAATAATATTATAACAATATCGTCCCTTCCCCTAAATTGTATTGTCAGTCATGTTATTAAATTTCATTGTAGAGGACAAAGATTTTTTCTATAAAATAATTTAATATAATAATATATTAAATGCTATTAACCTTTTGTTAATATTAATAAAATAAAAAAATCCATCAACTTAAGAATCCCTACAGTGATTTAATTTTAGACTAGACGGAAATTTTTTGATTTTTAGTCTCATACAAAAACATTAGAAGAATCAAAACAAAACATTGCCCGGCTTTTGAAATTATTTTGTTATACCGGAAATTAGATTTTTCTTATTAAATTTATAAAAGAAATATTTATAATATATATTTATTAAATTTTTAAGTTCTGTTCTGTAAAGTTCATGGAATTTTTTTAATTTCGAAAACTGACAGATAGTTTTAGGAATGGAATTGTCTTAGGATATGCAGAACATTGTTCATCAAGAGTCTGAAACCCTGCTGTAAACGGATGTATTATATAATTGGTAATAACTAAAGTTAAATTCCATATTTTATATTTCCAATGAACATCAATCAATTATGTGAATAGATAATATGGTAGCTGGACTATAAGGCACGGGAATGGGATGGCAAATATGGTAAAAGAGAAGAGTCGGTAGGTAGGTTATAGAATCTTTTTGAAACGTAGTAAATTGTAAAATGGTTTATTTCTATTCTAGCAGTTCTTATAATAAATGAGTTCTGTAACGGTTTTGAACCGTCTTAACATTCCTACTATTTTGAGGATTGAGAATTGAGAATTTGAGACATCTCTTGTATTATGTTGAAATTGCTAAAAGGAAAACACTATTTATTTCAATTCAATTGAACAAATTTCAATACTTTCAACATATCCATAAAAAAGAGTTGATACTTCAATATTTTTTCGAGTGGTAGGAGGTGTTAAAGAAGCCTAGACGGATGGGAAGTCAATTAGGCGTAAGCCACGATTTTGGATTTTGTCCACCTAACGTAGTGAAGTGTTGCAAACGCAAGTTCAAATTCTAGAATTATACACCATCCTAGGTCGTATGTTGACTTTAAAGATATTGAAAAGATCGCTGGGAGAAAATTCGTTTCAAACTTGGGATTTTAAAACTTTTTGGTAAGGCACATCTTTGACTTTCCCAAATTTTTTAATGGTCATTGGTAGTCTATAGATACTAACAATCCATTTATACAGGAGATTCGATAAGTGATATTAGCATTATTGAGTTAATGAGGAAGTAAATTAATAGAAACTTGAATATACAACATATGTTAAAAGTTTTTAGCTGCGCTAGTACTAAACGTCTTATCGTAGCTCAAATATAAATATACCCTTAGAACTCAGATTAAGGATTGACCAGCCATTATGCCTTCCTATTCAAAAGCCTAATCTAATAGGAAAAGTTTTGCAGAATATTTTCAATAAAATACTCTTCAAACTGTGCATAACCACTTAAATTGTATAGAACCATTCAAGTCAATGGATAATTGATGATATAAATTGATACAAAACTGTTGTAATTTTACAAATAATTAAAACATTTTCCAAATAATAAAAAAATTTTAATTAAAACAATATTGAAAAGGGTAACAATTAAATTAAATATTAGAACACAAAAAAAAAAAAAAACAAAATAACAAATTTGGCCTTACAATTAGGGGCTTATAATTAGTATATACAATTTAATTATTATATTAATTAAATTGTAAAAGCATCAAATGAAAAACATAATTTTAAATATTAAATCCTTATTTTTCTAATAAAGATTAAGATTTAAACCTAAATAAAAATATTTAACTATATACTAATGTCTAATACCACTATAGGATTTTATTTTCGTCCTTTTTATTGTTTTAAAGTATTATAATATTCTAATTCTACGACAATGACATCTCTTTTAAATTTCATTGAATCCTTTTCAGCTGTAATTTAATTTTATTAAATACTTTCTTTTGTTAGTTGTATAAATACACTACCAACAAATAGTAAATAAATAGGATATAAGGTATATAAATGTATATAGAAGGTTTAAAAACAGTATATTTTTTTTTCGAGTGGTAGGAGGTGTTAAAGAAGCCTACACGAATGGGAAGTCAATTAGGCGTAAGCCACGATTTTGGATTTTGTCCACCTAACGTAGTGAAGTGTTGCAAACGCAAGTTCAAATTCTAGAATTATAGACCATCCTAGGTCGTATGTTGACTTTAAAGATATTGAAAAGATCGCTGGGAGAAAATTCGTTTCAAACTTGGGATTTTAAAACTTTTTGGTAAGGCACATCTTTGACTTTCCCAAATTTTTTAATGGTCATTGGTAGTCTATAGATACTAACAATCCATTTATACAGGAGATTCGATAAGTGATATTAGCATTATTGAGTTAATGAGGAAGTAAATTAATAGAAACTTGAATATACAACATATGTTAAAAGTTTTTAGCTGCGCTAGTACTAAATGTCTTATCGTAGCTCAAATATAAATATACCCTTAGTTTTAAGATTTGAAACTATTATTTGATGAATTTCATTAAAAAACAATAGCAGTAGATTATTAAAGTCATTTCAAGATATTTCAAAAATACTTTTATTTTTTATGAAAATTCAGTACAGATTGGTATTCAATTTTTTTAAATTAATTATCAAAAATAACTATGAAAGTTATTCAAAAATCAAAAATAGTTACGAAAGTAATTGAATTTCTAAAAAAAATTGTAAATGTAATTGAAACTCAAATTTAATTACTTTCTAGGAATAATCAAGTGAATACTATGTACTGCTAATCAATTATCAAAGCATCATCACAAAAAAATTTGTAATGGTAATTAGGAAGTAATGATTACCAATTATTGGTACTTAACTTTCAGGTTTGAATTCAAGTAGTCAAAATTAAAATTTTTGAACTATATCATCGTTCAAAAGGGTAATTAATCATATTTTGAAGTATAATCAAACTTTAATCAAACATCGAAATTAACATCCAAACGAAGTAGTCAAACATCAAGTTAAATATATTTTGAAGTATTCAAACTTTATTTCAGATCTTACTTACTCCAATACTCACATCTTTAAGTTTTAATCCGTGAAATAACCGTTTAAAAAATTCCTATAAAAAGTTTTTAATATTCATTTATTTTAATGTAATTACTTATCAAAAATAACTACAAAAGTTATTCAAAAATCAAAAATAGTTACAAAAGTAATTGAATTTCAAAAAATCTAAATTTAATTACTTTTTAACAGTTATCAAGTAAAATCTTTATATGGTAATTTTATTTTCAAAGTATCACCACAAAAGTATTCCAATGGTAATTAAGAAGTAATAGTATTTAACACACAGGTCTTAATTCAAGTAATAAAAATTAAAATTTTTGAACTCCGTGAAGGTTCAAAAGGGTAATTAAACATTTTCGCTAGTAATCAAACTTTAATGAATCATCCATCTAAACATACAAACGAAGTAATCAAACATCAAGTTAAATATGTTCTAAAGTAATCAAATTGTATTTCAGATCTTATTCAGATTTCAGATTTTATTCTTGAAGTAACCGACTCTACGGTTGCAAAATGTGAAAAAAAAAACAGTAGTCCCAAAAAATATTGAATCTTATACTAAGAATACTAATTAAATATCTTATCTAAATGTTTCTCATGTATTTATTATTAAGATAGCACATTACTATTGAATAGCACTGTATTCAAAATTACATCCAATTAAAAGGATATTAACAAGACATTAAGATAAAAGAAAAATACTAATTGAAGATATTATTAAACTAAGAATCCAATTACAAGCACCTACAATATTAAATATATATTAAATTAATTATTAAAAAGGTGGTCATTTTATTTGGATAAATAATTTTAATGTGGTACCTATACCTACCTTTATAATAATATTATAAGAAAATAGCATCAATTTGAAAGTAATTAAACAAATACAACAATTATAATATTACACACATATTTATTTATTTATTTATTTATTTATTTATATTAAATATAGTAAGTACATAAAAATAAATGTTTATATAATAATTATCATTAAATTACAATTTATTTAATTTCTGTGATACAAAAAGGGATAAAAAATAATCACAATTATTTTTTGTTTATTTTAACAAGTATAATAAGATCACACAATATTTAACAATGTAAATAAACAAATATAATATGTATATAATAATAATATTAATATATAATTTGTTATATAAATATTATAGTAATATTATTATATTAAAGTATACTTTATACTACATATAAAACAAATAGAATATAGATGTTGTGTTAATTAAAGATTACTAATAAGGAAATGAATATAATTTGTATTTAAATTACAAGTATTTTTATTTATATAATAAAATTTTGTATATTATGTAAGTATGTACATAACAATGTATATATAATTTGTAATTTGAAGAATGTAAAATTATAATCAAAGATTGTAATTATTATAAGCGTTTTATATTTTAGTTAATATTAAAATATAAATTAAATTAATTATTTCAAAAGATTTTAGTGGAAATTACTTATTTGAGGTAATTTGTATTAAAATTAGTTAGTATTTAATATTAATTTATTTTTAGAAATTATTATTATTTAATTAACTAATTATTATTATAATTAATTATATAATTAAATATTGTTAATTTAGAGTGATATTATTGAATAACCCAGATGAATGATTAAACTTTTAGAAATAAAGTTGATGGTTTGGTTGATGAAAGCTGCTACCAAAATAAATCGCAATAAATTTTTTTCTGTTTGAGTAATCTTCTTCATTTCATTTTTTTCCCATCAGATTGATATTTACAATTACAGATTATGGAGGATTGGGATATAGAAAAAAAAATTTGGATAGCGCTGGGGTTCGTAATACGCGTTAAAAGGGAATATAGGCACACATTCGGTAGCACACCTCCTAGCAGATGGACAATAATGAGGCTTGTGAATAGCTTTGCCGAACATAGGACAGTCAAAAGAAGGCCTTATCATCGGGATACCTCAATCAGAATGCAGGAAACTATCGCTGCTGTAGCTGTTCCGATACAAGCCAATCCTCGAGTTTCGACAAGGAATTCGTCTGCTCAAATCAGTATCAGCATTTTTCATCTTATTCAACTATTAAACTACACTATATTTTTTTATTTAATATGATCCGACCAGGACTTGAACCCGATGATAAGTTTCTTTTAAATAAATTTTTTATTTCTGTTCTTTGATAGCTATTTGCCGAATTTAATTTCTTAGACATTTGATTACCTTCATTTTGGGTTTGTCTCTTTTAAAGAATCGTTGTCTTCCTCTAAAAGATTAAATAAAGGGATTTTTTCAAAATATTTTACAAAAATCTAAGACTAACGAAATATACCAATCAGTTTATCCGAAAATATAATTGCGAGATTAGACCTGGATAACTTATTTTTAAATTGCCGAATAATGTTGGTTTTTAGAAGTATTTCACAGTCTTAAATAAATTTTTTAAAATTAGATTTTCATTTCTTAGGGAAATACAAAAAGGTAAACTATTACATAAATATTATACTTGGCAAATGGAACTAAAACTAAATAAAACAATTATGAAGTAACGACGACAATTTTATATGTTTCTATTTAACCCTGTAAAGTCTGAGTTTAAAGATATTGCGTTTAGGTTTTATATATTTATTTTTTTGGATTTTTGAAGGCTTTGAAACCATTTTACTGAAAAATAAAATTATATTTAATACAAAGTATAAATTAATAATTTTAAACATATTGAAACTTTTTAAGTAGTCTATATTGTTCTAATGAAACACTTTTTAAAATTTCCAGCATGACCTTTTTAATTAAAGTTTTGGAGCTGTGAAGCTTCGGATTTAATGCTATAATAAGCTTATTATAATTTTAAACTTGTAATTCTCTCAAACCAGAGAAAGTCTTTGCTTTGAAAATAGTTAAGGCTTATTAAAATCATGAATTTTTAAGCTTTTATGTGCTTAACATAGTTGACATACCAAATTAGATAATGCTTTTAAAAATATTCTTAAGGCTGATTAATTCTACCTTTTGAACTAATTCGTGTCTATATATCGACCCTTAAAACTGTTAAGGGGAATATTTTAAATATAAGATTCCTTGACTTGACAATATTATAGTCCAGAGTACAGAGTCTAAAAATGCTTTTTATAATGTTAGAAACAGAAAATAACATAGGCAATCTAGGGTATACTCTTCATAACAATCATCTAAACTTTTTTCTTTAAAGATCCCTGGATATTTTTAAATTAAATTAAAAATTTAATACAAACTAAATATAATTAATTGTTGAAACCATATTTTTAACTTATTTTAAAGTTTCATATTTCTTACATAATAAAATAATAAATTATAATAATAATTATATTATAATATTAATTTTATATTAATTTAAATAAACTATAGCCATTCTTCATTAAATAATAAAATTAAATTAATTTTCAACTGAAAAAAATTAAAAATCATTATTGCAAATTATTTGATAATGAAAAAGAAGACCCGTGAAAAAAGGTCCTGGGAAATAAACTACTGTGATATTATTTCGCATAGGTAAATAAGCAATAAGACCCAAGCCTAGGGTGTTATTTCTCAAGCATTCAACCGTAGGTTTTTATTCTCAAAGAGTCGTGAAATTTCAGTTTTAATAAGAAATAACAACCCGGAATCTTATTTCCTATACCCTAATATATAACAGGTTTTCAGTTTAGAAAAATTCCGGTATTGTATTCGTAAAATATGTGAAGGTGGGATTCGAAATTCTTTAAAGAGGAAGTATCTGCTTTGAACTAAACTCTAAGATCCTTCTCAAATGTCATCTATGAATTATGTATATCAGAATTAATATCCCAGGACATCATTTCACAAAAGGTCGAAAGTTAAATTTAATGAGAAATAGCACTTCGGGGTTTCATCTTAAAATTCGAACGTTGAGGTAAAAGAGAAACACCCAGGAGTTTTTTCCCTACTATATTTTTAGGGTCTTATTTCCATTCGCCATTTATTAATATTCTCATTGAATGAGAAAGCAGCCTCTGGCAACTTCATTTTACGTTGGGCCTTATTTCATGACTCCTGAAGAAATTTTTATTACCTACTAGGTATTATTTTGTAAATTACTTATAAACTGATGTGTCATGCTAAGAAAATATTATATACTTATTTATTATATAATAATAAATTTATATTAATATATAATCTATTCTAAGGAATATATTATTAAGTATAATATATACTTATATTCAAATTATATTAATACAATGTATATATATAAATATCTAATTATATAATTAACATATTTAATATTAATTTATATAATATATAACAAAATTGTCACCCTTTTCTTACATAATAATATACAATATAAATATATAAATATTATTTTCTCACGTAACATTTTATTTTGATTAATGTTTGTTAGATAAATTTTATTCGTAATTATTATTATTAATATAATTATGTATTATTATTATGATAATTTTTTTTGTTTTGTTTTCATTATTATTTTTATATTAATTATATTGTATTTTGATTATTATCAAAAAATTTAAATTAATATTAATATAATAAATTTAATATTAATTTTAAAGATTTTAATCAAGTTATACTTATAAAGGAATTTATTATGTTGATTATAAGCTTGTCATTTAATATTTCTAAGAATATATTATTAAATTAAATTTTTTATTTAATAAAATTTAAAAAATTATTAATAAAAGTTATTAATATAATAAATTTTATAATATCTTAGAAAATTTGATTACTACAAATAGGTATAACCCAAAATATTAATTTCAGGAAGCCTCATAACATCAAAGCAAGAATGTATAATGAATTATTGGGTGCCATTAATTTTTCACACCTTTAGCTTTCCAATATACAGGTAAGTTATTATAACTTAAATTAATATAATTGTTAATAATTTAATTAATCCCGGCCTGGATTCGGTAACTAAAATCAATATAATGCATTTAGAATAAATATTTAGAATATGAACAGAACGAATATAATCAATTTTAGTTATTTGGCAGTACATACGATATTTACCTTCTTAAATTGTACTGAAATGTTCAGTAAGTTATAAAATTAAATTGTCCTGCCAAACTTCTTACCTAAAAAAAATTAACCTGTGAGAAAAAAAAATTAACCTGTGAGGTATAAAAATTTATTAAAATTTTTGTGTTCGTAAAACTAAAGACCTCTATATCTTGAATATTCATTGTTATGCACACGGATATATTTTTAGAAGATCTAGTAATTTCTTCTTGCATTCATTCAATGCGAAGTCATTTTTATGAACGACGCCATTTTAATGGCTACAAATTCGTTACATCAATACATTTTAAATAATATATTGATGATTATTCTGAGTTGTCTTATACTTCATTACTATAATTTATTATCCTAGTGGAGTGCTGGCTTTATTAGTAAAGCTTCTAATGTGGCACTCAAGCATCGTTAGTGGCACTAAATACTCTTCCTGCTGTTCGAAGCAGGATACCTCATGTCTCTGTTTCAAATAGTACCTCTATTTAAATTTTTTCTATTCCGAAGATTAAACTTCTACATTAATATTTAATTTGTTTAATGCATTTGGTTAACTAATTTCACTTGAATTTGTAGTAGTTGTTAAGATTCCGGAAGATCACTTCATAACATAACTTCGTGAATGAAACTAAAGTCACTGCTATACTACTAAACGATTTGAAGGAAATATACAACGGTAAATCCTTTTTCAATTCTTCTTTCATATTTGCATTGGCTATTGGTTTAGGTTTTGAGACTTAGAAATAGAAAGCAAAGAAAGCCATCCATAATTACTGTACGGGATTTTTCTCGATAGTATTAGACTTTAACCAACTCAAGCCACCCCCATTTTTGAAATCAAACTTTGAATGGACCTTAAGTACAGATGTATCATTTAGTTTTTATAATCAGGTTTGACAAACGTAAGTCGGGATAGAATTTGGGAATTATGGATTAAGTTGGATTGACAGCAAAATTTTGAGAGAAATTATGAAGAAGGATTCTTATGTTCTTCTTAAACTTTTTAGGATCGTACATTTATATAAATAACAAACAAACAAACGAATTTCCATAAACCGTTTCTCGGCGTCTTACTAATTCAACTGTATAGCGATAAGCATCTGTCGCACACATTATTTCGAAGTGGTAAATTTATAGAAGAGCTTTGATTGTTTGATTTCTTTTGTACAGGTGTTCTTCCTTGCAAAGTATCTATAAAAAAGGGTCAGTGACCGGACGGTGCGTCGTTGTCTAAGTAGAGTGTAGTTGAACTACAAACAAAGTTTTATTATAAAACAATCTTTCTCCTGTCTCAATGTCCATTTAGAAAACCAAAGTGTTTAAAAGCAAGGAAGTTAAAGTTCTTATATGTCCCATACATAAAAACAAATAATATTTTCCAAGAGCATCTCTTTCATTTCTAACAACACGCATAATTTTTGATTTTATATTTATTTTCACAACTTTAAAAAAAATATTTTGATTTTATTCATTATTATTATAATTCTGTTTTTTTTTTTAATATAAACAATTTTGGTGCCTTTTTTTTAAGTAGGTACTCAATTTTATAATAATTTTAAAATTCAGTATATTTTCACACTTTTTGTACATTCATGATACCAAAAAAAATGTATATTACCATAATCATCATCATTTATTTAAATTGCCAATTTATTCAAGAGATCTTTAGAATATTATCTATAGCTATTCCTTTTTTAACATTTTTTTTTTCCTTTTCATTTTTTCCTTTCAATATTCTTGTTTATATCACTTTAAGTTTTTTTTTTTGTATACAAAGAGAACATAAAACTGTAGTTGTAGACTTTAAATAGAGCCTTCATTTTTGGTTTTTGCGTAATTTTTAAGTATTAGTCATATTATAAATAGATTCACCTTCATTCAAGTATCCTGTCTTTTAATTTTAAAAGGAAAATGTCCTTCAAAATTAAAAATTTTTTTAATAGATTGAATATACACTAAAAAATTTTAATTATTAAAGAAAGGTTCCAACAATTTCATATACTATATTCATATTCGTTCGTCTTACCACGTAGAGTGTCACAAATATCCAGGGTCATGTATATCATCGACGACTATATCCCCTGATTATCACGTGTGTCATCGGTGAATGTTGTTAGTTAATTGTGTCATCACTGAACATCAGCCAAATGCTTTAAAACCCCGTGCCACTGGTGGATATAAAAATTTACTTGCGTTAGTCAGTAGTGTATTATGTCCAATGTAGCGGTAAGTATTTCGAGAAAACCTATGAGTTATGTTCCTAACCTGTGAAGCCTTCTAAAACCTACAAAACTAGTCACAATAGTAATTTAATCACCGGTGAAAACGGGTCGCATGATTTTGACCAATGATATATTGCGTATGCAAGTGCTTTTTCTATATTTGGTAGTGAGAGTTGGACTCACATTTTAAAATAGTTTAATTTTCAATGTTAGAATTCGAGTTTTTAATGAGTTTATTATAGCTCTACTCCAAAAAAGGGATTCAAATTAAACTTTAATTTTCCTTTTGCAAAACGTATTCAAAGAGAAGCTTCTTAAAGATTTAATAGGCCTAAGAAAATCTTTTCGAAGAAAGGTTTATCTTTTAGATATATTAAACCATTGAATAATTTGATCAATTCAGAAGTTGTTATATCTACGTATAATTTCAAACTGATTGGAAAAGCGATTTCCAACACTTTACATTTAAATTTAAGTCCTTATTAATACGGACCACTTTTCTTCGATATCCTGCCTCTTTCTGAATAATTTCTATAATTTAAATGAGGTTTAAGAACTGTAAATAGACCTTTAACAGAAACCTAAAATAATTAAAAATAAAACATATTAAAACTAATGTCGTCATATGTTGTATTAAATTATATAATATCCTGTATATTAACAGTTGTCTTATTTTAAATAATGTACTTTAAATATGACCTTCAGGTTTTTCACCTTTCATATACCTACCGTTATTAAATATCATTTTACATATGTTTTCAAAAAAAAAAAATTATACACAAAGACAACTCAATCAAAGGATATCAAAGATCAAACAAATAAAAAATAATAATAAGAGCTGTTTTCATTGGTGTTATGAAACAAGTTCCACTAAATAAAAAATTAAATAAGTTCAAAAAATTTTAAAGAAAGTTTGTTTTTAATCACTTGGAACCTACACTTGTATTAGAGTTTTCGATGATATATCCAAAACTTGACTGTATATAGGTAATTACTTTTTGATAACTTAGGCCTATAGAGCGTGGTCGCATTTAATATGAATAATTGTGACATTTGACAAATTGTTTGATTGTGATATTTGACATTTATGACTAGAAATGGCATTTAAAATGCGGGAAAAGTATCCTAAGATTTGATAAATTATATGATTGTGACATTTTACATATTCGATTGTGATATTTTTGACATGTATGATTGTGACATTTGACATTTATAACTTAAAATGACATTTGAGATGCGATGAAAGTATCCTACTATGACGATTATGTAGAAAAATATTGTTAGAAAAATTTTAAAAGCCAGACTACTCTTATATACTAATTAAAACTCTCAAGCGCATCTTTGGAACTTGGTTACAAGATACAGGGTTTCTCTTTTTTCTAGAAATTTTCTCAACTTCTTTTGTGGAGTTCTAGTAGAATGCGACTACCTTTGACTTTCCTGGAATTTTTTGTAACAAAACATGATGACGCTATAGGCTTGGTAATTAAATACCCGGAAGAAGTAAACGCTGATTCTTTTGCTTAATCCAATTTTACAATAAATTTTTGATCTAATTTAATTTGCACTTATTTCACAACACTATTTTCTTTGAATTTTATTTTCTTTTTAATATATTAATGTGAAATATAAATACATAGTATATAAGACATAATATAGGTATTAATAATATATAAATTATATTATGAAGTACATAGAAAAAAGGAAAATATGTACACCTCATAATTTGCATAATAAAATTAACCTTTTGTTACGGTAAAAAATATACTGTTTTTTTTTTTGTTTTTTTTTTTATAATAAAGAAATCATAATTTTATTTTTTGTTATTGTTGTTTTTGTTTTTTCCTGCGCAACACAAACTTTCATGTGTAATATAGACATTAAAAAAAGCCCTATTTGTTTTTTTTTCTGCAAAATAAGGAGTAAAGGAACAAAGAAAGAAACAAAATATGAAAGAGAAAGTTGAAAGAAACAATGAAAGTTGATAATATTTATAATGGTGATATATATATATATATATACATTAAAATAATAACAGAATACTAAAAAAATTGAAATGCAACTTGTAATTTTCTTCCGATCCTTCCTGGAAAAATGTAGAATAAAAAAAATACATAACAAAAATAAAAAAAAAGGATTTGAAAAAAAAAAGACAACATATCCTTTTCTTTTTCCTGGTAATATTTGCCTTGTTAAATTGTTTTTGTTTTTTTTTTTTTTTTTTTCTTTTTATTCGTTATTTTTATTGTTATATTGTAATAATAGTGTGTCTATATGTATATATTGCGTGTATATGTATTTATTAACTTTTTTTTTTAAAAACCATTATTATACCAATGATTGTTATGAAAATAATGACAGTGATAATGGGGTTTACTTTGATTTTTTTATTCCTTTAATTTTTTTTGCAATCACTAAAGTTTTTTTTTAAACTTAAATTTTTTGTGTTTGGTATTGAGTGCCTTAGGAAGGAGGAGAGAAAGGAGGGAATTAGAAAGTGCTTGAAAATTTAATTTTGAAATTGTAGGTATGTTTTTCACAGTGTCTCCTTACAAAAATGTCGTCGGTAATTTCCTTAAAACTGAAGCCAACTTTCCTTTGAATGCCCTATAATTATTAGATAGTTTCCATGACTCCTTTTCCATATAATTTATAGCATTCTCAGTACCTAACAACCTTTTCCTAAAAATCTAAAATTTTGATTAAAATTTGTCGTTGCGAAGCTAATTTACTTAGAATTTTAAAGTGTAAATGAGGTTTCTAAAGATATTCGAGAAACTCATCTGGAAACTTTCACAAATTTTTTAAGCTTTTCTATCTACACGGCATTTGCTACAGACCCTTTTTTTTAATAAGAAGTAAATAAAAAGTGACTCTTTCTTATCCAAGTTCAAATCCTCTAAGATTTTTTGACTTAGTATTTGCTTCGAGAATTCCAGTTAATTCCTTCCAGAATTCTACGTACTAGGCGCCGTTTCCAGCTTCCAGAATTCTACGTACTAGGCGCCGTTGATATTACGAGGATTCTAAGATGATGAAGATGCGATTAATTTTCATATTATTTTTCGTATTTGTAAGTGGATTGATCTTTGGCTGATTTTATCTGGGCTTCTTCATTTAGTACAATAGTATGTGCGTCAGAATAATGGGTTTTTTATTTTAAAATATTTTGTTAGTAAAGTTCTGTAACCTTTGTTTGTTGTATCGTATTTCTACTCCCACTCCCATACAATTAGACTTATTATATTAATTATAGACTTATATATTAATTTTATTAATATACTTATAAAGGGAACTGCATCAGGTGTTTTTCAGGTCAAACTTTACTATTTCATGATACTTTGAATTGTTTTGTACAGCCGCCCCTCCATTAGTTGCTTTTCCGCCACCATTATTGCAACTTACGTAGACCTACATTCTCAATTCCAGTATTTCCAACGAATACCCGGTTTTGATTCGTAGCATTGATTTTCATTATTTCTGTTTGACTTGTGTGTTGCGGGAACCTACCTACCTGTGCTTTTAAAAAAATCTTATTAATCATACTTCCTCAAATTTCGTTGAAACATTTCAATAGGAAGTTTTTTCAATAGGTACTTTAATACTAACTACTAGGTATACCATGTAATCATTCCTTTATAGACTTTAAAATAATAAAAGAAATTTTTATTACAATTTTCCTTTTAAAAGAAAATAAAAAAAAATTTTTTTTCCCAAAGAAATGAAATAAAAATACATAATGTAATAGGATGCTCTTTTTATTTAATGCGATCCGGAATATCAAAGGAGTACCAATAGAGTAAATATTTTCCTACAACAGGATTTATATTCTTTATTTTTCATATTTTTGTTTGTTTACAAAGTGAAAAACAAACTCTGAAAGAGAACAGCAATATTGAAAAGGGAGCTTTACCTTAACAGAAACCTGAAATATTTGTATAGAATTCAACGTAAGAATAAAGAATTCTCAGTGTTTTAAAAATAAAATACAATTTTTATTTGGAAAAATATTTAATATTTTTTTTTTTCAGTTTACTTTTAAATTAAACAGAGGAAATTTTAAATAATTTGTTTTTCATTTTATTATTCGGCTGGAAACAGTCGAGGTTTTCCTCCATTACTGAGCTATTAAATACTGATCTTTACCAAATATAGATATAGTAACTTCTTCCGGCTAATATTGCGCCTACTTACCATCAAACCTGCAATAATTAATTGCAACAGAAGCTTGGTCGATCCCATTTTAAAATTTCGATTTTTCTTGAGACCCTAGCCCTGGTGTTTGCCAAAGAATATTAAAGTGCTTTTTTAATTTCCTTAATGGTAGCTATCCTATAATAAATATATACCATCTTCTATAAAGGGAACCATCTCCATTATTTTTTAACTAAAATTTAAGGAGACCTACCTTTAACAGTTTCATCAGGTAAGATTTCTGTAGAATATAAACCTATATAAAACAAAGAAATTTTTAAAAATACAGGTGACAATGAACAGTTAAGTACCTATATAATATTTTATATAAATAGCGTTCATTAAAAAACTATTAATCCCTTCATTTTGTTGTTTTTATCTTTAGTTCAGAAATTTATAATTGAATATTTGGAAATGAGCAATTCCATCACGTGTCCATCAAAATACATTGAAAATTTTTGGAACAAAAGGAAAATTTCGAAGATGAAATGAAATTTAATATCCCCATTATTAAATTTTTTTTGAATTTCAAGAAATTTTACAAAAGACACACGTGTAAGAATTGCTTTTAAATGAAGGAATGTTTTTAACCGTGATTTAGGTGGCGCCAATCTAAATATAGTCAGATTTATATTTATCTTAAAAATTCAGACTTTTTAAGTTTAATGAAACATTATTAAAAGTTTACAGATATTAGATTACAATGACTTCTTATAGAATTTTTTCAAAAAAAAAAGCAGAGGTAAAGGACATTTGTGTAATAACAACTTTTAGTATCAACCTGGTATTGTTTTTGCACATCTTGTTTAAATTAGTCCTTTGTTATAATCTTGTAAATAAAAGTTAAAGAATTTCACAAGGAAAATTTTTGACAAAACAACTTCTCCTATTCTTTAGATTAATTAAATTAGAATAGTAAGTTTTTGCAGGAAAAACCGTTACCTGTGTAATTACATACATTGGGAGCCTTCACACTTAATAAAGAAGTAAATTAGAGCCCAGGACATTTGATAAAAATTAATTAGAAATCCTAGAGAGTATGCGGAGAAGTGAAGTATCATTTAAAATATTAGCACATAATTTTTAATAATAATAATGGATGTTTAAAATTAAATTAAAATATTTTATATTTTTATCTTCAGATACAATTTTCCAACTCAATTTTCTATTTTAATAAAAATAAGCTCAAACTAAAGTGGAATGAGAGAATTAAAGTGTATTAAAAAGTTCTATAATATTTCAAATAAAAAGATTATCAAATGGTGCCATAGTAATTTTAACCTGTGATAATAATGAACCGATAATAGGATAATCAAAAAAGACATTATAACTTTAAAGGTTTTTGTTTTACATTTAATTTGCGCTTTAATACTAAAGTTGGTATTATTATTCTATTTTAATTGCACTTCTAATCTTATGGACCTGTCTAAACATATTTTCTTATTATCAAGCAATTAGGGAACTTCTTCTTCCTCTCACCTTTAGGTAATCCCTAATCTAGTTAACTCTTCATTTTAAAAAAAGTGATTTGCGGCTCTCTTGATTAGGTCTGACTGAAATTTCTTTTTCTGTAAGAACTTTCTTTGATTGTTGAAGGTAAAATGGGCTTTTTGTACATTAAAAGCTTTTTCTTATTCTAAAGTTGTTTGAGAAAAACTGTTTTGGACTACATTATAATGGGGGCTCTTCCTTACCTTAAAACTGATTCATATTTATTTTGTTTAATAAAATCACAAATATTTAAATACTAATTTACTTTATTTTACCTTTAATAAATTTTTTATTAATTCAATAATATGATTTACAGATTTTTTTAATTTAAAATCTTTGAAATGATTGATTTCAATTTTCATCTCTGGATTTTCTCTGCAATTTTCTCTTAAAACTCCCGTTCTATATCCTGCTTCTGAGCAATTATTTGTAAATTATTTGAAGCGGTTTCTATAGTAACATATTCCAACCTATAACATTCCTGCATTTACTGAATCCTTAAGAACCGAACGTCGTTCTGTTGAAACTAACTGACTCCCAACTTAGTTCAAATCTTCTGAGGGTCTACTGAAGTTTTGTCATCTGAAAAGAAAAAGTATTATTATTATTATTTTATTATTATTATTATTATTATTAATATATTTGTTTAGAATGAGGTGTAACAAACGCATTCAATTAAATGTGTTTTGTTGGATGTGTTTAATTATAAAAAAATAAAATATTAATGTTTTGTTGGACGTTTTTTATTTTAGAAAATAAAATATTCAAAATGATCATAAGCAGGCCAAAAAATATTTTATTTATTTTTAATAAAAAAAAAAATTTTTTGATGAAATAAAATTTATTTATTAGTTTATGAATTAATTCACTTTAGCTTTAAAAATCACAGACGATTTTCTGGAAATTTTGAATAAATAGTAAAACATTTTGTAAAAAAAAATTAAGAAGACTATGCTTCACACCAACAATTGTGTAGTAAGTCTTAATTATTCGCTTTGATGCATTGCTTGATTTGCTTAAGCAAATAAACCAAGTAATGTATCAAAGAAATTTCAAAGTTTCCCTTATCTCTCCTATGTCTCACTCTTAACTCTCCCTCATCTATCCCCTATCCTTGCATCTTTCCCTCATAATTTTTTAAATATTTTTCTATTTAAAAAAAGTTAAAAATGGAAGAAAGTGGTGTTAAGTTTGGTCAAGAGGTATTGGGTATACAATATCTGAGTTTAATGCACCATAGAATCCAAATAAAATAAATTTTTTTTAAACTAAATTAGGTTTATTAAAATAATTCCAAATAAAATTTATAATTTGTATTTAATAATGCAAAACTTCAATTCAAAAATCAACATTTATTTTACGTACATATAAATAATAGATACATTATTTAGCAAGGTTGAGTAGGTACATTATAGAATGTTAGCAACAAACAAGTTTTTCGATTTGAATCTAAACAAAGGGAACAATATAGAATGTATAGCAACATTTTTGAAAAATATATATACAAAACATAATAAATGGAGAAATAGATCATTATTGAAACAAAATAAACCTATAAAAAAATTTAAAATCTTTTATTAATTTATTTACTTAAATTAATTGCTTAAAGTACGCACTTAAATAAAAAAAATATTAATTAAAATTGAAAAAAAATTATACCAAGAAGGGATTTGAACTAACGACCCCTACATTTTATAAAATACGAAACATTATAAAAAGTAGACTAACTAACTTATTCATCTCAAGTTTTTAAGATACAACAAGAAATTATATGAGTCATTTATTTATTTTTTGTGTATCTATTAACGGTTGTAACGGTTGCAATTTTATTTAACATACTTTTAAGATAAAGTACATAATGAAATTACAAATAGTTTTTAATTAGAAAAAGTTCTTCTTTCAATTGACCTTCCGTCATTCTGTGACGGGCCAACAGCTAGTTTAATTAGATTTGTTGAAAATATTAATTTATATCTAATACTTTACTTTTTTATTGAAAATTAACATACAATTATATTTTACAAATTACAATGACTTGAGATTAGACTCAAGTTTCTTTAAAGACTTCAGATAAAAGTATTGTAATAACAAGTAAAAGGGGTTCTCAAAAGTGTTCCTTATCTTGAAACTTACATTTTTTAAATACAAATCAACATCAATCCCCCACATATATAATAACAAAATACATAAAATACCTAGAATTTTCAGGGCGTGTAATAAGACTTTATGAAAACTCAATCGTTTTAATTGTAAAATTTTAAATAAATTGAGACTGCTCTTGATCCTTTGATATACCCGATCCTACAACTAAAGAAAATCAGAAAATTTTAACACTTCAATTATTAAATGAAAATTTTAATAAGGAGAAGAAATTGAATATTTAAAAATCAGTAATAAATAAATAAATTTAATAATAATATATAAGTATCTTAATAAATATGATATATACAATTCAGTTTTTTTGAACTGGCCTCAATGTTTAGGATGTTGGAACAAATAATTTTGGAAGGGAGTCTGTACTCAAACGTTATTGTGACTAATCTCTGACTTAGCTTTTCGAACTGCATTCAGTAAATAAGATTTCGGAACAAACCAAAAAGTATAAAGTTTATTAGAAAAAGGTTTTATAATATGAGCCTAGTCAAATTTAAGATTCAACATTTCGAACTACGGTTTTGGAATCATCATTTGGATTAGGTGGGAAGAATGTCCTCAAACGTTTTCGTGATATGAGGCTAAGACTAATATCTGACTTAGCTTTTGGAACTGTATTCAGTAATTAAGATATTAAAACAAACCATTGTTTTGTTAGGAAGTTTGTTCAACACACGCTTTCATGATATGAGCCTAGACCAATATCAGACTTAGCATTCCGAACTACAATCAGTGAATAGAGTTTTGGAATTAACATTAGATTTTGGTGGGTAGAATGTCCTCAAACATTTTCGTGATATGGGACTTTGTAAAGTCTAGTAAAAGGTTTCCATATAAAAATCTACACATTACCTAAACTAATTTTATTAGAGGGATGGACCAAAATAAAACTTTAGAAAAGTTAAGATTCAATATTTTTATAATATCATTAAATTCAATATTTCTATTAAAGCTTCTGTATAAATCTAATAAATTATTTTTAAAACAAATACTATAAATTTCTATTAATATTATAGATTATATCTAGATAGGAACTATCAATATTAATAGCAAATTAAAGTATCTATATTAAATATACCAAAATATTAAATTCAATTTTTCAACATCATCAGTTTTATTTTTAATATCAATTAAGTATGTCAAAGTATTAAAATTCTTCCTTTAGATAATATTATATTTGTACATAAAATTGGATTAAAATTCTAAAGAAAAATTAATTTTCCTAAAATTTTCAAAAGAAAATTCAAAAATATACATTATCTCTTATTATTATGGTTGTCTACTGCATATTATCCTGCATCTTTTTTTATAATGAATGAAATTCAGAATAATATTCAATTAAATATACCTTGATTCATTATGAAATATCCTGCCTGTATAAAATGCCTCATTTATGGGTCCGAGACAGTTATGTTTAGTGCATTCTGCAAAAAACTTTTTCCCCTAACGTCATTTGACGTAAAAGTATACTAACAACAAAAAGAACACTTAACTTTTACAACGTGTCCAGAACTCAGCTGGACCTGCAAACCAAACCTAAAAGTGAGACAGGGGATCTAATGAACAAAAAACTTTTCCACGAGAATGGGTCTATTTTTTCTCCTACACGTATTCAAAATTAATAGCAGAACTTTATATATACTATATGTCCACAGCTCAGTTGGAAATAAACTTGGAGGTGATACAAAAGATTCTTTAGAAAAAACATTATTCCCGTTCAAATACAGGTCTATATTGCTTCCAATTCCATTAAAAATAATAGGAGCACTTCATAAGTTGGTCAGTCGGATCGATAGAAGGGATGGCAGTTGCTGATAGAAGGGATTCAAGGAACAAAAAAATGCTTTTTAGAACAGTTCTATATTGCACCCTACTCGAAGTACAAAGCTTCAAAGTAGAGATGTTCAAACATATTCTGTAAAATATGCAATATTTTGGTAATTGACATTGGGAAGTCTGAAATTTATAGAGTCTCGAACACATTGTATTTTACACAAAAAGGAGTATTTCACTGCTGCTTTCCGCTGCCCACTTCCCACCGCCCCACGTGAGACTCTTTTTAACATACTAGTCTTCTATCAAATGGTATTAGACGAAATGTCGTAATACGGAACCAATTTAGGTCAACCTCCTCATTTTTAGAACTTAACAAATTAAATGATATCGATTTGAAATAGTTCAGTAATGAATGCATAAAGAAGATTTTGATTTTGTATATTTTAAATTTCAATTAATAATGTATTAAAACAAGTAAAGCTACAGTCAGTCGGTGCAACCGACTTAGAAATACCCTACACGTATTTGGTTCAAATTTAAGGACATATTCATAAGTCATTTTAACACCATAAAAGCTGCTATTAATTTGATCGTAAGACATAGCCAACCAAATTAACTTTATAATACTAAAAACATTTTCTAATTACACTATCTATTAAAAAATATTACAAATTCTTACTAATTTATCTATTTAAAAATATTAAAAAACAAACAAACTTGAAATAAATGAAAATATATTTATTCCAATTCAATTACAAAATGAAAAAATTCTAATTATTAAATTTTGTGATAAAAAAATAATCAAAGCATAATATATTTAATAATCCAAATTTTTAAAAATTCCAATTATTTTAAATGGTTAGTTTATATGCCTAATAAAAAAGCTTATAAACGCATAGGAAATAGGAAATAACGCATAGGAAATAGGGGGACACATAAGAAATAGGAAATATGTTTTTTGGCTTCGAAATTAAACTCGACCAGAACCAATTCCCATGGCACTTTCATTACTAGTAACTTAGTGTTAAAATTCATCAAAATACCGGCATTATTTTTTGAGTTATGGTGTTTTTAAGATATATGTTTGCTAGTCCTTGAACTTTTCAAGGGTTCCAGAACCCGAAACCATGGTACGATTTCGCCCATATGCAGTCCCGTCATACTTTTAATACTAGTTAACCCTTGTACACAATTGGAACGTTCTAGCTTAATTTTAAGTTAATTGTTTTAATAATTTCGATGATAAGCTTTTACACATTGGGGGGGTCTAAGAGAGGTTCTGAACCAAAATTGAAGCTTCTACATTTGTTTCAAGTTACTCTCTTTATTAATTTCGAAAATATGCTTTAAGGTCCTCGGAACTGAGTGGCTGGTCCCCGACCCACTACTCCAATGGGGCCCAAATTTCAATGACACTTACGAAATAGGAAGGGACACCCTGATACCAAATTTGGAGGTTCTATTTTTATTGGTTTCGGAATCATGCTCGTTTGGCCTAAATTCGATCAAAAAGTTCTAAGTTCCGAACCCATTGTCCAATCCTCATCTTACGTAATCACCGCAGTAGTTTCATTACCAATACCCTACAGCACAAATTTCATGAAGATAGCCTCATTAGTTGTTGTGTTATCGTGATTTTTTATATATGCTCGTTAGCCCTGACACCGACTAAAAGGTCCGGAATCCGAACCGTTGGGCTGATTTCGCCCTTATATAGTCCGCGCTGTACTATAGTACTAGTTAACCCTTGTACACAATTTGAACTGCCTATCTTAATTTTAAGTAACTATGTTTAGTAATTTCGATTAAAAGCCTTTAAAACTTGGGAGGTCTGAGAGGGTTACAGAACCACCACTCCAACTGATCCCAAATTAGGGGAACACGCAAGAGATAGTAAAGAACACCTTTGTGGCAAATTGGAAGCTTCTACATTTTTTTAAGTTGTTATCTTTATTAATTTTAAAGATATACTTTAAGGTCTTCGGAAATGTGTGGCTGGTCCCCGACCCACTACTCCAATGGGGCCCAAATTCACAAGACACTTAGGAAATGGGAAGGGATACCCTGATACCAAATTTGGAGGTTCTATCTTCATTGGGTTCGGAATTATGCTCGTTTGGCCTAAATTCGATCAAAAAGTTCTAGGTTCCGAACCCATGGTCCAATCCCGACCTTACGCAATTCCCGAAGTAGTTTCATTACTAGTAACCTACAGCATAAATTTGATGAAGATAGCGTCATTGGTTGTTGAGTTATCGTGATTTTTTTTATTTGTTCGTTAGCCCTGAAACTGATTAAAAGGTCCAGAATCCGAACCCATGGGCCGATTTCGCCCATATGCAATCCCCGCCGTACTTTCAGTCCTAGTATCCTACAGTTAAAATTTCATCAAGATAGCTCCATTATTTTTTGAGTTATCGTGCCTACGGACGGACGGACGGACGGACGGACATGGCTATATCGACTAAGGCGGTCACGCTGATCACAAATATATATACTTTTCCATATCTAGCTCGCTTCCTTTAGGTGGTTACAAACACCATACCAAAGTTAATATACCCCTTTACCTATTCTATAGGTGTAGGGTATAAAAAAACACCTAAAGGCATATTTAATTACTAGCTGTTGGCCCGTCACAGAATGACGGAAGGTCAGTTGAAAGAAGAACTTTTTCTAATTAAGAACTATTTCTAATTTAATTACATATATTACATAAACATATATTATATATCAATACCATTTTCTTAAATAAAATGGTAACCGTTGCATTCTACGTAATACAGACTATGCTTCAATTCTAGTTATGTACAAAAAAAACAAAAACTTATATGTTGTTGTATCTAAAAATTTGAAGATGAATAATTTATTTAGTCTACCTTTTTTATGTTTTGAATTTGATAAAATTTTGGGGCTGTTAGTTCAAATCCCTTCTTGGTGAAATGTTTTTTTAATTTCAATTAATATTTTTTTTTTTATTCAATTACGTACTTTTTAAAATTAAGTTCGATAAATTTGTGTTAATAAGAGATGTGAAATAGATTTATTTTGTTTCAATAATGATTTATTTCTCCAACTATTAATGTTTTGTATATACATTTTTAAAAAATGTTGTTATACATTCTATATTGTTTCCTTTGTTTAGATTCAAATCAAAATACTTGTTTGAAGGCTAACCGTTCTATAATGTACTTATTCAACATGCTAAATAATGTATCTATTTATATGTACGTGAAATTGTATTAAATAAATGTTGATTTTTGAATTGAGTTTTGCATTATCAAATGCAAATTATAAATTTTATTTGAAATTTTTTTAATATACCTAACCCTAACTAAGTTTAAAATCTATTTTGTCTGGTTTTTATGGTGCATTGAACTCAGAGGTATTGTATACCTGAACCCACTTTCCCAACCGTCAGTTGTTACATAATTTTTTTCCATTTTAACTTTTAAATAGATAAATAATTAAAAAGTTATGAAGGAAGGGATGAGAGATAGATGAGGTAGAGTTGAGAGCGAGATGAGGGGAAACTTTGAAATTACTTTAATACATTTCTTGGTTTATTTGCTTAAGCAAATCAAGCAATGCATCAAAGCATACATTGGGCTTTCGCCCTTATTTCAGATATTTACTGAAAATTATTAAGACCAACTACACAAATGTTCTTGTGAAGCATTGTCTTCTTAATTTTTATTGACAAAATGTCTTACTATATATTTAAAATTTCCAGAAAATCTTCTGTGATTTTTAAAACTGAAATGAAATTTTTCATAAACTAATAAGTAAATTTTATTTCAAAAAAAAATTTTTTTTTTTTTATTAAAAATAAATAAAATATTTTTTGGCCTGCTTATGATAATTTATGATATTTTATTTTCTAAAATAAAACACATCCAACAAAACGTCAATATTTTATTTTTTTATAATTGAACACATCCAACAAAACACATTTAATTGAATGCGTTTGTTACACCTCATTCTAGACAAATATATTAATAATAATAAAATAATAATAATAATAATAATAATAATAATAAATAATAATAATAATAATAATAATAATAATACTCATATCTAATGTCGAAGTTGTTTAATTAAGAAGTTTAATGTTTTAAATAAAATAACTTTAGCTTTAAGGGGTGGGAAGCGCCCTACTTTATGGTGTGGTCGAATTGTATAAAACCCAAATTCCACTTGTACTAAATAGACACAATTAAAGGAAATGTTGAATTTTCTAAAAATAACTAAATAATAAATGAAAGTTCAAATTTATAATATCCAATAATCAAAAGAAATATACGTTTTATTGGAAAAATGGTGGTGGAAAATTTAGATGCTTAAAAAATTATCTGAATGAATAAATGAATGAAAATATAAATAAAGTTTAGATCATAACTTTCAAAATATTTACAATAAAGCCAGGTGGTACCAATACAGTTTTTCTAGGAAAGTTGGAAAAAAAAAAAAATTAAAAATTTCCAAAATGATTTTCAAAAAGAAACTTTAAATCAATAAAATTTTATAAATTTTTTAGAAAAAAAAATGGATATTTAAGAAAATTTAAAATAAAAATAAAATTAATAGAAAGGTCAATAAAATAATTAAAATTTATTACCTACAGATTTTGATTTAATTTTTTATATTGATTATGAGAAAATAAAACACATCCTAAAAGTATGCAATGTGGGTAGGATTATACAATCTACATAAATTTCTTTCATTCGTGTTCCACAGAATTTTTATTACCTATTGTGTTTTTTTTTTTGTTCAAAAAATTTTTCCATCAAAATAATTTTGATAATTTTTTTGCATATTTTTAGGAGACTTTATAATTGAACACATCCAACAAAACACATTTAATTGAATGCGTTTGTTACACCTCATTCTTGACAAATTTTTTTGCATATTTTTAGGAGAATTTATAATTGAACACATCCAACAAAACACATTTAATTGAATGCGTTTGTTACACCTCATCTTTGACAAATATATCATAATATTTAATCGGCTTATTTTTTCCCATACAAATATAAACATCCTTTTTTAGAGCAAACTATTTGACCAATTTTAATGAAACAAAAACCAAAATTAAGGTTTTTTTTGTTTTCATAGGACAATGATATTTTTTTTTTAGAATATTGCGTTTTTTCAGGTGAAAATCCGTCTTTAATTTAACGTAAATTTGAATTTAACGGTCCCGCTTTTAAAAGTTGAGGCTTATGACTCTAATATTATGCGCCGACTTTCTGTGTAAAAGTAATTCATTTTCGATTTTAATTCGCAGCCAAATCTAAATCAAATATTATATGCGCCGACTTATGTATATCTTTCTTTTTTTTGTTATGTTCAAATATTCAATGAACAAGGAGATTTAAATTTTTTTAAAATTATTTTTTTGTTTTTGTTTTTTCTTTATCTTAAAAAGTGAACGAAAAAAATGAGTTCGAAATGAAAGCAATACATTTGGTTTATACAGTAGTTTTCATTTATAACGAACTGGGTTCAATTTTAATTATAATAAACTTTACACTTTTTGCCAAAGAATTAAATTTTACCTAAAAATGTAAGTTGTTTATTACATTTATATTTCTTTTATTTGAACTTATTATATCTAATAATATTGCTTGGTGATTATTTTAGTATTTTTATATGTATTTTTGAATATAATAAAAAATCATAATAACGCATCAAAAATACAAAATAAATTTCATTACAAGAAAAAGCATATATACATCTATAAACATAGAGGTGAGGCTGACACATCAAATAAAAATCTAGCAAATGAGTTCAAAGTGCCCATTCTAGAATTAGCACAATCTACAATGTTCAATTCTTATACTAATTTTTCAAAATTCACAGCATTCTTTTAAAACGACATTTTTTTTTTACGAGGAATATTTTCTGTCTCTTCATGATCGTTATAAGCGAGCTTTACTGTATTTTTTTTTGCTATATGTTTGCAGAAACAAAAAAATTACATTTCTTAGGAAAAATTAAGTGTTCTTTACGAATCAACCAGAATAAATGCATACGGCGTGCAGTTTCTGTCAAAAAATTTTGAAATAAGTAGGTATGTTATGTACTGTACTTCGGAATTTAAAATTTTAAAATTTGACAAAGCGTATAAAAATATTATACTTGTTTTTTCTGATGTTGCTACGATTAAGTTTTCAAAATAAAATATGTTAAAATAATATTTTTTTTTTAAAAAAACATACATTCCAAATAATTGAAAATACCTATAATATGTTCGCAAAAAAAAACTAAAAAATAATCTTCAACTTAAATAAAAGTTGACGTATAATTTCTGTCAAAAATTTCCAAATAAATAGGTACATGAATTTACATGAGAGCTGTTCGAAATGAAAATAATACATTTGGTTTATACAGTAGTTTTCATTTATAACGAACTCGGTTCAATTTTAATTATATTAAACTTTACACTTTTTGATAAAGAATTAAATTTTACCTAAAAATGTAAGTTTTTTATTACATTGATATTTCTTTTATTTAAACTTATTATATCTAATAATGTTGCTTGGCGATTAATTAAGTGTTTTTTATTTAGTTTTGAATATAAAAACAATCATAATAACGCATCACAAATACAAAAAAAATATCAATAGAAGAAAAAGCACTATACATAGGTTTTAGGCTGACACATCAAATAAAATGTTAGCAAATGAGTTCGAAGTGTCCATTCTAGAATCAGCACATTCTACATTGTTCAAGTCTTATGCTAATTTTTCAAAATTCACAGCATTCTTTTAAAACGACATTCGTTTATTACGACGAATATTTTCAGTCCCATAATGGTCGTTATAACCGAAAAGTACTGTATTTTGTTTTTGTTTGCAATTTATTATAATACAGTAGGTACTAAAAAAAAAATTTTTTGTAAATCGTAAATTGTGGTTGCTTTTTGTTAAGTTTTTTGTAAAATTGAAAACCGAATTCTGAAATATGCAGAAACTGAAAAAAAAAAATAATATTTCTTAAGAGAAATGATTTGTTTCTTATGGATTAGCCAAAATCAGCATGTACGGCATTCAGTTTCTGTAAAAAAATTTTGAAATAATTAGTTACGAAAAAGAATTTACATGTAAGCATACGCGACGTTTTAAATTTTAAAATTTAAAAATTGACAACGTGTATAAAAATACATATTGTAATTGTTTTTTCTTATGCTGCTGCGATTAAATTTTAAAAATAAAATATTTTAAAATAACATTTTTTTTTAAATAATTTAGTTTAAAACATACAAATATTCTAATAAATTGAAAATACCTACAGTAGGACAATATGTTTGAAAACTAAAAAAATTATCTTTCTCAAAAAAAGTTATTTGTTCCTTAGGTCCCAACCTAAATAAAAGCGTACAGCGTATAATTTCTGTCAAAAAATTAAGAAATAAATAGGTTCATAAATTTACATTAGAGCAGCGAAAATACGCGTAACGCAATGTACTGTATCTCGGACTTTTAAAATTTACAAATATTGACAAAATTTATAAAAATATTATTATTGGTTTTTCTTATATTTCTAATATTATGTTTTAAAAAATAATATTTTTTTACAATAATTTTTATTAAAAAATATATTATATTCAAAATACCTAAAATATGAAATTAAAAATATTTTTTGTAGGTACTAAATTAAAACATTCAAATAAATATTTTTGATAAAATAAATATTGTACGCGTGTATCGATTTACCGATAATGGATATGTAGACAGACGTATTGACGTACTGCCGTATAAAAATTGTTCGTCGTATGTTTTAGATTTCATTCTAATAATTGAAAAGTTTATTTCACACTTTCAACATCGAATAATGTTTTTTTATAATAAAACGAGGAAGAGTGTGGTAGAGTAGACTGTGTCAACTCTGGGATACCCGTATGACCGTAACCTATACATTATATTATCCGGTTAATTACTTTTGGCTTTATTAAGTGTAGTGGAATACTCATATAAAATAAAGAGTTGTATGGCAGCTACTCGAACTCTCTGCAGCAGACCAACCAAATTTTGCAGAAACTTTGGCCATTACACTAAACAATTGTTGGCAAAAATTCAGACACCCAGCTTCATTAGGTGGAGAGTAATACTCATATAAAATAAGAAGTTGTGTGGCAGCTACTCGAACCCACTCCACTAGACCAACCAAATTTTGCAGAAACTTTGGCCATAAAACTAAACTACTTTTGGCAAAATTACAGACACGCAGCTGTAATAGGTACAGAGTAATTCTCATATAAAAAAAGAAGTTGTATGGCAACTACCCGAACCCATGGACCAAAATGGCTGGATTTAAATAGCGATGACGGCTATTGCAAAAAAACGAATTTGCGAAAATTTCAAGATCCTAGCTCCTTTAGTTTTTGAGTTATCGTGCAGACGGACAGACGGACGGACAGACGGACGGACAGACGGACGGACGGACGGACATACATAGCTAAATCGATTTATTTTTCGATTCTGATCCGATCCATACACTTGAGTCTATATCTACCCCCCTTCCTTCTCTGCGTCACAAACGTAATGGCAAATTTATTATACCCTTGGACTATATAGTCATACGGGTATAAAAACTATTAGTTTTACTTTGACAAAACGAACGAATTTTATATATCAAAATTGTACATGAAGATAGATAGGCGTAGTTTGTAAATGGAACGCTAATTTTTGTTTCAGGAGTACATAATTGTCAGATTATCATCATATATATATTTGACATTTTAAAACCACCTGTCATTTGAGAAGTTAATTATATTTAATAGTATTTAAATATTAATAAAGTGAAAAAATTAAGCTTAATTGCTGATATAAATATAAAGAATATTTTTTAAGATGGAAGGGGGTAAGTGCTTATAGGTTATCAAATGAAAAATATGATTTGACATAACCTATTCAAGAGAATTTTAATTAAAGCCATCTGCCGAAAATTATTTATCTACTCTGTCTGTCATATACTCTTTTACAAGGGCTGAAGTAGCTGGCAATAGTTGAAAGTAGAAAAGAGTTTACTCCTCTTAAAGGAATAAAAGCAATAATATTTATTTGTTTTAAGAAACTTATGAGCTATGGCTCACGACCATGTATAGAAATATATTTTTGTCAATAAAAAACTTAAAAAATATTAAATAAATAAACTAGACAAAAAGGTATAAAGTAAACTAAGCAATTCGGAATCATTTTTCGCATGTTTTCAGATTTTTAAATAGGCATACATTTGTAGTAAAAATTTACCTATGTAGCTATTAAATTTAAAAATGAAAAAAGGGTAGGAAATATTTATTCTTTGATTTATTGAAAAACTTTTTTTTTTGCTATAAATCTTAAGATTGAAATTTAAAAAAAGACTTTGGTCAACTTGACTATTATTTGTACTTTTGGCAGCTTCAATATAATATAATACTATTTACTAAACTTATGAATTATGATATGTTATATTTTGTTGTACATATTATGTATTCATAGAGTTTTTTAATTAGGATACAGAATACGTACAATATAGTTCATATCATACTAAAATGTTTAGAAAAAAGTACAGTTTGCTATATGAAGAACAGCATTAACTCGAATTTTGGATTCTTGACTTCAATAAATATATGTATATGTTTAGAAATATGTATTTATTAGAATAATATTTATATGTACATATTTAGAATTTTAATTTAATTTAACTGTACCAATTTATCCTCACTTTAAAGTGGCTTAAGCTATAGAAATAAAACTCAAAAAGCGGTACTTAACAACGTTTTAATAATTAAGAAAAATTATAAATTTTTTTTAAGCTAATTTCAAGCGTAAGAATTGTTGACAACACTGTTGGCATAATTTTTATTATGTATAGTCTAATATAATTTACACAAAACGAATTTTATATGTTAACTTAAAAGCCAAAATAGCTCGAATTTCGAGCACAGGGCGATACTAGTTAATAATAATTTTATAAATTAAAATCTTTAGATACAAAAAGGTTGAAAATCAAATTATTATTAGAAAGTTTATTTAAAAAAAAAAAATATGAGAAATTATTAAAAATGCCTTAAAAACAAATATATCATTCTGGTTATATTATGGAGTTGTTATGTTTATGTTCTATGAATGTATAATGGTCATTCACTTCTGTTATTATTTACTTAATAAACTTAAAATCAATAATAAACTAGTTTTAATTAAATGTAAATTAAAAATTGTAGTTTTTTTTGCAAAATAACATAAAAAAAACTTTGTGTGTGTGTAGATAAAAAGAACTAACTCAATAATTTAAAACAAATATTTAAATATATTTTATTTTATAAATTTTTCAAAATTTGTATAATATACAGAATCATTTGATTAAACAATGTATTTATTTATAACAAAGATATTTTATAAACATCATTATTTAATGTTTAAGTGTTGCCAGATAAATTAATTAATAAATATATTGAAAAACATTCGTTGTTCGAATTTTAAAAAGTTGGATTGATTTACAGACTCGTTCTTCTACACCATTGAATCGTCTCTATTTCTTCTCCCTTAATATGTCAAATCTTACAGTTATTATCGTGGATTCTACTATGATGAATCAGGACTTAGTATGTAAAATCTTACAGCTACTATATTGGATTCTACCATAACAACTCAGAGCTTACAAAAATTAAAAGGAGTAAACCAATGGCAGCAATTAAGAAAATGTAAATTAAGAGGGATAGGGAGCATACTTTGAAAACACCAAGAATACGAAACGCGAATGACAGTTGAATGGAATTCGGAAAGTTTCAAAAGGGGCGGTCCGCCAAAAAGCTTCTTAAAAAAATTGTAATAGAGCTAAACTCAATTAATGTACCCTAGAAATATGCAAAAACCTACAGCACCTAACTAGAGTTTAATGGAAATGTCTAGTGGAGTTTTACGCTTCAAAAATTGCTACGCTCAATATGGAACAGTTCTCAAATATTAAAACGTACCAAACTAACACTATTTAATTTGTGCGTAAAATCTACATTAACATATAGCTGCGAGTCATGGTTATTCACCAATCCCATTAAGAATAAATTACAAGTCTTCATAAATATAATAATATCAGAATAATATCTGATCCAGTTCTAACCGGACAGACTAAGAAATGCAGACTTATGGGAAACAAACGAAAAACCACTAGTGAAGCAAATCGTCAGAAGGAAAAAAAGGTAGATTGGCTAAACATTAAGGAAAAATTAAAAATGCATACCAAGAACGGCTAAATTTCTCTAGGTTAATCCTGGTAAACAGGTAGACCAAATCCAACATGGACAAGAACGTTGCTGGATGAATGAAGTAGATATTTGAAGTACTCTCGAACGAAATAGTAGAAGAAGCTATAAATAGAAATGAATGAAGACTTGAAGTTCAAACTTCATGCTCTCAAGTGGAATAACAGAGAAAAAATATCTGATTATTACACTCTTAAATCGAATAGGCAACAAACTTAAAGCAATGTTCATCTAACCCTGGGAAAAGTCGAATATCCGGATAACGTTGACTCCTTAATCGTAACGACCTTTTCAGTTTACCATTATTTTGTTGAAATAAGTTCAAACTCGATTAAGTTCAAATTTCGTTGACTCTAAGGAAAGGATAGGTTGTTATATCCGTTAACACATTCGGCTTAATTTCGGGAGTTCCCGTCGGTCATGTTTCCACATGTATAAAAGAATAATTCCGGCGATTCCATTCATAATTTGTATTGATTTGTATGTATTAGAGAAATTAATTAATTTTTTCAGTCGACTTACTAAAAATTTAGAAATTTTTTCAGTCGACTTGTTAAAAATTAATTGACAAAATGCGTTAATTTAATGCAGTGCTACAACTATTCGGAAATTTTTTTACTCTTGTCACTCTTGAAGTCATTTTTTATTATAAAACTCCTCTGGTAACACTATATTTAAAAAATTTTTAGATAACTAGGTACTTACATAAATAACAACATAAAGAAATTTTGTTTAATATTTTATTAATTAAAATTATTTAATATAAATTTTATGTAAACATGACAAATGTACAAATAAATTTGTTATTTTTATTTTTTTTTTTTTTTTTTTTTTTTTTTGATAGTTAAATATTTATTCTTGTATATTTTTGCTAAAATATACAAAAATTTTATTTAAATGAGTAATTAATCTTTCTAATTGATTGAACAATTCATTCATGTAAATGTAATATATAAAAAAAAAATAAATAAAAACAAAATGTATAAATTGCCAGAAAATAAATTACACCTGATTTCATATCAATAAGTAATAACATTTTCACCTATATTTTGTATATTTAATTTTATTTAATATAAAATTCTTTAAAAAAACAAAAATTTAAAATTTATTTAAAATTTAAAATAAATTGACAAAATACATTTACATTAAATTTACAACTTTCATACAAAGTCATTTTAATTATAACAGATAAATTGGCTTGTTCAATTCGGAATTAGGAATTTCAAAGTCATTAATGACTTTACTGTCTTAATTATGTTCAAGAAGATTTAAAATGCAAAATGCTATAAAGTAAATAAATAATCATATATGTACTTTCAAATCTGTAAGATATTGTATTATACCTTTAGGCAAATCTAGGAAGAAAGTTGGGTAAACTGTATTAACTTAGGGATACACGAACCCGGGACTTCTTTTTCCAATATTCTTGAAAACAAAAAGCAAAGTTATTACAAATATATTTAAGTAGGTTTACACTACTTTGGTTCTGAGATGCTCCTTTAAGCATAGGAAACAATTATTTTTAATAAATACATTAAAATTAATAAATACTTATATGTGTACTTTTAAATTGTTAATGGAACTTGTTTTATTAATATTTATATATTTAGGCAAACTTAGGTTGAGAGTCGAGGAGTTTGTGTAAACTTTGGGAAACCCCAACACGGGATATTTTTAAGTATAGTTACAACATGATTTTATTTCTAATCTTAAATGATTCATGCAAAAAAAGTAAAACTATTAAGAAAATTTTTAAGAGGGTTGGACCACTTTCGTTTTGAGATGCTCTGTTAAGCATAGGAACAAAGTTAACCTAAGTTCTCTTGTTAAAGTTTAAGATCCTCAATTTGATTAGATCTTTAAATCTAAATATTTCATAAAAAATAGGAAAATATTGAACAAAAGCTTTAACTCATGTTGAAGCTTTTACGCTAGATAGAGCAAATTTTGTACTGACATTGCCCATAAATTACAATATTTCCGATACCCAGCAATAATTGATAGCCAGCAAATATACTGCGTCGATACCCAGTAAAGCTGAACAGGTTTTTTAAATTATAATCATATATATGAATATACAGGTACTATGGCAGCTACTTGAACTCGCTGATAAATCTAGTTCAATTTCACTTGCTACTCAGTTCTCCTATATAATTAAATTTGTTGTAGTTTTTGAGTTACCATGCATATACAAAAGAATGGCAGAGATCACAGAAAACTGGATAGACTTACTTTTTGACTCTGGTCAGATCCATACACTTGCATCAATACCAATACTAAATTTGAGACAATACAGAAGTTTTCTTCATAATAATCTTACATTCAAGTTAACTAGAACTATACAGGAATGACTTTTTCAGTTTTCAATTGTCAGTTTTCATAAGGTATTCGTCTGATGAATTGACGGTCTATGTCCATAATAATAAAACTTGCTTACAAAATAATACTAAGTTTTTGGAAATTCCACGTGAATCCCATGTAGGAAGGGCAGGCGCAAATCAGCTGAGGTATACATATCAAACTCATCCTTTCTGGAGACTTTTAAAAAAATGCCGCTCTGTTTGAAGCTTGGTCTAGACTATTATTATGTAAACATAGTTTAGTTGAAGAATCAAAAACTTGGGGAAATTGCCAAGAAATGTATAGAGACAGTTTTCACTGCACCTAACATTATAAAAATTTAGAATCCAAGACACATTTGGAGTAAATTAAACAGAATGCAACAAAATATACTTTTTCCAAATACAAAATCCCAACCATTTGTATATAATCCAAATATTAAATAACTTATCGATTAATACCTAATTATTCAATATTAAAACAACACTTTTATTTAAAATTTAACATTTAATTAAAACAAATTGATATTAATTTAAAATAATTCACATGAATATAAATATTAATAAATTAAAACATAAATAAATAATTATCACTTAATCTAATTGGTATAAACAAATTTAATTACTTAGTAAATATAAAAAATTTTAACCAATATGTATAAATAAATTTTAATTTATTAATTTATATTTTCTTTTTTTTATTATTGGGTTTTTATTTTATTTTAATTTAACTCTTAATTAATTAAAACTAATTAAATTATTAATATCTGATTTTTTTTTGGAATTATCGGTTTTAATTAATTCAAAAACAGAAAAATTGGTCTTTGATTTGAGGTTATCTTTTAATTTAATTCAAAATAAAAAAAATGTAAATTAATGGAAATTTAAATAAATATATTAGAGGTTGTGTTTCCTTGAAATCCTTAAAATTATTGGATTGTTAAAATAATTATCCAATAGTTCTTTTCTTTCAAAGCAATCTAGTAGGGAAGACCACCTCCTTTAACTCATTATCACAATAATTATTACTCCATTGAAAATTTCCAAAAGAAAAAGCCAGGAAACGACAAATCCTCGTACAATTTTCATCCTTACTGGAATGGTTGTGGAAAATTTTACCTACAAGTTTTTTTTTTATAAGGATTGGGGACACCATCAAAACTAACTTCAAAATAGGTGTCAAAAGTTCGCCTGGTTGATGATGCTAGACTTTAAGCAATTTTCGTTTCTCCCACCTCAACTCACTAAAATAGGTATTTGACAAAACTATGATGTAACACAGTATGAGAAGAACAATAAAATTGATTTTAAATAAAATTGTCTTTAATAATAATCCCATCATAACTACTTATTATCTAGGATCTTAAATTCTTAGCCCCCATTCGAGAATCCAGGTTTCCCAATCTCCATCCCTAAAAATTAAAAATCCAATTTTTTATAAGTCTTATCCTAAAGTTTGGTTTTAAGATGATTTAAATTAGTAAAAATCCAACATTATCTAGAAAATCTCATGCACCTAATCCTGGAGGCGGAATTGAAGAATTTTTCAATAATGAAACTTTCAATAATGGAAAAACATTAAAACGCTTCCAAATTTGTCAAAAATAAAATTTTCTAGCATGCCTTCCAAGTGTAAGAAAAAAGTCTCCAAAATATTTAAAAAGTCTCCAATTTTAGGCATTTTTTTTCACATGCAGGTCTCAAAAATACACATTTTATAAAAGAGATGAAAATTGGGCTGTATGAAAAATATTAGAATAGTTTTAAAAGGTTGATAAAAAATCAGGGTTCTCATAATTTTTCTAGGTGGGAATTTGGGTGGGAGTTCCCATTTAACTAATTGCACTGATACTGCATTATTGGTCTTACAGTTTGGTTACAAATCTGCCAGGAATTCAATAAATCATAAGGCGGATGTTTGGAGATGTCAGCTGCCATTATATTGAATGATCTGTTGCTAACTTATTATTTATGAAACAAAGTTGGGAGTAGGTTACAAAACTCCTAGTTGGTTACAAAATCAAGAATGTAATAATTGGTTTATACTTTTTGGAAAAAGCAGAAGTCTTGCTGACTAAAATTCAATTTTTTAAAAGTCTTCAAAGTAAAAAAGAAAAGCCAGCACAATTTTCATTTAGTGCTTTTTTGAATCCGAATAATAATTATTAATCCTTTATTCACCTTCATCCTTATTTTATTTGATTGTATTTGTAATTATATTTTATATTACAATTTTTTTTTCATTAATTAGTGTTAATCAGAAATACGATCTAGATAAGTTTTATTTTAAAAATAATGATGATAAAAATATTAAAATAACATATTATTATTATTAAAGGTATGAAAATATATTTTTAATTAATTTATTTGAACTTCGTTTCATTTTAAAAAATATATAATGTAATATTTAAAAAATCATTTTTAATTGATTGCATATCATTTTAATACAGTATTAAATACAGTTAAAAATAAATACTAGATAAATATATATTAATTATTTTAAATAATAAAATATTGATATTACAATAATAATATATAATCAGATATTTTAATAATTATTTACTATCAATATTATATTAAAAATAATTTCAAAATAATTTTGTATATTTTTATTTTTAAAGTTAAGTATAAAGTTTTTTTAATTATAATTTATATAACAGATAATACTGTAATTAAATACTTAACAGATCATAAAATTTTTGTAATTAATATATTTTTTAAAATATGTATTTTTTTAAAAACTCATTAAAAAATATTTATAATTAAAGTTTTAATAAATTTCAACATACTTATAATACATAATGAGTTTGTTTCAATTAGGAGGGGTATTACCCAAATAATTTATCTTTATAAATACGTGTTTAATTCTTTTCTTCCGATGCCGATATCCGCTAATAGGATCGTGTAGAAACCTCTGGTAATTTAAGTTAAATTTTGTAATCCATTTATTTGCATCGATTACAAAGTATACAAAGTCACCTACATTTAATCACACTTGTCAAGTTCTTCTTGTTCCATAAAACTTACATTTTATTTTATTCCCAGGTATTTCGTTTTAAAAGAATCCACGACCACAAAGGGCTTCGGGAAAAATATATTTCAACTAATTTGTGCTATAAATGTGTTGGTCCTCAATTCTCCAAAAAATCCAAAAGGTCAAAAACAGTTTTTTCAAGCAAATGGAACGCTAAAAGATAAAATTTGCATATTATTCTCAGATGTTGGCAGAAGATGTAGACATTCGTATTTTAATTCAAATATTTAAAGACTAGTCCCCTTCCTTATATTTGACACTGAGTGGCGCATATCATTTTTTTCATGAGTGATAAAAGTGACTACCCGGTTAATAAGCTATATACCACAATGCCACTGAGCCTTCTAATTACTTTAAATTAATATTGTAAATTTTTAAATCTTACTAATTTTTGCATACTTTTAGGCTAGTTTTAATAATTGTAAATTAAGGCATTTAATTTTGATTGCGTAGTCAACAATAGAATGTAAATATCAAAATATATGTATACATTTTAAATAACAAATTTTTATTCAGAATATAAAATTTTAACAAAGCTATGGTGGCGCAAAGATAAGTTGCGTACGAATAAAGGAAGTGCGACTTCGATCCCAGCTGAGATCGTAAGTTTTTATCAAGGACAATTTCAGAAAAATTTATTTTCATTGCAATTGTCCCCTACATTCAAAAATAATAATATTATTAAATAAATATAAAAAATAGACTAAAACTATTTTAAGTTAGGATGGAATTATTAGGTTCTACTAATAGTATCATAACCTCTAATGGTCTTAAAATATTGTAGTATTATATGTTATTTATGTAATATTGATATAAATAAAATGAATAAATAAAAAGGTTGAAAATCCTAAGGGAATCCTTAATAATTACCTAAAATAAGGACGATTTTAGAACGTTACAGTTTAATACTCCTTCTTAAATCTGATAAAAAGTACCTACACTCTTACAATGAGCAAAGTATCCATAGATTATTGGTTATCGATAGTGGATTGGTTAAATACAAAGTATTGTTAGATTATTAAATAACAACACATAGGACATAAAGTTATAATAATAGGTACTTCGTTCCTGGGACTACAAAACAAGGAGCTGCTCTATATTTTTAAACTTCTCTTAATATTTTCAAAACTGCACCAATTTTTTTTTCAAATCTTTAAATTGAGAAATTATAATCCGTTTAAATTTTTAAATATGAAAAAATCTTTCACTGAGGAAAAATACACTTAATATAAATTAATATTTTACAATTATTTTATTACATAATTACAATATAATAATCCGCATCGATATTAAAAAATTATTTTCCAATATTCATAAAAATTCCCCGGCTTTATATTCTGACTTAACTTTATTTAAATTAAAATAAATGGCATAAATATATTATATTATATTATTAATATATTAATTATGGATTTTAATATATGTTAAATTATATTTTTTTATTAAATACCTGTGTAATATTGAGCCCTTAACAAAAAAATTAAATTAAATATTTACAAAACACTTGACTTTCTTTATTTTATTAAAAAAAAACAATATATAAAGTTTGAGTAATTGACAATAATATTAATTTATTTTTTTATTAATTCCTGATAATAATTAAAAAAAAATTTAAAATTAATTTATTTTTTCGTTTTTTATATTAATAATAATATAAGTATTTAGTCACTTGAAATAAGACCTAAAGGGATATGCCCAATTAATTTCGGTAGAGTAAAAATTTTTAATAAAATTTCAAAAAGTATTTCTGGGAGGATCGTCAATCTTCTAAGTTCTTCTAGAACTTAAAAAAAAAAATTTCAATATTTAGTTCATTCAAAAATCTTGGGCGTGAACACATTTGGAATATTTGGTGGCATATCAAAAGTCCCCAGGAAGTTATAACTCGGTTAACGAGACAAAAGTATCCGGAGACTTATGATTTTAACGAATAAGTCAAAAGTCCCCAAAAAATTAAATTATCCCCAGGGATACTTATGTCTCGTTTAAAGAGTTATGCCTCCTCTGGGATTTTTGACTTGGGGACCCATGACATGCCACTACATAATTCAAATGTATTCATGTATTTCATAAAAAAATCTGAGTTAATTTTTTAGCTTATCCGTTTAAATTTGATCTCCACTTGCACCCAAAGCGCTGAACCAGTAGTAAAGTTTTTAAAAATGCATAAATAATCTGCAAATTTCAGATCTGATTATTTATTTTGAATTCAAAAAGATTCAGAATTCGGATAAAACATTACTATGTTAATTGTTTGCTCTCATCGCTCAATATTTGCTCTAATCTTAGCCTAAAACTGCTCACTAAAAGAAAAATCCCACAATCTAACAAGCATAGAGCATTTACTAAGCATTTCCAACTATTTGTTTTTTTGAGTTATAGTTTTTACTTATGGCCATGTTGTTTTAATTTTCCATATATCTTTCAATACTGTTCTTTTCATGATAGACCAAGGTCTGCCTTTGTTTATTCTTCCTTGGAATTTCCAATATAAATGTTATCAGGCAATCATATTTTTTGGTCGCCTGATTATGTGCCCAATACATTTGTATTTTCTTCCATCTAATTTGAATTTCAATTGCATCTACCGGTCACATACTCCAGAGTTAACTGTTGGATATTGTGTTTTGCCAGAATATCTGACACATTATTCGAGGGCTATTCGAAAACGATAATATACAGCCCAAATAACAATTCAATAATCGAAAGGATTAACAGTTACCGTAATCTGGAACTGATGCTAGTAAAAACCGGAATTGGAACTGATTTTTTAAAGAATTGTTTTAAGAAGAGCCAATAACGTGGTCCAGGACTGGATAATTAGGGTTGAAATCTAAAATAACAGTCAAAGATAAATATATTATATACTCCTAAAAACTTTCTTAAAAACTTAATTTGTGGACACACAATTCACAATCCTTCATTGTTTTAAAAATGTACCTATGTAAAATTCTTTAAGTATTTAAAAATAAAACAATGTTCATCGTATTAAATTTAAAAATAACCCCCACAAACAAATAAATCAAAAAAAAATTTAAAAAAAAAACCCAAAAAATGTAGCCAGGTCGTCACCAGGTCACCTCAACATTTTTATGTTTCATAACATCAACACCTTAAATTTTACGCATAATATTCAATATAATATTATAATGTATTATAATTTGTTGAAAACCGATTGTCTTTAATTAAATCATTAAAAAAAATAACTTTTGTATTAAAAAACTGACCATTCTTTAACTTTTTTTAATTTTTTTTTTTGTTTTTTATTATTTTTATTTAATCAATCAATTTTGAGGTTTTATTTATCATCATTGTTTCATAAAATAAAAAAAACATTTACTAATAACCACCATTTTACCTTTAATTTACCAACCATATTATAAATTATTTAAAAAAATATATTAATATATAAGTCGATATATTTTTTATATAGTCAACAGGGTGTAACAAGAGTTAAGTTATCTAATTAAAAACCAAGATCTCAAGATTTCAGTCATTAATGTATCCCGAAGCAACATTGTATGCAGCTTAAGTCCTCGTAATTCAAATTGTTGCGGATTTGGATTGAGTTTTGATTTAGAACCCCTATAACTGTATTTCAATGCCTACCGAAATGTTTAGTTCAGCGGTAGATTAATTGGACCACCGAATTTTTGATTAACTGTAAACTAATTTCCTGACGAATCTATTCACTACAAAGATTACCCATATTATAGCAGAGTTAACTAATCGTTAAGAGATACGGCACCGAAGCTAATGGAATTATCTTGAGTTAAACTAATTGATGTGGCAGTTATAGTAATACCATATTTTTAATAAAAAATGCATTAATACAACAATATAAATAAATGCAAAATATAAACAAATAATTTAATTGAAAAATATAACTCACAGATATACGAGTAGAATACCATATAACTCAAATACAAAATATTACGATATAAACAAAAATAGAATTGTATCTGTTGAAAATCTAATATATTTCTACATGTTATAAGGCCTTGTACTATCTCATGCTTAAATTGTATGTGGCATTCATTACCTATGGTGTAGACAGGCTTATTCGCCTAACATTTGAACAGTTAGCGCTTAAAAAAAATATGTCATCCTTCGAAACCAAGTATAGAATGTAGACGAACCGCAACCTGTTTACCAAACTAATACATAAATGATTTGCAGAAAAAGAATAACTAGAACATTTAAAACAGACTAAAGTTCTTAAACCAACAAGTGCTTAATTGAAAATTAATTAAATGTTTAATGGTTACATAGACTCAAATGCACTATTCAAGTAATCGTCTTTTGGATAAGATTTTGTTGCAATAAAACCATGTTTAAAAATATTTCAATAGAGTTTGATTAGTAAAAACGAATACTTATCAAAATTCGTGTTAGTGTAATGGGGCCTAGGGTTATGGTATTACGAGTCCTTGTTGCTCCAATCAATAATTATCACAAATACTAATCAAATAATTAAATAATCGATTTATTGATTATAAGCGTTTTTTACTAATCAAAACTTTATTGAATTATGATTATTCTTATCAAATATGGTTTTCGAGCACTAAAATCTTATCGAATAATATTAAAAACTTTCTGTCGATATTAACTTTTATCAATAATTGGACACCATGTATTACACTATATAAACAATAAGTAATAAAAAACTATATGAATTTTTTATTTCACAAAATTATCATTAGATCTTTAATTTAATTTTTTTTTTTAATATAATAATAAATTGTTGGTGTTGTTGTTATTGTTGTTATTATTGTTGTTGTTCTTGTTGTAGTTGTTGCTTTTGTTATTCATCAAGTTATGTTCTGGTTAATTTTAAATTGACAGCATTTTTATGGGTGAAATACCATTAACAAATATGTCAATAACAGATAGAATATAAAAAATATGTAATGTATAATATGTAAATAAAATTAAATAAAAATCCAAAGTTTTTAGGGGGGTTTTACATTTTATTTGTTTACCATCAAACATTAATTGAAATGAAAATATTCATATAAAAATTATAATGAAAATAATATTATTATAATTTGAATAATGAATTGTATAAACATAATCATATATATTTGGTCATCAATCAATTTGGATTTTTTTTTATACCCGTATGACTATAAGTTAAAAGGGTATACTAAATTTGCAATTACGTTTGTGATGCTGAGAAGGAGGAGGGAGGAGGGGGCGGGGATAAAGTCGCAAAGGTTTGGATCGGATCAGAATCGAAAAATTAGCGCCTGTAATTTTGAAATTTCCACAAATACGTTTTAATGCAATAGCCGTCATCGCTATCGAAATCCAGCTATTTTAGTCCACGGGTTCAAGTAACTGTCACACAACTTCTGCTTTTATCTGAGCATTACTCTATACCTATCGAAACTCGGTGTCTGAAATTTTTCCAAAAATATTTTAGTGGGCCAAATTTGCTGCAAAATTTGGTTGGTCTACTGAAATTTTGCCAAACGTAATTAACTGGATGATATAATGTTTATATAACGGTCGTACGGGTATCCCGGAATTGACACAGTCTACCATACCACATTCTTCCTCGTTATACCCGTATGACTAAATAGTCAAAGGGTGTAATAAATTTGCCATTACGTTTGTGACGCAGAGAAGGAGAGGGGGTAGATATAGACTCAAGGGTATGGATCGGATCAGAATCGAAAAATAAATCGATTTAGCTATGTATGTCCGTCCGCATGTCCGTCCGTCCGTCATCACGATAACTCAAAAACTAAAGGAGCTAGAATCCTGAAATTTTCGAAAATTCGTTTTTTTTGCAATAGCCGTCATCGCTATTAAAATCCAGCCATTTTGGTCTATGGGTTCGGGTAGCTGCCATACAACTTCTTTTTTTATATGAGTATTTTTCTGTTCCTATAATAGCTGCGTGTCTGAAATTTTGTTAAAAGTAGTTAAGTTTCATGGCCAAAGTTTCTGCAAAATTGGATTGGGATAGTGCAGTAGATTCGAGTAGCTGCCATACAACTCTTTCTTTTATATGAGCATTACTCTATACCTAATAAAGCTGAATGTTTGAAATTCTGCCAAACGTAATTAACTGGATGATATTATAATGTTTATATTACGGTCAAACGGGTATCCAAGAGTTGACACAGTCTACCATTCCACACTCTTCCTCGTTTTTTTTTATTTCTAAGTGGAATTATTGTTTTAATGTTATAAAAACATTGTTGTGTAAATATTTATACATATTATTATATAAATATTATTATATATTTTCAATTTCCAAGAATTTATTTGATTACTGACTGACATTTCAAAAAGTAATAAATAATAATTAAGATTAAAATATATTATTATAATATATTAAATATGAATAAATTTGTTTTTTTAATTTTTATTTAAATTATTTTTTTTTTTTCATTAATTTATTAATAAATAAATATTTATATTATGTAATTATTCATAATATGTATTATAATATATTTATAATATTAAAATAAAAATTTAATTAAAAATAGAAAATTAATATATAATTTATTAGAATTAATTTTATTTTGTTTTATTATTAGGAATTTTAAAAGTATTTTGACAATAAATTGACAGTGATAATCATTATACAATTTAATTTATTTCAATATTTTTTGATATTTAAATTTTTATTACTTAATTATAAATTAATTAACTGGAAAAATGTTAACCCAATTAATCATTATAGATATATATAATATATATATATATATATATATATATATATATATATATATATATATATATATATATATCAATAGATTTATAAATATATTTTCTTTATACATTTTAGTAATATATTATAGAAATTATATATTGAATATTTATATTATTATTTATTGACGAATTGCGTAATTGTTAAAATGCCGAACTTCTAAATGGAAGCTCTCGAGTTCAAATCCCAGTCAGATTAAATCTAATAAAAAAATAAATCTTAAAAATTGTATAACTTCACCTAATAGTTTATATATTTGTCCAGGAAATTGAGCTGAAACAAATGTATTCAATTAAATGCGTTTTTTACGAATGGCGTAGTGGTGAAGATGCCGAACTTTTAAGTAGAAGCTCTCGAGTTCAAATCCCAGTCAGATTAAATCTAATAAAAAAATAAATCTTAAAAATTGTATAACTCCAACTAATAGTTTATATATTTGTCCAGGAAATTGAGGTGTAACAAATGTATTCAATTAAATGCGTTTTCTACGAATGGCGTAGTGGTTAAGATGCCGAACTTTTAAGTGGAAGCTCTCGAGTTCAAATCCCAGACAGATTAAATCTAATAAAAAAATAAATCTTAAAAAATTGTATAACTTCACCTAATAGTTTATATATTTGTCTAGGAAATTGAGGTGTAACAAATGTATTCAATTAAATGTGTTTTGTTGATGTGTTCAATTATAAAAGAGAAATGAAGAACTGTGTCTAATTTCATTATAAACTTAACATTTATATGTATTCATAATCATTTAGAATAGCTATACTTCAGTCAAGTAATCAACGGCTCAGTTAATATAACTTTAAAAGAAGTTTAGACTTAAATTTAACTTGGTAAATTTTAAAGCTTCTGAGGAGCCTCCGAGCAGCTTCCGAGAAATCCTTAGAGGAGTGAAAAAAGGAATGCTAAAAATTCATTAGATTCAACCCCTTATCAAACGACTCTCCAAAAAAATGCCAAAGCATCATGTGAGATTAATTAGCTCCCATAAAATTAATTTCAATAAAAATTTCGAAAAATGTTTATTGCTCCCAAAATTATCCAAATTTTTCGAGGATTAATAGATCTTTATTGAAATATTATTTTGTACAAAAAATCTACTAGAACAGATTTTAGTTTTCAGTAGCAAATCAGGGTTTTACGTTTTTGACGACAATTGCCCCAATATTTTAGAAGTTTTATTGATGCGGGCTATGTGTGAAATAATTAATACCAAATTTGTTTAAAAATATAATTTGATAAAGATTTATGTAATTTTTTAAGGAACTTTTTAGTTACTCATCGAGAGTTACTGCTTAACGGAGACTTTTAGCTCGTTCGATAAATCAAAAGTTCCGAGAAGACTTTAGACATACCAACAGCTCGGGTTAGTTCAATTGGTACCCACTATAACACTCTACAATGATTACATCCATTTAACCCAATTGCTCTACTACATCTTCTACCTTGCATATGGATAATGAATCTTAAATTTCATTGCAATCATCTTGCATATTTCTATCTCTTTCAACCATTCTGTTTTATTTTCAAATTATTGACTTAATTTTTTAAATTTTTAAAAAAAATATTGTATTATAACAATACCGTCCATTTATTTATTTTTTATTAAACTTTTTATACCCTACACCTATAGAATAGGTAAAGGGGTATATTAACTTTGGTATGGTGTTTGTAACCACCTAAAGGAAGCGAGCTAGATATGGAAAAGTATATATATTTGTGATCAGCGTGACCGCCGGAGTCGATATAGCCATGTCCGTCCGTCCGTCCGTCCGTCCGTCCGTCCGTAGGCACGATAACTCAAAAAATAATGGAGCTATCTTGATGAAATTTTAACTGTAGGTTACTAGGACTGAAAGTACGGCGGGGATTGCATATGGGCGAAATCGGCCCATGGGTTCGGATTCTGGACCTTTTAATCGGTTTCAGGGCTAACGAACAAATATAAAAAATCACGATAACTCAACAACCAATGACGCTATCTTCATCAAATTTGTGCTGTAGGTTACTAGTAATGAAACTACTTCGGGAATTGCGTAAGGTCGGGATTGGACCATGGGTTCGGAACCTAGAACTTTTTGATCGAATTTAGGCCAAACGAGCATAATTCCGACACCAATGAAGATAGAACCTCCAAATTTAGTATCAGGGTGTCCCATCCTATTTCCTAAGTGTCTTGTGAATTTGGGCCCCATTGGAGTAGTGGGTCGGGGACCAGCCACACATTTCCGAAGACTTTAAAGCATATCTTTAAAATTAATAAAGATAATAACTTGAACAAATGTAGAAGCTTCCAATTTGCCACAAGGATGTTCTTTACTATCTCTTGCGTGTTCCCCTAATTTGGGATCAATTGCAGTGGTGGTTCTGCACCCCTCTCAGACCTCCCAAGTTTTAAAAGCTTATAATCGAAATTACTAAAAATAGTTACTTAAAATTAAGATAGACCGTTCAAATTGTGTACAAGGGTTAACCAGTACTATAAGTATAGCGCGTACTATATAAGGGCGAAATCAGCCCAACGGTTCGGATTCCGGACCTCTTAGTCGGTGTCAGGGCTAACGAACATTTATAAAAATTCACGATAACTCAACAACTAATGAGGCTATCTTCATGAAATTTGTGCTGTAGGGTATTGGTAATGAAACAACGGCGGTGATTACGTACGGTGAGGATTGAACAATGGGTTCGGAACTTAGAACTTTTTGATCGAATTTAGGCCAAACTAGCATAATTCCGAAACCAATAAAGATAGAACCCCCAAATTTGGTATCAAGGTGTCCATTCCTATTTCGTAGGTGTCTTTGAAATTTGGGCCCCATTGGAGTAGTGTGTCGGGGAATAACCACTCAGTTCCGAGGACCTTAAAGCATATTTTCGAAATTAATAAAGATAGTAACTTGAAACAAATGTAGAAGCTTCAAATTTGGCCCAGGGTGTTCTTTACTATTTCTTGCGTGCCCCCCTAATTTGGGATCAATTGGAGTGGTGGTTCAGAACCTCTCTTAGACCTCCCCAATGTGTAAAAGCTTATCATCGAAATTATTAAAACTATTAACTTAAAATTAAGATAGAACGTTCCAATTGTGTACAAGGGTTAACTAGTATTGAAAGTATGACGGGACTGCATATGGGCGAAATCGTACCATGGTTTCGGGTTCTGGAACCCTTGAAAAGTTCAAGGACTAGCAAACATATATCTTAAAAACACCATAACTCAAAAAATAATGCAGGTATTTTGATGAAATTTAACACTAGGTTACTGGTAATGAAAGTACCATGGGAATTGGTTCTGGTCGAGTTTAATTTCGAAGCCAAAGAATATATTTCCTATTTCCTATGTGTCCCCGAAATTTAGACTTAATTGTAGTGGTTCAGTTATGTTCAAAGGTACTTGCTGCATTTATGTAAAATTTATTTTTATATTTAAATGAATCATATGAAAAGGTGTAAATTTGTAATTGTATTTTAGAAATACATTTATTGCATATTTTGCGTTTATAAGCTTTTCTATTAGGTATATAAACTAACCATTTAAAATAATTGCAATTTCATTTATTTCAAGTTTGTTTGTTTTTTAATATTTTTAAATAGATAAATTAGTAAGAATTTGTAATATTTTTTAATAGATAGTGTGATTAGAAAATGTTTTTAGTATTATAAAGTTAATTTGGTTAGCTATGTCTTACGATCAAATTAATAACAGCTTTTATGGTGTTAAAATGACTTATGGATATGTCCTTAAATTTGAACCAAATAGGTGTAGGGTATTTCTAAGTCGGTTGCACCGACTGACTGTTGCTTTACTTGTTTTGCATTATATCAAGTATAAATTAATGTCTGTACATGAAAATTAAATAAGAAAAATAAATTGGCTTTAATATGTATTTTGTTTTAATGTACATGTTAACCGTAGATACAACAACAGGATAATAACGATATCTGTGCATCTCGTTAATTTTGTTTTTCTTTTTAATATTTTTCATCGTGTTCAACATAAATTTTTTGAAGTTATTTTTTCAAAAAAAGTCACTTCAATATACCTATACTGTATTTGTAAATACTTATATGCATTTATTGGCGTTATGAACTATCCTCCAAGTTATAAATGTCCAAAATAATTTATTATTATCTAGGATTAGCTCAACTTTAACTTTGGGTTAGTTCAACTTCAGAATTAAGGAGTTCCAACTTCATATTTAAGATAGTTCAATTTCAGTTCTGGAAGTTCAATTTCAGTATCGGGAAGTTCAATTTCAGTTTTGGGTTAATTCAACTTCAGATTTGGAGTAGTTCAACTTTTGTTTTGGGTTACTTTAATTTTAATTTTGGGTTAATTCAACTTCAGATTTCGGGTAGTTCAACTTTAGATTTCGGAAAGTTCAACTTCAGATTTCGGATAGTTCAGTTTCAGTTTTGGCTAGTCCAATTTCAGTTTTGGGAAGTTCAACTTCATATTTGGGTTAGTTCAACTTCAGATTTCGGAAAGTACAATTTCAGTTTTGGGAAGTTCAATTTCAATTTTGGGAAGTTTTATTTTTGCTTTGGGTTAGTCCAACTTCAGATTTGGGGTAGTTCAATTTTAGTTTTGGGTTAATTCAATTTCAGTATTATGTTAGTTCAATTTCTAATTTGGGTAAGCTCAATTTAATTTTGGGTAAGTTCAATTTCGATTTTAGATAGTTCAACTTCGAACTTGTTTTAGTTCAATTCCACAAAACCTATTGCACAGTTCTTCGAAACTATTTATTATGGCGCTACGTAGTGACACCGTATTGAAATTCATCTATCTATATATACATTAAAATCTGTCCAGTACAAGAAGATTTACATGAAAAACAGGGAAAATGACAAGTAACTGTTACAGTTAATTTGTTTTTATTTTTTATTTTAAAAATTTATTTGTAATTTTCATTCATTACATGTTTTTTTTTATTTTTTTTGTTGTTTTTATTCTTAATAATGTTTACGGAGTACTCAAAAGTATTTTCAGCAATATCCCTATCTATATGCAGAATATTTTCCTTCTCGTTTTTTTTTTTAAATTTGCTGAAATATTTACAAGGACGAAAAATGAAACAATGAATCAAGAAAGGAGGAGAGCTGCTACTGCTTGACAAAATAAAATTAAATGAACTTATGAATGCAGTTTATGTGATTTAAATAGTTTAAAGATAGTAAAATATTGTTTGGAGAAAAATGGCATCATTTTTTTTTTATATTTTAACAGAAATTTAAATTAAATATGTTCTGAAAATATTTTATTAATTTTTATTATTTTAATTATCTTTTGCATATATATTTTGGCATAAAAAAAAATTATAATGGGTGAATTGTATGTTGTAGTACAAGATGTCCAATATCCTTTTTTGGGACTGAATGAAAATCTGTGGATTTATGACTGTTTATTTAGAATAACAGCATAATATATAAGATATATGGGTAATTCTCCCATAAACGTACAGTTTGAAGATAAAAAATGGCAAATCGTCATTTTATCAAAATTGATCATTTTGATGCGCTAGCATAATGAGTCTATCCTTATACAATAGTTTGACGGTTGGAACACTCGATTTGTACTATAAATCTAAGAAATAAACGCATTTAAAAAAAAACTGCAAACAGGAGAATGTTCCAAAATTCCAGGAGAATGTTTAAAAGTAAAAATTTTATTAGGAACCTAAATTTTTCTATAAAACTGTTATATCTTTTATAAGCATAAAATGGGGGGTTCTTAGGGGGGCGTAAAATGGGGAGAAAACAAATATCTTATGCAAAGTGGTGTCCTTTCTGTGAAAATGTAGAATACACTTAAGACAAAAATAAATTACGTGCCAGGCGAATGTTTAAAACAAAACACAAACTGGGGTTCTTAAAAATGTAAGCTAGATATATCTGGGGTTCTCTTTTCAATTTCATTCAAAATTGGTTTAATGTGAGCCCAAATTGCAGGAGCGTTGTGCGAGAGACTTTCCGATAATGTGCAAAAACATTCAGTTTTCAGTTGATCATTTGTTGTATCTTTAGTGTACACTACTACGGTGTGTAAAGTAATCTGGCTTCTTGATCCACCACAGTGAAAACTTTGTGCTTCTTCTGCATATTTACAAGCATAGTTTTCACTAAAATCCATATGAATAATTGCCTCCGACGGTTTTAAGTTTTCTTTTAATTTTTTTAATGCATTATATTGATGAATTATATTCCCTTCATGTTGTAAAAACTTATTAATATTTAGTTGAAACAACTCGTTTAATTCTGATGCTTCAATTTGAAAACTTTTTTTCTCAACTCTGCGGGTGGTTTTAAGCTTGTTGGTTTTTTTATTGTCAAACGTTTCTTGAACCGATACCCACTTATAATACTCTATAATTTTTTCTGGTTCGAAGCAGTTTTCGTAAGTAAAAGAGAAATCCCTACATAAATCACATTCCCGGAGAAGACACATTTCCTTCTTTTCGCAACACATAATTTTAATAACCTCATCAGTTGTTTTAGTTCCTATATTATTTGGTTAGAAAACAATGCAAATGTTAAAAGTTCCATATTTGCATGAATAAGATATTTACACGTATCTCTGTCTGCTACCTTCATAAATTTAATCCAAAATGGACGACATTTACAAAAGAATGAGTAGCTGAGATTTTTATATTCATCTCCATAGTTTTTCTTAAAAATCTCATATAAATTTTTCATACTATTGGTAAGAAACAACTTCTGCTTACGAACAGAACCTTTTCTAACAAAGTCTTTTTTGCCAGGACAAACGCGACTATTTATTCCAAGTTCTAAAAATTTTTGAATCTTTTCTTCTATGTTATTGTTTCCTTTATATTTTCGATTATACATGAGCTTGCGTCTTCTGCGTGTGAGAAATGTGGCACAATAGGATTGCAATCGATATTTTTTTATAATTTTCCCGGATATTGAATTTGTAAATGGATGTTTACTTTTCAGTGATTTTAAATTTTTAAAATTCTCTAGTAGTTGAGTTTGAATAACCTCAGCAAAAATTAAATTTTTCTTTACTACATCTCTTTTATTATTATTCAGAATTGGTGAATCTTTAAGCAACTCATTTACTCTTGAATTTGGGGTTTCTTTCGCTTTATTCTTATTACGCAGACGTGAACACCTTTTTATATACTTGTTTAATTTTCTGGTCAATGTGAAGATTTTTGCATTTAATTCTTGTACATTTTTCCAATGCTTTTTTCTAATTTCAGTTTTTTTTTTTTGTTCAGTCGTTAAAATTGAAGGTGGTGGTAGTGCATTAGCTTGTACATTGTGCTCTATATAATTACCTTCGTCTTCACTATTTGGTGGAGAGTTCTGTTCTAAATATTGGCTGATATTTTCGTTTCTTTTGTTTTTTTCTCTATAGGTTTTATTATTTTTTCTCCAAGCTTTTCGTTTAACGCGTTTCCCCCTTTCAGTCATTTCTTTTATTAATTTAACTTGTTTCTTTTGTTTTCTGTTTAAATATTTTTGGCGCGACTTTAACCTTTCCTGCTCTAAGGAAGCAGGATCCTGCCTAATTTTTGTATCTCTCCCTTTCTTTTCTCTTTTTAATTTAAGAGCTTCGGCTGTATTTTGTTTTGGTTTGCCCATAATTTATGTTTTACGTGTTCTAAATTTAAATAATATAATATTGTATATATATTATTTTAAATATACAATAAAATTTACTTAAATTAATACAAAAAAGCATTCTCCTGTTCTAAGAGCATTCTCCTGGAATATTTTTTCCAGGAGAATGTTCTCCAGGAGAATGCTAAAACAACACAAAATTCAGCTTTAACGCCAAAAAAAGAAAAATTGGTGTACAAAAGTATAAAAGACGTAAATAAATTTTACGCGGTATTTGATTTTATTGGCTATATGACGAAATATGTAATTAAATTTAATAAAAAAACCTACCAGGAGAATGCTTCACACTCGCGTTCTTCGTCAAAAATTTTCAAACTTTTATGACGTATTACTAACGTATTTCACTTAACGCACTTGTTTAATAACTGAGAAGATTAATAATTCAATATTCTCTATATCTATACTACTTTGCATATTTGTATTACAAAATTAGCAAAATTTCTAATATATAGAATAAACGCAACTTAGGTGGTAGTGTAAAATGATAGACAAACTTTAGCATTTGTAAAATACATTTACAAAACTTTCTAGTATGGTGTGATTGAAATTGTAAAATATACAGACTACTAAGGTAAATATAATTATCTAAATTTTTTTTAAAAATAACGACATATTCGAAAAAAAAAAAAAACTAACTTTTACATATTGTTGGTGACAGGCAGGAGAATGAGGTTTTGGTACTCAAACACGAGTTTTTTGTTAAAAAAATTAAAATTTTTTTGAATTTTGTATATTATTTAAAAAAAAAGCAGTTTCATTTATATATTGAAATGAAATATTTAGGCACATTATGAATTTAAAAGCTTTTTTAGAAGTCGTGACATTAAACTGTACGTTTATGGGAGAATTACCCATATACAATACAGCCCTAATAACCTTAACTTGTTAACCAAACGAGTGACTTCGAATTCAACTAAAGTCCTTTTTTCGGCATTCTATGGAAAATTACTGCTTATAAATCATAATCGTGCTGGATTGTGTAGAAATATAAAATACTTATGTAACAAACAGGCACGGGAGCCGCACTATGGGTCTAGGATGTAAGGAAAACGTGCAATGCCAATCAAAAAAACAGTACCACTTATATACTAGATTTGATGATGTTAGGGATTTTGAAGCCTACCACAGTGTCTGGTAATCTAACTAATGAAAATTAATAATTTCAATTATAACTTCTGTTTCAAGGTTTCATTGCACTCAAACTTTTACATTATTAATAAAAAGTTTATATTTAAGTAGGACACTTTGTATATTAATGTATTAAACTCATGGCACTCAAATATGAATATAGTTTTTTTTATAATTTATATTATAAAATATATATAAAAAAAACAGATTGACGAAATGAGGACATTTTTAATTAAACACAAATGTTTGTATATAAAAAATTTAAAAAGAAAATAAAATAAAAATATTAAACATGAAAAAAATTAAATATATAATAAAAAATAACTTTAATAATTATTATATTTTCAACTTGATTTAAGTTTTCTTTTTTCTTTTCAGAACTAACAGAACCAATACTTTAATCCATTATTAATTTAAACACAATTTTAAAAATTCGTGAACTCTTTAAAATCTGATTGCATATCTTTAAATTTAATTCTAGCTCATTTCTAAGATTCTAAGAGGAAAATTAAATATTTGTTTCTACAATCCAGTAGCAGAGTAGCAGAATTAGTTTTTAAGGGTTTGATACAATCGATACTAGGTTTTAAGGATTTGGTACAATTATTGAACTGCAAACTTCTAATTTTAGGAACAAGTTTTTATTCTCAATATTTGTGCAAATACAAGGACGAAAAATATCAGGGGAGGCTTATGAACTTTAATTTATAATGCCTTTAGTTCCGAACAAATCTTAAAAATTTTTTAATTGTGATTCCAAAGAAATATTTTTAATCAGGGCATCGTAAAGAGTTAAAAATATAAGTCCTGCGTATTAGACCCCACTTTTATTATTAGATCAGTACAGTCATTACCTTAATTAATCAACTTTACGTCTCCCGTTCAGGATACTTACCTAAGAACCTAAAAAAAATAATAAGTTCAACGACATTTTTAAATAAACAAAATCATAGAAGGGGGGATTTCCTTTTTTAAATTATCTATTTTCTACTTTTCTATTCTTATAACTGCCATATTAATTTCTTTTCACTTATAAATATTTAATTTTTAAAAATAATTTTTTGGTTTTTTTGATAAATACGCATAATAATTTCAATAACCAAATTGCATACTTTTAAGGGCAATAACTTAAGTTTCATGGATTGTTAATAAATTAGAAAGTTTCCGAAATTAAATAAAGAAATCAAAATAAACGATAGTTATTCATATATAAATTAATTTAGCAAATACTTAATAAAAATATTTTAAATATTCGTTTTTAATAATTGCATATTTTCAGGATCAATATTTTATATTTTAATTCAACCGAAAAAAAATTTAATTTAAAATAGGTATTTTAATAAAATAAATTAGAATTTAATTTAAGAATTAATTAAATTCTTAGAATATCTCAAAATCAAACCAGCCTATCTGAATTATAGATCAGTGGTTAAAGTGGATGCTTTTTAATTGAAAAATCTCAGGTTCAAAGTCTCTTTGGATCATATCTAATACAAAAATATAGTGTATAAATTATAATACTTTAACAAGAAGTCGAAATGCCAAATAGGCAAAGGACTGTAATAATATTAGGCAATATTTACTATTGTTTCGTACATCAAATAAATAAAAAAATAAATAAAATAAACCTGCCACATCCCTTAGCAGTATTTTAGAATCTGCTTCCTAGCTAGCTTCTATGATTAATTCCCTAACTTTTGTCACTCACTAGGACTAATTAAGCACTTTATAATCATAATTATTTGATGATAGCTTTAATTGAGCTAGCACATTAGGGGTTAGCACCTTAAATAAATTTTCATCCAGGATACATTAAAACTACAAAAAAATTCTAAAACTATTTCTACGCCATCTGTTGTCCAATGCAAATTGTAATTCCTTCCTTTAAAAGCATATTATAATTCTAATACCTGCGGTTTAAAATTTATTCACAATCCAATTAGAAAATTTCAATATTTGTTATCCTTGATAAACGTCATATGTCCTTGGAAATTTTAATGTTTTTCAGATTGTATTTAATAACTTCTTAAATCAAAATTAATTTCTGAATAAAAAAATTTTCTACTTTTTCTAATTATAAATTAAATTATTTTTCCACAAAAATATAGTATATTATAAAATAAATAAATAGTAAGTACAGGTACCTATTAATTTAGTTTTTTCAATTTTCATTTAAAGGTAATGAAGATATTAAGTTTTAAAAATATTTTCAAAGAAAAAAAACTAGCTATTCTTTTATTCCCAATTTAAATTTCAAAAATTATCTATTGTGTAAAAAAAAAAAAAGTTTTTCCACAATTGTTTTAAATTTCAAGTTCAAGTGTTTCTAATTAAATTTTTAATTAAAAACAAGGAAATGAAACAAAAGGAAATTTCCATCTAAATTTGAAAATATATTATTATTATAAACTATTACCTATATATTATATTTTAGATTTTCTATTTGGATATATATATATATATATATTTTTTCTAAAATTTTCATATTATACATATATAATACATATATACATATATAATAATTTATTATTATGTATTTTATATCTTTGTAGCCAAATTATTACTTTAACCTTTTTATTTACATTAAATTTTATTTTAATTTTATTTTAATTTTCTTTTTTCATGCATTCCATTTTCTTTCTCTTTCTCTTTTCTTTTTTTTTTTTTTTGGAAAATTTAATTAAAACTTTTCCTTACATATTATTATTTTATTTATTTTGTTTTTGTTTTTTTTTTTTATTTGGTTTTATATTCAATGTAAAATTTTAATTTAATTCCTGTTTTACACTTATACAATAAAAAAAAAATTATTTACACATATAAAATTATATGGTATATATGTATACATAATATGAAATTGTATATATATATGCATATATCCTTATATATTTAAAACATTAATTTTGCATAAAATTTTATACCATTGTTATGGAAAGAAATTGCACACAAAAAAAAAAATAAAATAAAACAAAAATAAAAATCAAAGAGGAAAATTCAAAAAAGAAAATAGAAAAAGTGAAAATTTATTTTCCAAAAAAAAATAAAAAAAAAAAATTTTAAAAATACTTAAAATTCCTTATTCAGCATAGCAAAAAAAAAAAATAGGAAAATTTTTATTCCGATCGTATATGTAAAAGCATACATTATTATGTAGGAGGAATCTGTTTGAATGTATATGTGTATATAAGCTGTTGAATAAAAATATTCTAAAATGTGTAAATACAGAAATATAAAATTCAAAAGTGAAAAATCAAAAAAACAAATTGTTAAATAATTTAAATAATTTTATAAAAAAATAGTATTTTTTTTTTAATTTCTTGCACTAGAAAATAATTTCAATTTCATTTTGTGTTGTTAATGTCCTTTATTAGATTTTTTTGTGCATAATATTAATTGGAGCATGAGAAGGAAAATGAGGATTTTCAAAATTTAAAGAATTTTGTTAAAATGTAATTTTATATAGGTATAGAACAAATCCTGGGGATTTCAGTATTTATTTTTTGGATATACGAGTATATATTTAATTCTATTAATTTCAAGGACGAAATTTTTGAAACAATTTAACAAATTGATTCTGTAGTGTGTATACAATATTGTAAAGTGAGTTAAGACATTCGCAGGATAATTTTATTTAATTATTTAATTTGAGGTAGGTAGGCATTAGATTATTTTTTTAATTACTAAATGTCCAACTGTGCGGCCAAGAAGCCTTTTTTTACTATAAGTGCAAGTTGGAACAAGGATCTAATTTTTGTATTCGTATTATTAGAATTGATCTTAAAGAATTCCATATGCAATTTTAATATGAAAGAGTTCTAAGTTTTGTATCATGTAGGATTAGAAGATGCAACTTTAATTAAAAGTAACTTTTTTCAGAAATTTGATCACATCCAAAATTAATTTTTTAGCTGTTAAGACTAAAACTAACAAATTTATGCATTAATAGGATTTCGTAATAAGCTTCGGCTAGTGAAAAATGCCTATTCATATTTTTTCTATTCCAAAGCACACACTCATATAAACAATCATTTTTCCAATACTTAGATCTGATATTTGAACCGATCTGATAATACACTTTTGAGAAGATATCAAACCTTTAAAATTATGATCTACTGTATGATTGAAACTTTAAATTGGTATATAGGTATTTTAATTATCATAAACAGTAAGACCTGGTAACAAATGTCTTCAGAAACTGTTTAAATAGATCAACTATATCATACAGTTTTGATATTTGTTGTGAACTTTAGAACAAGGACTACGCGAAGTTAGGTCTTTAAAATTTGTTATTGAAAAAGAGAGAAGCTGCAATGATTGAAAGAAAAAACCCAAGACATCATATTATGAATTTTTTAATTAGGTTGGCTAAATCAAATGGTTGTAGTTTCTAACATTCGAAATTCCATACTTCTAATCTCTTTTAATTGCTTTCACACATATTTCACATTCTAAGAATAATTATTGTAAAGAATTGGATTATTGTATTTTAAATTTTTTGTTTTTTATAAAGAAAAGTTAGTATATATTTAAAAAATTGCTTTAATTTAAAAATTTTTATTGTGTTATTTTAAAGAACTGTTATTACTATTATTATTTATTTACATAATATCTACCATTAAAATAATTCTAAATAATAAGTTCCAACTAAATTTTAAAATATACAAAAGAAGTTATTAAAGAAAGAGAAAAATCTCAGGTTCAAACTCTCTTTGGATTATATCTAATACAAAAATATAGTGTATAAATTATAATACTTTAATAAGAAGTCGAAATGCTAAATTGGCAAAGGACAATAATAATATTATGCAATATTTACTATTGTTTCGTACATAAAATAAATAAAAAAATAAATAAAATAAACCTGCAACATCCTTTAGCAGTATTTTAGAATCTGTTTCTTAGCTAGCCTCTATGATTAATTCCATAACTTTTGTCACTCACTAGGACCTATTGAGCACTTTATAATCATAATTATTTGATGGGAATTAGCACATTAGGTTTACCACATTAAACAAATTGAATTAGCACAATAGGGTTAGCACATTAAACAAATTTTCATCCAGGATACATTAAAACCACAAAAAAATCTAAAACTATTTCTACGCACTACTATTTCTAAAATATACAAAAGAAGTTATTAAAGAAAGAGTTTTCCATTTTAAATTATCTATTTTCAACCTTTTCTATTCATATTATTTTCATATTAAATTTTTATATATTTTTTTTTATATATTTAAATATTTAATTTTTAATAAAATATTCCAGTTTATTGAACAAATACAAGTAATAATTTTAAAATATCAAATTGCATACTTTTAGGGGACAATAGTTTAAATTGGAAAAATTCTTAAAAAAATGGATGATTTCGAAGTCATATATTAGAGATCAAAATGTAATTAATAAAAGTTAAGTTAGCAGATGATTTGGAATAGTTTAATAATTGATTTTTAAAAATTGCATACTTTAAGGATACTTAAAAGTTAAAATAAATAAAACAAAGTTAATTTAAAAAATATAGATAACTAAAATAAACTAGAATTAAACTTAAGAATTAATGAGAAAATTTAATTAAAAAATTTTTCGAAAATTTCATGTCCAAACCTGCAACATCCTCTATTTTTAGAATGTATTACATAGTTAGCCTCCATTATTTTCTGATGCGGTAATTTCTCTAACTTTTTTTTGTTCACCAGCTGCAGCTATAGAACGTTAAGTGTAATTTTTTTATTCATAAATTATAACCTAAAATGAGTTAGAAAATTTAATACTCTTTTTTAAAAGTTTTCCGAGCTTTTAAAGGTATGGCTTCAATATTGTTTTCCTTATTTCAAAAGTATACAGACTTAATAAGTTCCGAATTAAAACCTATTATCCTTCCATTCACAATTGCTTTTCTCGTTTATTTTATTTTCTATAAAATTTTGAAATTATGTTAAAAGTTTTTTAATGCTACCACTGAAAGTTATTAAAAATTTTAAAAATAATTTAATAAAAATAAAATTTTCCATGAAAAATTAACAATTATATTTTCTTTTTAAATCATACTTAAAATAAAACTATAATAGGAGAAGTTTAAAATGTATCTATTGATTTCGTTAAAAATTGTAGATTTTATTGCTATTTATTACAATATTGTTATATACCGAGGTACAAAAGGAATTTAATATTATTGTATATAGAGTGCTAGTCTTTTAAAAAAAATTTTATTATACACAATAAAAACAAAAGTAGGAGCGCTGTAACAAGTCTAAGAAGCTTATGAAGTGCACTTAAAAATAGCAGAAAGTAAATCTTAAAAATATTGAAAAAAATTTAATGAAAAAAAAAATGGTTAAGTGGAATTTTTTTTTTTCATTATTTACTTTTCATATTCTACGTAATATTATGTAATATGTATGTTGTATATTTTATTTATTAGTTGTTGTAATTTAAAAGAATAATATGAAATAAAAATCAAATGAAAATTTTACAAAGAGGATTTTTAAAAGTATTGATGTACATTTTTATTATTTTGTAAAGGAAGCGCAACGAAAGTCCAAAAAAATAAAAACCTAATGACAAAATGTCGAATCAAATAAAAATTCCAAATTTCTCAATTACAAAATTACATTTCATAATGGAATAATTCTTTATTTAAAAATCCCGCACCATCCAATTCCCTAAATTTCCAAATGGAGAAACTGAAGGGACAGTTGATTGAAATCCATCCTTTTAAACTGTGCTGACTCACACTAAGCTCAATATTTGGGTGCGACGTATAAACACAAGAAAAAGTGATAATCTTCTTAAATCAAACTTAATCCTACATATAATATTAATGTCCTACCAACTCTACAAAAAACGTTTTAAGGGATACATTTTTATACTACCAACACTGTTCCTTCAGTTCCTCCCTTTGATGTTTAGGGATTTTGATATTCTGGGATTTTTAATAGATATTTATATTACTCTAACTATTTGCTATATTAGACTTAATTCCGATTAATAATATTTCGATTTTTAACTTGGAAATTTAACTTACCTTTTTACAATTTTTCAAACTTACATATTAATGCCCCTCAAAGTATGCAATTTGATATTTCAAAATTTATTATTTGTTCTAATGGACTTCGGTTCAATATAAGCGTGATGAGTTCACGACAAACGTTTTTCCATAGCGTGTACTACCCTTCCTACATAGTAACACTGTGTAGGAATAGGCATCTGTTGTCTTCATTATATTATATACTCATATATAAGGAAGTTGCAAAATAACTTAAGTATTCAAGAAACAAAAATGGATTTTATAATTTTTGATATTATAAAATTTTATAATTCAAGATTTTCTTATTTGGCATTTTGGTATTTGCAAATTTTAATTTGCGATTCCATACCCAACCCTTTTACTATACACATATAAATCAATATATGTTTTACAATACATTAATGTATCAAAATATTGCAATATCTTATTAATCATCGATTTCTTTTGTATTCACAATAATTCTATTTTAAATAAATCTTTGGATATTTTTTGAAAGCATTTCAAATAAAAAAAATCTGAATTTAAAATTTTCCCTTAGAGGACAAAAAATTGTATTTTTAAAAAAAAAAATTTATAAATAAAATTTCATAAAATTTTTATATTAAATAATAATAAATGCTGATGTAATGTTACTTCCAAATAATGCTTTTAAATTTAAAAGATTTTACATGTAACATACTTTAAAATTTATTTAAACAAATTGTTACTCTATTCTCTGTAAAGATTTATAAAATAAATCCAAGATTGGGTAAAGATTTGTTTTGGAACTTTCATCAAATTCTTTTAAATTTTGCAATTCAATATAAAGATACTTATAAAAATCATTGTATACAAATCATTGTGCAATCTTCGGATACTTTAAAATTTGTATTGCAATTGTATTCTTAAAAAAAAATAAAAAAAGGATTCAACAAGGATATTACTTAAAATGTATCACATATACAAGTATATAAGCAGCTGTTGGATTTAGTTTAAATTGTACGACAAAAAGATTTATTATCTGTATAAGATAATTTTAAATATCGTATTTTTTAAAACAAAAGAAAAATTCTAAACAATAAAACAAAAAAAATACAAACTAAAGATTCACCATTGTTTAAGTGATGAATTTTTAGTTATCATACAAAAAAAATAACTAAAAATAATTTTTAAAGATAGAAATTGCAATGATACGAAATTTTAAAATATCTTTAGATACTTTTTCCATTTTGTTCTTTTAATTTTAATGATTGACTTTAAAAGAAATAAAAAGTTAGAGCTTGGAAATTGTTAATACCAATAGCAAAGTATTTGATACTTAGTTTTGTATTTTGTTATCATGACAACGATTCAATTTATTTTCAACAAAAGTTGCAACTTTTATTTTCATGCTCTTGCTAAAACTGAAGAATTAATTGTAAGACTTAAATTCATTAAGAAAACTTACATTGTAAATCATAAGTATAAGTCTATCTAGGTTTTGAAAAGGACCTTAAGCAGTCTCGTAAACTACAAAGTATTTCATTTTATTTTAAAACATTTTTCTTAAGAGTGACAGGACTCTGTAGAGTTTTTCTAAAAAAATTGAGTAATTAATTTATTTATTTAAAATAGCAGCAGAGTGGGTTAAATTTTTTTAAACTTACTTCGTTTTATTAAGTTCAGAATACATTTTAATTAGAGGATATTATTTTATAAGATATTAAATCTTTTTATATATACTCTTCATTTTAAACAAAAAAAAATCTAGAATTAGAGGAATTTTCACTTTCTGCCATCCCTTGCAATTTAATTTACTTACAGTCCATGCTGATTTTCATCTTCAAAGGGTTTCTTGAACCAATTTATAAGTCAAAGAGTTCAAGGTTTTCTGAAAGAAACTCATAGGTTTTCTCTACTCTATTAAAATTTCTTTAAAATTTATTTAAATCCTCTAAAAAATTAATTAATTCAGATTTATTTATGGTTGTTTGTATGTGCCACTAGCAATAAATAAAACAAGAAACTAAAATTAATCATTAATCATTAAATAAAATTTGAAAAGTCTTAAAATAAGGCAGAATAATTTAATTAAACACCAGATATTAAAATTTTCCCCTAAAAGTATGCAAAATAAAAATTAATATGGCAGAAAATGAAAGATCCTTGTTCCACTTCACTTTTACAATGTTTTATTGTTTATTTTTGTTATAAAACGTCTTAAATTTATATATATATATATTTTATACACACTATATATACATTTATATGCATTGTTATATAATTATTATATACTATACTTATTTATAAAGTTATAATTAATGAACAAAAACTACTGCACTAAGTTGCATTAAAATGATGCAAAATTATAAATTAATTTATATGTATAAATAATGCGAAACCCCCTTTTGACAAAAACTAATTGGTAAATTAAATTTTTTATTTTAAATTTTTTCTTAAAAACAAAAATAAAATGGAATTAAAATTTTATTTTTCTCGCTAAAGGCAATTATTTAACTTTTCTATTTACTTATAAAATAAAAAAGTTACTTATGTTCTTTTTTTTTTAAGTATTAAAATAAACATCTATTATCATAAATCTAATTAAGTTCACCTTAATAAATAAAATAGAGTTAATTTTGTAAAGATTTCTGCTTTTATTAAAAAGTAGGTATTTAATCCTTGTAATATAACAGTAAAACTCCGGAATTTCCTGAATTAACTCCGGGAATTGGATTTTGCGTGTAAAGCTGCTATAAGTCCTCTAGAGGGATAAGCTTGTCTTAAATTTTAAATGCTGACCCAGACAATTATACAAATAGGTTTTATTTTATGAAGAGCCTGTAAACTACAATTGAAAAAAACTACAAGCTTAGGCAATACGTGGGCAACTTCAATATAAGAAAAAATTTTAATATAAATGTGGCTTCCTTGGTTACCCAGCAATTAAGTAAGTGTTGAATCTATGAATTTATTCAACACCAAAGGACTCAATTTAATAGATCAGTTTGGATGGGTTTAAATACTACTATATCAATTTTTACTGAAAAATCCAAGATAATCTATTGTATAATTAATGGTATCAACTAATTGTGTTAATATAAAAGCATTGTACGAGTCAGAACCTTGTCATCAATATTCCTCAAATCCCACTATATCAGAATTCTATATTTCCCAAACTCTATTCTATTAAAATCATTTCACATCCCCATCCTCCAAACCAATCTGTACATTTGTATGGGAGGTCTCTTTCTAAAATTGGTTTCAAAAGGAATTGTGGTTTTGGTCTGTTACCTAACGTACATTTCCAATAGGTAACTTTTGAAGCTGTAAATGTTCCTCGTAAAGAAATTCTTTCAAATCTTTATCCTCGAAATTAATCTGTACATTTGTATCAGAGATCTCATTCTAAAAATTGTTTCACAAATTGGTTGTGGTTTCAGTTTGTTAAAATCGCGCATTACCTACAGGAAATACGTGTAGCTCCAATGGGCACCTTTCGAAGCTTTAAATGTTTCTCGTAAAAAATCTAGTGTTCAAACTTTAATAATCTAGTGTAGATTCTAAACAGTATTATTAGGGAAGGCTGAAAATGTAGGTCTTATAAATTACTTTTAATTAAACAAAAAGATAAACACTTTTCTTCCTCCTTAAGAGCATCATTTTGCACCTAATACTTATGTTGCTAGGATCAATACACTTGCAAAAGGATAAAGTTCAAAGAAGTCTGACACTACTGTACTTAATTTAGTGCTTCATTTTTTAAATTAATGTGCAAAATTTCAATTCTATACTCCTTAAAATTTTAAATTAACTCTTAAACAATAGAAAATATTTTTTAACTATTTTGTAACTTGGAAAAAAATTTTAAACAAATAGGAATTGGAAATAAATGGTTTTATTTTTAAATATTTGAATATTGTTGTTTGAATTTACTGTTATCTTTGTATTGTATAACAGTATTTCCTTAAGAATAATTGGATAAACAACTTTTTTTTGTATTAGTCTTACATTGATTTAAATGAAGATGTGACATGTACGTGTATTAGAAAATCTTCCGAGAAAATGTTCCATTAAAAAAACCCAAATTAAATTTGAAAATTTTAAAATTTTGATAGGTTTTCTTATATAACTTGAATTGACGTATTTAGAAAAATTATTTTATCTTTAAATCCTTATTATCTAACACATTCATTTTTTAAATACATACATACGTTGTTAGACAATAATTTCTTTGTATGAAAATAATGACGTCAAACGAACATGATTATATAATCGAGTGTTATTTTAAAATCTATAACTTTTTTAAAGGAAAATAAGTTTTCATGATACAAGTAAAGGATATCTAAAGAAACATTATTTTTAATAAGTTCTTATAACTGCCCTAGGCCTTGGAAATTAAAACTTCTAACTACATCTTGAGGAAAATATGTTGATTGCCGACTTCTAGGTTTTGGCTACGAATTACAAAAATAAGTCTGTAACTCTTAATTCCTAAATTCTCTTTTGCAATCGGTAACCCTAGGCCCTTTGTGATTAAGGCTAGGGATGTTATCGGACCTAAGTTATATTCTAGCTTCTTTATTTCCTTGTAGCAGCACAGTAGCAGTAGACAGTAGTTTGAGAAGCTGATGTTACAGAGAACTAAGAGAAATTTCTTCTGAGCATTCCCAGCCGCACTAGCAAGAGGAAAGTAAAACCCTTTTAGCAGTTCCTATTTTTAAGGACTTGGATGAATATTCGATATAAACTTTAAGAGTTTTGAGAAGACTTTAAGAAGAGCTATTGTGACATAAATCCTAAAGGATCTCCTATATTTCGAACCACAATCCTTGATGATAGCATGAACTTCTTTAATTTGCGTAATTCGTTCCCATCCCAAAATCAGAGTAGGGGAAGGAATTACTTTTTTATTAAATATTATTTAAAACATTTTTTAAAATATTTACGAAGATTAATTTCTAAATAAGGTTTCTAGGAAAACTTATAAATTATTCCACCATTGTTAAAATCTTTAACACCGAAGTAAAATTACTATTTTCTGATATGGTATCTATCAAATTGTCGTCGTAGGTGTTTTTGTAAAAATATTTTGAAAATAATTACTGTAAATTTTCTAAGTGAATGAAGATTGAAGACTCGATACAATAATTAATAAGGACATTAGAAAAACAAAATTAAAAATCAATTATAAATCATTCCATTATACACCCACTTTTTTAAATTAATTAGTCATAAAATAGGAAGTAATCATTTTTTTTCCGTTTAAATTTTAAGCAGGGATTCCAAACAAAACGAACTCAAAATGAAAAGTTCCGGAACGATATTTTTAATATTGTCCTGATTTACAATATCATTCCGGAACTTTCTCCAAATTGAATGTTTATATCACATTTTTTGGAACTTTAATCACAAAAACCAAAAAATTCAAGTTCCTTACGATTTTAAAAATTTTGAATCCCAAAAATAAAATGTCCTCATTTCTCGGGAACCAGTAACCGGACTAACAAAATTTTGAAAAAGAAATCATCTATTCTTTAGTAGAACCTAAATACAACGAAACAATTGAACCTCCCGCACAACAAAAAGCCCTCAATAATTCTTTGGCCACTTTTTAGGGATTTCCTTAATTTTTCCCTTTTTTGTGTCTGCCACAGAATCGGACACTAGATTTTTTAAATCAAGGCGATCCTACTTTTGGCTCCCAAGATACGATTCCTCAGATGATTTCAAATATCAATTGTTTGAGGATTTAGGTAGGTCCGACTTCTGGCTTCCAAGATACGAAGGCCGGAACTTTATTTCAAATTAAAATCGGAACAAAGTTTAAAAAAAAATATTTTGTTTTTCCGAAGATATCCAAATGTTAAAGAACAAATGAATGTCGCCTTAGACCCCTGTCATTGAAGATTGCTTCCTTCATTTTCTTTCTTTTGAATTTCAAGTTTTCCAAAGTTTTTTTAGAAGATGTGCCTCTAACTACTTTATCAAAATTATAAAATGTATATACAAGCAGCAAAACATTGTATATCATATTATATAATATCTACTATCAAATTTAATACTTAGAAAATTTTCTTAAATTTTTCTCATCAGAACTTTACAACACTTACAACACAACAATAAATTTTAAATATCATCTAAATCCTCCATGAATAGTTATTAATATCTTACGTATACACAATTCTCAATGGATTGTAACAATAGTTATTTTTGGATATAGGTATATAGCTCCTGTATCTTCTATATTATTCTTAGGTTATATATCATTAACATAATATAATAATACATAAGTTATTATATAGAACATATCAAATACATCACTATAAGGATAACGCATTATTTCTAACGGGACATTTAATATACTGAATATATAAAATATGGTGACATTAAATATGTAACGGTGTGAAATTTTAATAATTTATAATAAATGCAAGAATAAAGGCGTTAATGTGACTTATACATCTAATATACATACATACTTAGTAAATAACATATAACATACATTCAAACTAATATAGTGATATAATTTTATATGATATTTATTAAGTAGGTGTTTATTTTCTTGAAAACTTATTTTTTTTTTTTTTTGAATTTTATTATAATTATTATAATAATAATAACGGGATTTTCCTTAATTGGAATATAGTTGTTATTCATTAGATCAACGCTATATAATATATTTTATATAATACAATATTGTATACGTATACATATATATGTATATTTAAATTTTTAATATAATTTTAAAAACATTGTATAGAGTTTTATTGACAGCGCGTTGAAATAAAAGATGATAACATCAAGGATTTTAAAATAAAATGAAAGAAAAGTTTTTCGCAAATTATAATATTATTGACAATTGGGTGCATAATTTTACAGTCATAAATATATATATTGTGAAATATACTCAATCAAATAAATAACAGCTGCAACGATCAAATTCAATCCTGAAGTAATATTAAAATAAGTAATCCAGGTATTATCCCGATGTTAGTAAATTTTAAGGACCTTAGTAACATTTAATTCATAGTCTTTGTCATTTCTTCACACCTTTAATGGCAGTAACTTTGAAGTTTTGTAGCCTTTGTCCTTTTATATCATCACAACTTAGACTTTTAAAATTGGCTAATCTCGGTTGCCAGATACTAGCTAAATCCTTCCACATACTTGTGTTCAAACTGTTTCAGAGAGTATAGCAATTCTTCAATTCGAACTACCAATCCAAGTAAGTGAGAACCAACTTAAGTCATTTGCAGAGCAAACAAATATGAAATACGAATCTTGATCATATTACCGAGCTTTATTGTAGCTTTAGCAGATAAAATAGATTGTTAAGCTTTTTAGTCGTACATACTCGACTTATTTTACCAATTTAGTTAAAAAGCCGGATCCAACGTCTTCTGGTTCGCGACATCAAAGATAACTACGGATCAAGAGCCTATAGCAACTAAGATTATTGCAGTCCTGAAAGGTAAAAATTGGTTTTTTTAATTTTTTACACTAGAATAAAAAATAAAATCTAACTAATAAAATACAATTTAAGAACTATCAATCTAGAGTCTAAGCCTCCAAATAGGAATTAGCGCTATTTCAGTCTTAGAATTTTCTTAGCCTTAGCCTTAGTTAGTTTCAGTGACCGAGTAATCAAATAAAATGTGTGTCCCTCTACACGATAGGATATGGACCCAAAGGATACACAAAAGAAATCTTATTATTCCGTAACCCCTAAAAGTATGCAAAAATTATTAAAAAATCAAAATTGTTTTATTATAAATTGAAAAATACTAGCTATGATTAAAGGATACAGATATAAATTGAAAAATACTTCTTTGTGCTAAAAGGATATGAATTTTAAGAACTTCCTTAATTTTCAAAATTATATACTGCCGACCTTAAGACAAGTTACTAGTGATTCGTAATCGCACCACGAAAAATTTTCTAAGAAAATGATTTAGTATGATTTAAAATTTAATTGAATTCCTTTCTTAGAAATGATTCCATTGTTGGTATTTTATATGTATAGTGATGGTAACATTTAAAATCCCACTGTAACTGAAATTAATACATAAATAATACATCAAGGATTATAATATTAAGCATATGCATATTCAATTTATATAACGAAGCTACTGAAAACTTATAAACTAATATATTCAAATATATTTTATAATATTATATTTGTGTTAGTTTAAAGCGATATATTTTCCCAAACGAGCACACACAACCAGACAAACACATGTAAATACCTACATACTATAATATAATATGGAAATAAATTTTATTATTATAATAAATATAAATAAATTGATTTAAATACAATTAAAATATAAACTTAGTTGTATACTTGAAAGGATTTACATATTATATAGAAGTTACATATATGTATATATACTAGTAGTATATAAAATATAGTTGTAATATGTTTTAATAAAATAATTATATTCTGTTTTTAAGTTATTATAATATATAATATTAATAGAGTTGTTATATTCATGTTTCTAGCGTGATTCATTGTTATTTATATTCGTGATTTTAATGTTTTTCTTCTGTTGCTTTCATTAAATTTCATGAGATTCTAACTTTACATAGACATCCGCTAAATCGAATGATAAAATATCGACATTTTTTCCAAAAATTTCGATTATATTAAATGTCGACTTTGGAAGAAAATATTGACTTCGAAAATGTCCACTCTATTGGAATTTAGACAAAAACAAAAAAAAAATTCAATAGCATAACCTTGGAGAATTTTAGATCATTTGGGGTCAAAATTGGGGTCATACCCTCTTTCCACAATATTTAGGTAATGTTTATTGATTATAAATCAGGGTTATACACCTTTTGAAGAAAGTTTACATATGTATATGAGAAATTCTGAAATGGACGTAATCTTCGAGTTGGTTTCAAAATCAGGGTTATACCCCTTTTCCAGATTATTTAAGCAATCGTTATATAATTGAAAGCAGGGCTATATACCTTATACAGAATATGTTTATATATATTTTATATGAATGAGTCGCGATTCTGAATTAGGAGGGACCAACTGTAAGTGCTTACAAAATCAGGGTTATAAAGCTTTCCTGAAATACGTATATAAAAGGATTGGGATAAGTTTAAAAGTTGGTTTCAAGAGCTGGATTTCAATAAAGTATTAAGGGGGGATGCCACAACAACAAAAAGAATTTGTATCGAATTTAGATAAATCAGGGTTAGACAGATATGCATTTTCTAGGACATAGGAATGTGAATCAGTGCTGGTTTCAAAAGTTGGGTTTTAATAATTTATTATGCAGCGGTTTGAGGGCGTTCAATCCCCAAAAATTGAAGAGTTTCAATCTTTTTAATATTCTAAAGTTCTTTAGTTTTGGAATCAACATTTTGCCCACGTCGATATTTTAAAAATCGACCTTTCAAGAATCGCTACATTTTGCAAGTCGGCATATTTGGCGTCGACATTTTCGAATCGACATTTTATGGTATTTTAAAAATCGGTAAAATTTGGTAGACCGACATTCACATATTAAAATTTTATTATAATAATTCAATATGAAAAAAAAAATTATTATTATTTAATGGATTAATAGAGTTATATTATTTTATGAGATATATATACTATTAAATATAAGGAAAAAAACATAAAATATATATTTTAAAATATATATTATAACAATATTTATATTATAATAATTATTTATATTGTTATATTATATTAAATTTTATTTTAATACTTAATATAATATGCTCCTTGAGATTTGTGTTCTTATAACTTCTTACATGATTCTTAAGTTCAAGTCAAAAGTCATTGAATAAAGTTTATTTTTTTTTTAATTATGAACTATTCGATATTGCCTTACCTATAAGTACCTAGCTTCAATTAAAAACACAAGTTTTGAATAATTATTAAACAGCAGATTAAGGGGGATTATTAAAAAATTTTTAAATATAATGCTCTATATGTAGTTTTAAAAACTTTTAAATTTTAAAATTATTGGAAATTTTATAAAAGTTATAAGAAAAAAAAAAAAAAGGAAATTGGGGAAAATTAATATATTTTTCCAAGGATTATAATTAATGTAAATGTGTATGTGGAAAACTTTTAAATTCCTTTAACTTTTCAAGGAAATATTAATTTTTGATAAAACTATTTTCAGTTAAGTTGTTATACAGTTATTGAAGAACAGTTAGGTAATCAAAATTTTAAAATAAAGTAAATTTTCATATTTCAGGTAGATCTTATTTAAAATAAATAGATACTTGATGAAATATCAATAGAATTTTGCAGGAAGTTCCACAAAATCAAATTAATTAATTAATTGAGGTAATGACTAATGATGCAAGAAAAGTGAATCCGAAACAAGTTCCCGAAAAAATTCATGCCCGAGGACTAAATACCCACTAAGTTAGAACCCCCGGTAAAAATCTTCAAAGACTCAATTCTAAGTAATAAAATCCCCATAAATAAAGTTCCTATAAAAGCAATTCTATTTTTGAGCTTCTTGTATAGCGGAGATTTCATGGCGTAGTCCTGCTGTCTTAAATTGTTTACTCTTTAAATGCGTAGCTGTGTAAAAAAATAATAAAAAGAGTGATTTTAATTACGTACAGATTTTTATCTTTGTTGGGGATTGTGTCCTGTGATTATCCTTAATTCGAACCTTAAAGTGTTTAGAAATAAGTTCTTGAGCCATATTAGAAAGAAATATTGTCTATATCTAGACGAAGATTAGAACGGATAAAAATACAAGGTACAACTTTTTGATAAAAAAAAAAACAAACCAACGATGTCCTCCAACACTTGTGCGAAGTGAAACCACCGAAGATATTTAAGAATGAGAATATTAAATTTTAAAATACCCTGTACGTATAATGGTTTCGGTCCCCCGTTTTAGATTAGATTACCGTTTTATTTTTTAAAAATTCCTAGGCTCGTTAAATTTAAAATTTAAAACCAAAAACTTGGAAATATATTAAAAAACTTAGTTCTAAGAGTATACTAAATTTGCCATTAAAATTTTTGAAGCCTCAAAGAACGACGGAAAGATATTGACATTCGTTAGACAAGGGTCTGAATCGGATCAAAATGAATAAGTAAATCGATCTATATAATTTGTGTTAATCTGTCTGTCGCAATGTCCGTGCTTTGGTTTGTGGGTACGATAACCAAAAATCAAAAGGAGCTAGAGTTATAGACCTAAAACTAGGTATCTGAATTTTTTTTCTAATAGCGGTAGACTTCTATGACCAAATTCTCCATAAAACTTCGTATAACTAGTGATAAGAGTACGTCGGTTCATAATTGAGTTTAATAAGTTGTGCATTTGAAATTCTTCCAAAAGTAATTAGCCAAATTATAGATATAATATTTATTATGCATTATTGCTAATATTTTTGAATTACCACTGTCTACTCTACTTTCTTCCTTGTTTTTATATTAATCAACTCCATCTCTTTTAATAATTTAAAACTAATTCCAAATCTAAAATTAATTGTGTAAATTCATTTGCATTTATATTCTTTCTTAAACAAAGTACAATCTTAATTTATCAATTTAATTATAATCTAATTAAACAAATAATATATTCTATTTAATATCAATTAAGTGTTTTTTTTTTAAATTCAAACTTAAAAAAAAACTTACCAAATTTTTAATAATTTATTTTAGAAAAATCCAAATGTTCTGAAATTTATAAAATAAAATTTTTAATTAGTTAAAAATAATCCTGTATTTATTTATTTATTTTTAATTAAACAAATAAAAGATATATAATAATTAAATAATTTCTTAATTGTTTAATTGAAATAAAATATTAATTTTTTTGTTAAAAATTTTAATAAAAGACAAAGATTTTATTTTATTACAATAGTAATTAAATTCATTAAAAAATATATTTTACTAATAATAGTTTATAATAAAATAAATAAATTCAGTGGTTTCTATTTAAAATATTTTATCATTTGAAATATTACTTATAAGTAATATCCGGAATTCCGAAAACAGAAGTCCTTTCGAACTGAACTAGAAATAAAACAAATATTTTCCGGAAACAAAATGAAGATACGAGGTAAGGCCCATGAGTAGAATTGAATATCAATTATATAACACTCCCTCCCCTAAAATAATTCTTAGAAATCTCCAACTCTAACATCTTTCCTTAATTTGAATATCATTTATACTTTTGTGATACCAACCATAGTTTCTCCCATTTTAAAAATATAGTGTAGTGAAGTCATGTTTGTATAAAATATATACGATTTAGATTTTGAAATTTAACTACAATATCAGGTGTATACGACCTCTATTTTAGAATGTGTTTTTAGGGAGTGTTCCATAATCTCGGTTTAGTAAATTTTTTTTTTTGAATCCCGTTTTTAGAAAATCTTGTTTTTAAAAAATTCTGTTTTAGAAAATCTCGTTTTTTATTGAAAAATCTGATTTTTAAGGATTTTTAAGTTGGATTCAAAACCAGAATTATCAGTTTTTTCTGGAATATAAAAAAAAGGATTTTCTAAAAACAAGATTTTCTAAAACGAGAATATCTAAAACGAGATTTTCTAAAACGAGATTGCAGAGAACCAACCAGTGTTTTTATCTATATATAAAAATATTGTGGAAAAAGACAACACTCAATCCTATTTCGCAGCTGACTGTGACCACTCTCCTAAATATATTTCTAGTGTCTTATAGTTGAAATAATGCCTTGGATTTTAAAATTGATCAAGAAATGAAGGTTCGTACTTTCTCCAGAACGCTTATTTTATATATTATAGTACATACACAGAAAAGAAAACCGAGACACCTGATTTCGTACCTCAAAAAAATCTCTTAAAAATCCTAATTTCACATTTACGAACCTTAACATATTATTTAAAAAGTTTCTTGGGATTTTTGACTCACTATAAAGAGATAAAAGTTCCATGGAAGTCATAATCTTAATTCTTTAAGACTTTTTTTTATTGTAGTGGTAAATCAAAACATTCCACTTGGATTTTTGAATGCTGAGAAATCTCACTCTGCACCAAAAAAAATTCTTTTATTCTAAACCCCTAAAAATATGCAAAAATTATTACGACTTTAAATTTTTAATTTTTATCTTAAATTTAATTCCAAAAGAAAGTTCTAAATTTAACTTTAAGTTAATAATAGTATTAAAGTACCAAAATACTTCTTTACAAATTAAATTGTATGTAAGTTAAAATCTGAATACTAAAAAAAAACCGACATTATAATTATATTCAAAAGACAAAATTCTTATTTTTAGACATTTTTATTTCTGTTTTTTTTTTCACATCTTAAGATACAAAATAAAAGCCACGTAAATTACATATATATATCGCATAAAGGAAATACATTTTTTTTTTCATTCATAATTTTTACTTTTAGTCACGCTTAATAAAACTCTTTCACGTGCCAACAAACATCCAAAAATTCAAAAAAAGAAAATGTGGGAAGCATCTAAAATGCACAATTCTTGGATTAGAGTCTAGAGTTAATGTATATATTTATGTACGGTTAATGTGGGTAAGTATGTGGGTAAATATACCTTATAATTTAATACATATGTACTCTTTATAATATTATAATAGATATTGTGTATTATAATGTTTAGATACCTATATGGTATTTTTATTTTTATTTGTTTTTTTTTTGTGTGTGTTGTCAAAACGTTTATCCTTGGATTCAACTGAAGTCATTATCATAATACAGGAAACATTTTTAACAAATCTTTTAAGTAACCTGGAAAAAATATAACGGTAATACCTGTAAAAGAAAAACAAACAATATTTCCCTTATTTATAGCTTTAGAACCATATATCCTGAATACTTATATATGTAAAGTACAATGAATACCATTACATTTAAACCAAAATGTGGAAATGTAACCAGGAGGGGTTAAGTGACAATATCATAATGCGGGTTTCAAAATTAACATTTAACGAGTTCTGTATCTAAACAAAAGAGTGCGGTATTAATGGAAAATGTCAAAAATTAAAAATTCAATGTATATACGAATACATACATACTCGCGTACTTACTTGTTTACATAGATACCATATAATAACATTAAACATTAGAAACACGTTCATTATATAAATATATTAAATTTAAATATTTGCTTCTGTATGTGTACATACATATAATGTAATAATTGTATAAATTCATACATATTTAGGATTTTTGTTCTTGTTCTTCCCTCTATAGTTCTTTTAAAGTCTAAAAGCTAATTTTACTGGGCTCTTTTTTTATTTTGGTACATAACGGTTAATTTAAGCAAAAGTTAAACAAAATTTTCCTTATCATATAGTAAATATATATATATTTTTAAACACTAATGCATATTATGTAATATGGAAAATTTCTAGTTAAAGATTTAAGTATTCAACTTTAGTAACATTTTGTTGTAATTAAATTTTCACAGACACATTATTTTTGGCTCATCGTCGTCGTCGTCGTCGCTGTTCTCATTCCAAAAAAATTTTAGCTGCTTTTATAATAATTTGTTAGAAAAAAATAATTAAAACAAGAACCTTTGTTTAAACTTTTCAGAAAAATGTTATCATATTATATAAATTATAAAAAAAAATTTGAAAATTTCCTTTAAAAAACTTTTACTTCCTAAATCAGAGGAGTTGGCAACGAAATCCAAAATATCAAGATCCAAATTCCAAAATCACATAATAGAAATTAGTTGAATTCAATATATTCTAAAAATATTGAATCTCTGTGGTAAAACATTATAGTGGTAAATCAAAACCCCAAACAAGATTTTAGGCTATGGGACTTCTAACGCTGCACAGAAACCAATTCTATTATTTTATGTCATTAAAAGTATGCCAAAATGATTAAAACTCAAAATTGTTTTCAATGTAAGTGAAACTGCTAATCCGCTAAACAAATTATTAAAATCGTTATCTTGAACAACACCTCTAATATCCTTTCAAATTGAGAATCTCCCAAAAACATATTCACACATAGACGATATAAGAAGCACACCAAATTATTACATTTAGTTTTTTCTTAATTCCACATTGGTTTTCATCCCGGCGCTACTAGTAGAGAGCTTCTTCCCAAACTACTTACCATAATTAATGTTGTCTTCAAAATCAGATTGGCCAACCAACTCTTAAACCCCTACCAGAGAGTTTCCTCATTTTAGAAAATTCTTCAACCAATTTATATTTTCTAAAATTTTAATATATTTGAATTTGGGGCTTAGGTATTTGGCATATTTCAGGGGATTTTGTAGTTCTCCCTTCTTTGAGCTCGTATTCCCCTGTTCTAATAATAATTTCATACTCAGTCTAGTAAAAAAAATTAGATGACATTATTTTCTCCCACATGATAACTATAATTAGCGTACTGTTAATAATGCAATTAATTTAAATAAAAGAGCTTGAGTACCTTATTCTAAATTGAGTAAAAAAATAACCAGGAAGCTACAACTTTACAGCATCCACTTAACATCTAAAATTTATTTAGAAAAAAAAATCACCAAAAAAATTTAATGTACCTATTTTAACAATTTATAAAAAAAAGATAAAATGGAAGCATGTGAGTGGAAAATGTTACAAAACCAAAATAATATTATACAAGCATTAATTTTGCTACTTGCATCGACGTTATCACGTGTATCTATTTTGTTAAATATAATTGGTTCTTCTGCAGAGTAAAAATTTAGATTATATAAAAGATATTTGACTAAAATATGGAATATGAAAGGGTGTATCATAAGGGAATCATCCCCAGATACTTTTCCTTTCCAATTCGATAATAAGCTTATCCCCTGTTGTGAAAGTAATGTGGGAAAAAGTCAAGTAAAACTTGCTTGATTTTTTGTAAGTACCAATGTCCCCTTTAATTTTTTCCAAAATGCTTCGGGATCTGTAAATCTAGGTGATGAGCCGATGCTTACCAGGCGATCCGATATTAAAATTTCTTAGTTTCCTGACACTTTCATTAGGACTCCTTTATTTCTTTTTGTAGGGACGTTGGGTTTTTGAAGACAGCTCTAGAGCAATTTAAACCCTTGATTGATGTGAGAGATATTTTAACATTGCTCGACTCGATAAGTCTATAATATTGCGGTGTGTACCCTTGATGCTAAATGCATGTATAATATGTCCATCGCAACTTGAATCATTTGGAAGACAGTAAGTTTCTTTGTAAGTGAAATAAATGCCGAGGGTTTAGATTTTTTACTCTGGTATCTGTTGGATCATAAAATCATACTGTTGGATCATAAACAAAATTTTAAAGCAATTATAGTCTACAATGCAGAAAGCTGCAGAATAAAACTTCTAAAAAAGAGTTACAGATTAACACTTTCATAGCAACACTTTAAGACTTCGGCTTTATATAAATATAGAGCTTATAAATTGTGGAAAGTTTTAAAAAATTATAATTGCTGCTAAGAATCCGAAGCTTTAAATTCCTTTGAAAATTTTTCGGACCCTGATATTTTAGAAACGGTGCATTATTAAACCTCTTCCTCATAGTACAAAGTTTTATTACCTTTTATGTCCAACAATAGATACTGTTCATATGTATAACACTTTCTATAGACTAATATAAATTTTGTTGTTTAAATGTTCCAACTTTTTTTTACCTGTTGCACCTGTATATATATATATATATCTAAACCCAACAACAATGCAAATTAAAAAATGTTTAAAAAGAATTTTGTTAGAACAATTGAAGAACTTTCCTACACCTCCGCCACCCTCTATTTGTCAATAAACTAAGAATGCTTAAATTTTCCGCGTGAATCTCTGAAATAACATTATTATCGTTATTATTTTAATTTTGTTTCACTACTTAATTAGGCCTTTGAATGAGAGAGGGTGAGCAGTACAGCGTCATAATCATGTGAATATGTTGAGTTATATTGGTTGTAATATTCACAATGAGGAATAGAAGCGAGTCAGTGGAAGATTGTTAATGAAAGAGTGCATATTATTAAAATAAAAAAACTGATAGATATGGATATTTATTGTGAAAAAAATTTGGAAAATTTAGATATCCTATTATGTAGATATTCAAAATTTTAATTGGATTATTTTAATATTCAACATATTTTAAGTAGCTCAATTTCCTTAGAAAAAATTTAATAAACTTAATAATGATGATTATGATGATTTATAGGTATAATTGAAAAATGTTAACAATTAAATTTTAGGGCTTCATTTAATTTATCAATTTGAAGGTAAAATTTGGTTTAACGAAATCATTAGCCTTTCCCAATAATTATGTAAGGAGGATCTACTATCGACGACTTTGAACTTTAGAAGATAATGAGTTAATGCCTGATGAAATTCTAATATAGGTGTACCTAAAGTCTACTTTCGTACGTAAGTGTATGTCTTAGTTTTATATTTTGGGTAGAAGTGCAACACATGATTTTATTGTGACCTTCAGATCTATTGTGCATTGCCTGCCTTTTTCTCTACGACAATTTTACCATATTAGTCAGAACAGTTTTTGGATATTTTATTTGTAGTAAGGAATTCCTTATTTCTTATATGAGAGTCCATTCCGTCCACTGCTAGAATGTGACAGTTTAGAAGCCCAGTTGTTTCTTCTTTTGCTGTTTTGATAGTGGAGCCGCGACTTCAGTTTTTCCTATTATAGTTTTGTGATACTATACGCAGAGCTATGGTCTATTATGAGATCTACAAAAGAACTCATAAAGTTTTTTTCTGCAGTTGATTAATTTATTTATTTCTAAAAATGAGTGGTTATTTAAACGTTTTGCATATATTAAGTCATGGAAAAGTAGTCTAGTGGGATATAAAATATTTCAGTATCCATTCGAATTGAAAATGTCCTGAAGATTCCTTTTGATCCCTGCAGCATGGTTTTTTACTAATTAAATGTTTAACTGATAGTCCGATTCTTTCGAGGAATCCAGGACCACTTTATTCCTTTTTTTAAGGACTTTAATTTTTTGAGGACAGTCCGTGATTCCTTCTACTTTGATCCGCATAATTATTAAACTAACATTTATTTAATAACTTTAAATAGCTTTTAAAATAAAAATAAATATTTACTTTGATTTAAAAAATTTAAATATTAATCTAATTGATGCAAATTTATTCGAAATCATAGGAAAATGTATGGAATCATACCACAGATTAATGGATTATAACTATTGAGTGCTACACAAGAATTTATTGAAATTAAAAAGGGGTGATTATTGTTTTAATTCATATTTATAATAATGGAAGAAAAACTGCACATTAAAATTATTAATTTTCCATTTAAATTTTTAAATATTACAAATAATAATTATAAATAATAGCTTTTAATATTAATTTAATGCTTCATATATTTCCATTTAACAAATATTAATTTTTTAAAAATTTTATAGAAATTTAAATAAAATTTATTCAAGATATTTTGATTTAATCCAAAGATTAATTTTTTTTTTAAATTGTCTGGATTATAATAAAAATATTTATTTAATATTTAATCATTTCAAATTATTATTTAAATAATTAATAATTAAAATCCATGGTGCTGTTGACCTCATATTCAACAGGAAAAATATGTTGTAATAATAATTTAAACTCAAAAATGGAGTTGTTTAAGTTGATATATTTAAAATAAAGTTCAACATTAAGATAAGTATTGTAAAATTTCTCAGGAGCGAAGTGCCACAGAGTCTACGATGTTTTTAAGAGATATCTGCAATGGCATGTTAAAGCTTCTACTTGTTAGGTTAAATGACCTTTAGTAGTTTCTTAAATTATCATTTTCAAAATTCATACAAACATTTGGAAGCCCTCGATTCTACATACAAGCAGTTCATATAAGTTACATAGCAATTAGTTGAAATTTTAGACAGAAATTTTAGAAAGCTATTTTTCCTCCTGTTACTTTTTGTTTGAACATAGGCCCTCACCTTGCATGCTCTCTCTCTCACAATTGTTCGTATTTAATTGGATTTCCTTCCAAGTTTTTGCATTTTTGGTGTTTTTAACTTTAGCTGTTCGACGCCAGGATTTGTTGGGTCAACCTCTCCTTCGACTACCTTGGGCATTCCATTCTAGGACAATTCTGGTTATGTCTGCTGCTTTCTCTCTTAGATTGATGGCATATCCATCTCCATTTTCTACGTTTTATTTTGTCTGCTACTAGTTCTTCAACCATTACACATGGTTTGAATATTCAAAATTTGGTTTTTTTAGGAAATTTGGAAGGTACGGTCATATTTAACTTCAAAACAAGGGAATTCTCCTTAATTTTTGGCAATTTTAAGCTAGAGGAGCAGATCAATCAATTAAAACGAGATCTCTAGCCTCAGGAGCAGATCAATCAGAGCTGGACTCTTAAAATTTACAATTTTAATAAAATTTATTCATACGAACTAAATAAGTCACTTAATTATCAAATATTTAAATTTAAAAGTTATTTTAAATCACTTCAATAATTTCAAGTCATTTGAAGCTTATTTCACTACCAAATGCTAATATAATTTATTAAATAGTTCATTATTGATTAACTTCAACAATCACAAATCATAATGATAAAATCATCTTAATCCCAATCTAAACACAAACAAAACATCAGATATCAACAATGCTGAATCCTTTTGAATATACTTTAAAAAGGACATTAAACAATTTTCAACCTATGTATTTATAAATCATTTAATTTGTATCTATATTATACATTGTTATTGATAATAAATCAATTGAGTTTTCCAAGTAATCTTTTCCAAATTATATGATACCTAAAACCATATAACAAAATTCTACTGACATGTTTTTTACTATTGTTAAATTGGAAAAAAAAAACAACATTTTATTGAAATGCATACCATGTATTCCCAAAACGAACCAAATATTTATTTTCGCATTAAATCTATAACAAAACACGCAACTACTTGGTTATCTATCAGATTTTCACTAAAAACCAAAAACATAAAGTCCCAGGTCAACAATCATTTGATAAGTGGAAAAAAATCAAAATGTTTTTTTTTATTTTTTTTTTTTTTTTTTTTATAATTTATGGAAAACTTGTGAAAAACCAATTGTTAGTTCAATCACCCGTAATACATTCATAATAAAAACAAAATATGGGTAAATAATAAATTTTTGAACACATTTAGGGTAATAATTTCAATGAATGTTTGAAATTGAAATTTTTGTTAAAATTAAAAAAAAATATTATTGATGACAAAAAAATTTCATTTTAAAAAATAATTAAGAATTTAAAAAGAGTTGAAAAAAATTTTAGACTGTTGCTCTATTGGTATTGATATTCCATTAATTGGTTGATTTGTTAAAATTTCATATTTCAAAGTACTTAAGCAAATTGAAATATCAATTTAATTAATAAATTGCGATGGGTCGTCCAGTAATTAAACTTGTAATGTTTAATGAAGTAAGGGAAGCGGGACCTTATCGTTTGAAATTTCTATAGAATTTTGATGAACACGCCTCTTAGGTTTAAAACTGTACAATAAATTGAGATCACTGAGGAGTTAGTTAAGGAATGGGGATATAACTAACAATTCAGTGATCTAAGTTTGATGTACAGCTTTAAAACTACGACCAGTCTTCAAAATTTTATAACTACTCCTATAAACCTTAAGACTTTGCGAATGGTTACTCTTTAGCATTTTGTGATACCCTTAGAACTTAGATAACTAGGGTTTTGGTTTTAAATCCTAAGTTTTCTACGAACTGGAATCTAAAATTAAATAAATCGGAGAAGGGTTGTAATAATTGTTCCTCTACATACAATATTTGTACAAGGCTTTTGTAAAAATCACGTTAATTAGTAATCCAGTTTCAATTTTTGAATAAATAGTATGAACAGGTTGATAACAGTTACGACTTTATATGGAAGTCCAGTACTAAAATATAGCATATACAATTCATCCTAAAATTATGCAAAAACTGTAAATTCAATAAAAATTTCCAAAGAAAAAGATGTGATTCATTGAGATTGTAAGGATCATGGATGACAGAAAATCTGGGTAAGACTTTAAATGAAATATTTTAATAAAATTGTTGAAAAAAAATTCATCCTAAAGTTATGCAAAAATTGAAAATTTAAAAAAAACAGTTTTCGAAAGACTGGAAAGCGAGATATAAATAAAATTGGATAATTAATAAATAAAGAAATATAAACGGAGAAGGGGAGTCTTTACTTTCACACATTATAATAATGCACAGGAGAATATAGTAAAAAGTTACAATAATCATTCAAGAATTAATAAATTCAAATCGTATTACAATGCCCAGGGTTTATCTAGGCAATGCAACACGATAAGCCTACTTAAGATTCAACTAATATAGCAATCTAATTAAAAACCCAGTAGTATAATATCCTACAGAAGATTCCACGAGTAATACAAAACGAGGCACATCTCAAAACTTCCACTAGTAAAACAAGATTCCACTAGTAATACAAAACGAGGCACATCTCAAAACTTCAAAAAGAAAGGGATTTAATTTTGCTTGTCCACTTCCGAGCTATAAAAATTTCAAATCCCATAATCAGTCAGGTAGATTAAAATCAATTGCAACATTTCTACTCAACAGAGAGGAGAGAAAGCGATTTAACAGAATCGTTTTTAAAAACTTTAAAATTATTCCGTAGACGACGCCTTAAAGTTATCCTTACAAAACTTTATCTTTAGTTCCTTAAAAATTAAATTCTAGAATTTATAAATTTTATCAATGATATCTCCTTTTTGTAAAATAATTCTATTGTTCAAATATCGATTAAATTCAATCTTATAATCGTTTTTTTTTATTTAAATTTAAAAACTTTAAAACTAGGTTTTTTTTTGCATAATATACTTTAATACCGTGACTGTGTTCAGCCAACACTTCTATTAATACCATATCTATACTAATGTACTGCCTACTTTAAAATATTTAAAACTTCAATACCAAAGTATATAATGGAATTCAACATCACTTTAAATTTATATACTCTTTAATTTTCTGTTCAACCTCTTCCTAAGTTTTAAAAAAAATAATTTATTTTTTTTTTTTTTTTACGCAATATAGAAGGAAAGTTTTTTAAAACTTTTTTGCAAAATGAAAATAGACATGTACTAACGTTAATATGAAACCACGTCTATTTTTTATATTTTCTAGAATAATTTCAACATAATATATGTTATTATCATAAAATATCTAACCGGAATATCTGTTAGATATTTTTTTTTGTTGTTTCTTGTAGGCGTTTAAAGTTTTCACTCTTTTTAGAATATTTGCAAAATTTTTTTTAAAAATATGCCTATTATAATTATCACTCCGTCCATCCGTCACCCCGACCGTGTGTTGCCAAAACTTCTACAAACTATGAAATAAAGAAGTGAAATTTTAACTTCAGGTAGATATTGCTGAAATTTTATGTACGTGATACTTTCTTCTGTAGTTACGGAGTTACAGCCTTCCAAAGTTCGGAAAACCTCATATTTTAATTGTAATAACAAGAGTTCTGTAGAATATAAATTCAATTTGAGAACGGTAGCGAACAGTTGCTTTTCTTAGCTTCATTAATAAATATAAAACATATAGATAGGGTTGACATACGATCATTTAATTTACCGTTATTCGACACTCAAATTATGCAAAATTTTCGAACTCTCATTTCTTCTAGCGACTTAAGTTAGAAACTTGAAATTGTAGGAGAAGATTATTCTTTAGAAAGAAGTATCAGTAATTTACAAAATTTTTTGTGACGTCCACTGTTTAGAAGCTGTAAGGGGTCAAAAATTAAAATTATGCTATTTCTAACTTGTGTTACTTGAATATGTTTTTCTTAATTTTAACGGTTCTTCACACAAATTGAAGAAATTTTCCCTAAAGTTTTAAACATTTTTCCTATATAATAATTCAGAGGCTTTCCCTATTCAATGGCTAATAGAAAATTTACTATTTTGAAAAGTTAGTAACTTAGGCAATTCCAAGGTAACCACAAGCGAGTTGTTAGTGCTAAGGTCATTGATAGCTGTGAGTGTACTTTGTGTTGCCTTTTCGTAGTCTAGTCAAAATAATGTTTTCCCGTAGTACGTAGTAGCTATTCCACAAAGACCTTCTACACATTTTTTTATAAACCCTTAAGTATAGTTTCTGGTTTTCTTCAACGGATTCCGAGGAAGCTTCCTTTGTTTGGAGTTTCCTGAAATTTTTCTTGTACAGCAAGTATAGATGAATGTTTTGAGGTAGATTATGTTAGGGATTGTTAACTACTTCGGGAGTCAGCACATTTTATTGAGTTTTTCGTATTATTCACAACTGCATATAGCTCAGAAGAGTATACCTACAATTGTTTGGTCGTTATTCTATTTAAATGCGGACCCAATTGACCTATAATAGCCTTTATTAATTGCACTGAGCTTATATTCAAAGTATCTGTATGTAACACTGTGTAGATATTGGAAATGTCCTTTTTCAAAAACCCTTGGTATACTTTCACCTCTTGTTTTATAGAAGGCTGCAATAAAAAAAAACAAACTTAAATAAATTCATGATATCACAAGTATAAAATTTCTATCAAACTTTAGAAAATACACCTATCAATTTCTGTCCTATATTTTTCTAGAAAAAAATATAAAATAAAAAAAAAAAGAATTATTATAACCTAGAATAACGTGTTATTTCTTAGATAAAGTTTTCTACTTCGATTGGTTTTTCGTTTTTTTTTCAAACTTATTTCTTTGCGTTTTTTTTTTATTTTCAATTTTAACTTTATCTTTTTCTAACATATGTTTTTAATATCGCACACAACAATTTATAGCTTACATATACGAGTAATACAAGCATATTATTAGATATTATAAAAAACGTTGTCTATTGCTTGTTAAAGTCAAAACAGAACTTCTTAACATGAATATACATATATTTTTTTTTTTTTTTCTTCAATTCAGAACTTTTATATTTATTTTGTACATGACTGATTTCTTATTTTCTATAGCTTCCCTGCTTCTGCTCCTGTTTTTACTCCCACTTCTGCTGCTGCTCCTGCTGTCTTCAATCATTTCTATACATACAATAAAACGCACGTTCCTTATTTATTCCATTTTTTTCTATATTTATTTTAATTTTGCAGTCCAATGCTCATCACTATTATTTCCCCCTTTTTGAAATTTGGAATTTTTTTTTTATTTTCCTTCTATACTTGTCTAACTCAATGTTCACAACATTCATCCGTTTCTATCTATAGGATTCTGATTACCCAATGATTCTTTGACTGATTCATTCATGTTTATTTTTTTTTTTGTACTCTGTTTGTTCTCTTTCTTTTTTTTCATTTTATAGCTAATAATATTATTATATAACTTATTGTGTCTGTCCATGTGACGTACAATGTTTGATATATCCCCATTCCCCAATATACCGATCTTCTATATAGTCTCACTTCTTCCTCAAGTTTTTTTCTATTATTATTTATAATTTAATTCTATTTTCTAACAATTTTAGTTGCCTGTTCACGCGTTCTTATTTATACAATAAATAAAATCAAACTCACACACACAAACACAATGGTTCACATAATAAAATGAAAGATATATAAGAAATGGTATCTAAAAGTTCATTGTCATCTTGTCATGGAGGGAAGCAATAATAAAAATTTTATTGGATTTAATGTTAAATTTTTGAACATGTTAGAACCATTATAAACATTTTTGCAATATTTACTAAGTAAATGAAAATTTAATACTGATACACTGTGGGTCAATAAAATTAGATTATATTGTGTATGACATTGATTTAGTGAAGAAAGATTGAAAGAGGAGTCCACGGATGGATAAAGTCGAAAGGAATAGTGGTTTTTAGTTAAAATCTTATTGTTTATGAGTTTGGATTGGGATGAAATCAATTACTCCGGTGGTTTCATTGCCTTCGATAAACATGATCCTCCTCAATGGAAATGTTATATTTTAGAATCATCGGATAGCTTGACTTAGATAAATTAATTCAAATCCTGTTTTCGCTCCAATTTTATTTTAGGAGTTTTTGAATATTCTTATTGAGAACAAGGATTATTCATCACAGTAAAATAAGTGGCTTAAACACAGCATCGAGAAATTGATGCCAGCGGCATCGTGATATTGATGATGACAAATTAAAAGAATACTGATGAATTAATTCGGGATGAAATCTAAATAATTTTCTTTGAGAAATCTTTAAATACTTATAAATAATGTTTGAAGCCAAAAAAATGCATGAGTACTGGAAAGTGGAATGGGTCTATCATCAGCACAAGTAAAGAACTACTTTCATACATTTATCAAGCTTGGTAAGGGATGAATCCAGAGATGCAATTCGAACTACTGTTGAGGCTGCGTAATATCAAAAATAGTACATGTGGAATTACAATCTGAACACTCAAGCACTTAGTTGCAACAAGAGATGTAGGCAAAATGCAATAGAGAGCATCGACGAATTTCCAATGTTTACTACTATATAGGCAGCAGAAGAAGATGAAGAAGATAGGTAGTATATAATGAACCGGGAGGTCAAATTTCAATAGAAAAATAATTGAGAACTGCAGAAGCAATTGGTAGTAGCAAGAAAAATACCCTAAATACAGTAGAAAGCATCAAAGAATCCTAAACGTCCAGTACTAGATAGGCGCCCTAAAAAAAAGAAGATGATAATATTTTATGATCCTGACCAAACTTCAATCCGCGCCATACCAGAATTAACACTCAAATTCACTTTTAATACAATCAATTACACCAGCTCCTATTTTCTTGTCATGCAGTATACTAATCACAAAATCTGCTACATGTGTGAAAAAATCTATTATCATTATATAAAGCATAAAGAAAATGAAAATAACACCTGTACATTTTCACCTGAAAAATATCATATAAATTTACAATGGATTTTTATTTTTATTGGTATTTAAGAGATAGAAAATTGTTATACAACAACAACAACAAAAACCATCAGATAAAAAAAAACCAAAGAAAGATTTTTTGAACAAAGAATGAAAATAGAATTAAATTTTTTCCGAAGAATTTTTTCTTCAAATTAAAGATTTTTATACTGGAAAATAATTGAAACGATATAGAAATCAATATAGAAACAGTTTTACCTCGAACATTTTTACACCTATTACCTACACCTGATATAAATGTTTAGATAAGAAAAGAAAAGTTAAGTATTAGACTCCTACCGCATAATCTATTTAATAGGATTTGCTAAAAAATATCTTCGATCGTTCAGTATAGAATTTTATTTACAAGGACCTAGTTAAGGTAAAAGTTTTAGAAGAGTTAAAAATTTGAAAAGAAGGAGGGTTAAAAAACATTGCTCTTTTAGATTCAGTAGAATATTGGTATTACGTTCCAGGGTTTAAATAGCCTACCCTAACCTACACATTATTATTGTCTTCAACTCTCTCACTTGTATATTCAGTATGTAGTGTATCGATCGTTTCTCGTATTGCTATCCAGTGGTTTAAATAACCCACCCTCACCTACACACAATTACAGTAGTCCTGAACTCTCTCAATATTGATACTAGGTCTTCTTCTCTAAAATACTTTAATGATTATCATCATTCCTAATTATTTCCCTTTCATTTTTTTCTCATTTTTTTTTTGTTCTTTTGAGCTCTCTTAGGTAATTTCCATTTTCTAAGGATCCTGTATCCTGTCAAGACTATAACTTATATAGGTATACAACTCGGAAAGAAAAATAAAGAAAATTATTTTCCATTTTTCCCAAATCAAAAAAAAAAAAAAAGTATTTCAGGTATTAAAAGAGATTGTGTGCATATTGAAGAATTGAGAAATAAAAAAAAAAAAAAATTTGGTGCAAAATTTACCGTTTGAAGAATAGTATAAATTTAGATAAATATATGTATGTATCTCTCATGTGCAATAAAAGAACGCAGTAACTCGGTTTTAATAGTTTTAAGTAAATGCAGTTTTTGTTAATTTCAACTGCCATTTTTTAACAAAGCTCTGTGGAAACTTAACCTGTTCTACAAAAGTAACAAGAAAAATGTGCTTTACAACTTACTATTATTATTATTTTATTTAGGTTTTCGCTTTGAGTTTTACTAAACAAATTAGCTTCTTTAACAGGTACCAAAAATAAAAAGTTAGAAGAAAAACAACAAAAAAACCTAGTAACTATAGTTGCTATGTTATTGTGATAAATGAGTGTATAGTATAAAGTTTTGGCAAAAATCTAGTAATAATAGATACTAGATTTCTTGGTATTTTTTCCCTAAAAATTATTTATGTAAAAAAGATAGTAAGTTATTTTCATAAACATACCTAAGAGGCTTAAATAAATTTTTATGATTTAAATTTAAAATGAAAAGAGTAAAATTTAAGTTAGCACCTTATAAAGGTATATATTTTTTATCTGTACTTAATTTAGTACATAATACTTATACAAAAAAAATATAAATTAAATTAAGTTCAAAATTCTCGGTTAAATAACAATAAAAAAAATGAAAATGAAAATTAAATTATTGTGCGCTTACTACCGATAGATTAATTTCTTATAAAAATGAGATAAATTATTATTAATTATTTGAAAAATTGCACATGTCTGCAATGTTTTCATTTACTTTCATTTCTTGCCAAAATATTCTTTTTCGAGCTGGCATATGGGGTAACAACGATTTTTCAATTGTCTCAAATTTTTTCGCATTGATTCCTCTCTCTTCAGTTTGATGCGACGGTAATTCTAAAACAAAATCTTTTTTTAAAAAATTACATTCTTTTAATACAGTTTCATTAACATTTTCTCCATAAAAAAAATTGCGAAATCCTTTTCTGAATTGCAATATGCGAACATTTTTTAGTAAAGGTATAATAAAATTCTCTTTATCCTTTTTCGACCTTTTTCTAGAGCCATCCACAAAATTTAAAAAATCAGTAATAGCCATAGAAATTACTTCATTACTAGATTCAGCCTTACGCACACAATCTACAACGTCATCCATATTTAAAATCTCATTTCGGCGATTCCATTCTTTGCCAATATTTCCGTGAACCGCATCAGCTTTCATGAAAGAGTGGCCTGGCTCAAATAATTTTATGGTAAGAAGCTGTGGACCCCAATCATTATTAACGAATATGATGCATGCTGTTATTAAAGTAAAATTTTTGTTTTGGGCAGCGCAGTTGTCTGCCCAAAAAGTGAAATTTTGTACCTCTGGCTTTGAAATCTTAATTATTTTAAAATAGGTAGATGCAATTTGTGCAGCAGAACGGCCATTTAAAGCTTCATGCCATAAAATGCATTTATTTTTATCCTTGTGCAGAGGAGCGAATGTTTCATTCATAACTATTAATCTACTTACAAAATAGCTATTTTTTATTGTCATTTTTGGTATAATAAAAATTTTTTGCATGTCTACAGTATAAATGTTCTCATCCAAATTGCATTCACGTGCTTTATCGTCGCTATAACAAATTCGTGCAATCGTGTATCGCTGTTTATGAATTTCGTAATTTTTGCATTCTTCACAATTTCCAAAGTCAGGGTGTGATTCGGAAGCTGATGTTGATGGCTGGTTCTTATCAGTAATTGTTTGGTGTTCATTTCTGAGATGTTCTTTATGTTTAGAGCAAGTGGGGCAATCATCCTGTCCTGGACTAGAAAAACCAATATTGGCTGATGAAAATATTTTTCGGTATGTCTCATAAGTGATCTTTTCAAATTTTGAATTAAAATCTGCGTGCATGTCTTTAATAGTAAGTTCGGATGGTAAATATCTTCGATTAGGGGCATTCATTAATGTGTAGTGAGATTGGATGGGTTTGAATTCATTGATGTGTTTTAAAATTTTTGCATCTAAAATGGTTTTAGTTTCGGTTTTCTTAACGGCAATTTTATGGCCCCTTTTATCTTTGATATTCACTACTCCGGATTTCTTACTGCTAAAGTACTGTGTAACAATACCATCAGTTTTTTTTCCAATTGTATGAAGGAACATTGTTTTACATACATGCGTTAGGCTAGTCGAGTGGTTGTCCCTCTCAGTTGGTAAATAATAAGATAATGATTTGTTTCGTTTAGTACTTTTTACTGTTTTTACTTTAACATCCGTAGATTTTATGTGTTTGTCCAAGAACAGTCTCCTTTCACTAAATTTAAATAGTTGAAAACGATCAAATATGCGTTTTCTTTCAATTTCGCTGACAAAGCATTTTTTTTTGCAATTATTGCATGGTGATAGCAATTTGTCTTTTTCTCTTTTACGTTTTCCTTTTTGGAAATTAGGCATTAAACCCTCAGCTTGTATTGGCTCTGATGTGACTTCTGCAGAAAATGTATCATTTACCTCGACCTCAGTAGTTCCTTTGACATACACTTTAAAAGTCTCATCATAACTGGAATTACTGGGTGTATAATTTGGATCCAGAATTAAATCATCGCATTCAGAAAAAAGTTCATCGTCCTGATTGTTATTTGTAGTTATTTCTCTGAACTAGAATAATTATTTCGATTTATTATGTTAATTTGTTAGTCAAACGGAAATATGAAAACTAATCTAAAATAACTGCAACTTACTTGAGTCTCACTACCTATATTTTCTTGCTCTTCAATCGAATTAGTAGCAGATAATTGATTCTTAAAAACTGGATCATCATTCGGGTTACTGTATTAAAATTTAAAACTAAATAAGTTCAAATGCGAACTACGTATATATAATAAGCATATTTTAGTATCTAGAGTTGCTATGTTTATTTATGTATAAACAAAAATATTTATAACGCAATATTTAAATTTTTTATTCTAAAAAACCTAGTAACTATACATACTATGTTTTATGTTAAAATACTTACCGATTTTGCTGTGCAAGTTTAACAAGCTGTTGACCTCTTGACAACATTTTAAATTCTAATATTCTGCCTTTACTCATTTGAATGTAGAATAAAACTAAATACGAAATAATTAAAAACATGTGCAAACATTGCCTCTATTGTAAGAAAATATAATAGCAGCAAATATAACGGTGATTAAACGAATTTTTTCAGAATTCTTTTAGATACTAGTTTATTTTGTTGTATGATTTGTACGAGTTTCAAAAACATACTATGTTTTTTTATTGTATTTTGAAGTTTTTGATTGAGTTACTAGAAACTAATCTTTCAAATGACGTATTTAGGATAAAGATACCAGAAAACGGATTTTTGTAAAAGAAAGATAATTTTATTTAGAATAAAATAAACCAATAAAAAAAGAACATAGTATCTAAAGTTACTAGGTTTTTTTATTGTACATGAGATCTGTCTATTTATGGGTCTAAATTGGTAATCTATTAAAGTATTGGCAAAAAAAAAAAAAATAAAATAAAACAATCTATGGGAATCCTAATATTTTTCCGATTTTGTTAGTTTTTTTCCCCTGAGAAAACAAAAACAAAAATCAGTTGAAATTCTTGTGGGAATTTTTATTTTCAAAAGTGGTAAAAGAATTTGTTAAAAAAAAAAATATCTTGTTTTTTTTTTTGTTTCATGCTTGATTTTTAATATGTATTATGAAAATTAGGATTGCCAGCTTGTGAATATTTTATAATTAGTTTTTAAAGTAATATAAGTGGTATCAACTTAGTTTTTTTAATTTGAATAATGTAATAGTGTGAAAGGTAGCCTCATTCCAATTGGATTGGCTTCTAATTGCATTTCTCTTTGACGCAGGACATTGATAAAACCAAAGCGATAAAATTCAATAGCAGCAGCAACCAACACATCTTGATGGAAACCCTACCGATTGAACACCTTTTTCAGTTTAACTACTTTCGTAGTATAATTACCACTAATGGATGTGCAGAGGCAAATGTCAATAACAGACTAAACAAAGCAAGGATAGCATTCGGATGACTGTAACCAACATGGAGAAACATCTATTTCTCCAGAAAAATGAAGCTTATATTATAACTTATATCTCACATCATCAGCTGGAAGCTGTATCAATTGTATCAAGTATCAATTTAAAAAACGTCTAAGCATGATATGCAAAATATTCTGGTCTGCAATAATAACTAACAAACCTCTTTAAAAATTACCGGAGAAGAATCATTACTGAAGCAACAAAGGAACGAAATAATAGAGCTGCATAGGCCTTTTAGTCCATTCCAAAGTGCCATGGAAAATTACTTTCATAACGGTTCAATTGAAGACTACGTTTTAAACCCACTTTTCCTTGCCTCAAAGATCCATTATAATTTGCAAAACCTTTTCAGTGATTAGGCGATCCAAAAATTTATTGTCCACTTGATTACCCAATTAATTAAGTAACATTGGCAATCCTAAAACAAAAAAATAATCCACCTACAATGTTTAATAATATAAAATCTAATAAATTATTCTTTCATATATGTACAAAATTGTATATATATATATTATATATATACAATATGAATGTTTGTACATATGTTATTGTAGGTGTGTTGAAAAAAATAAGAAAATATATGACTTTAGAGATGTACATCTATATATATATATATATGTATATTTGATTTTTAATGGTAAAATGAAGAACTGAAGTAAGATTTATTGGTTTCCGGTATTAAGAATTTCATTTTTCACCATTTTTTTTTTTTTTTGTATGCACAACGAAAAACGATTATGTAGCAATCAATTCTGATTACAATTTTATATACATACATAATACTACATATTAATATAATATGGTACTCTTAGGTATATATACCCATAGGTACTCAATAACATGATAATATGTATATATATACATTTCTTAATGGGTAATATAATGTAACCTTAGAAGATATACTTAGTCGACGTGTGTATCCTTAAGATATATACACATACATATACACTCACACACATTATAATATTTTTATTTTTTCTTAATGGCTAGATAGATCCTGTGTTTATATTTCTTTTTACTTTTTTTTTTTTTTTTTAAAGTGGATTGAAGCAAGCAAAATTTTATTGAGTTAGGTTAACAGTTTTGTCCTTGTTCTGTATTTTGTTGTTATTGTTATTATTGCTGATACTGCTGCTAGTACTGCTACTGCTACTGCTCCTGCTGCTGCTTCAGCTGCTTATGGTTCATCAAAAAAAAAACAAAAAAAAGCCATGGAATATAACAGTAAATGTATAGTATGTACATATAGTAATAAACAGAGTAAAAATTTAAATTGCTTCTTTATGATGTAATCTTATAGATTGTACAGGGTGGGATTCTCTAGAATATGTTGTTTTTGGTTATAGATTATATGTGTATGTGTGTTTTATATAAATTGTTTATTTTTTATTTTTCAATTTTTATTACCGTTATACATTTTACTATATAAAATTTATGTATGCATATCTATATATGTATACAATTGTAAGTGTCTAAGTACATAATGACGATATAAAGTGCTTTTAAAACGATTAAGGTGGGTATTTTATTGACATATTTTTTTTTCATTTTGTTGCCATTTTTTTTTTTTTTTTTTTTTTTTAAGAAAACATTTATAATAGATTCTCTCGAGATGAAAAAACAGAGAAGTGTATTTATATTAAACACATATATTGAATAATATTGAATACATATCCATATATCCAAGCATACCCTATCCAGTAGAAATATTCATCAGTATGTAATCTGTATAGGATAAAATAATTCTCAATTTTTTTAATAGCATTATTGCTTACATTGATGATGGTGTTGTTGTTGTTGTTGTTGTTGTATGTTTCAAACTCCTGTTAATGTTAGTTTTAAGATTTACTGCATATAATTTTAATGTTATAATGTATCTTAAGATATAAGAAATAACGCACGATCAAGATACAATATTTTAAGATACATATTAAACATATTTTATTGAAGTGAATAGAAAAATAATATTATTCAATTGAAAAAAAGAGATTAAGAGATCATCCGTTTAAATTCCAATTTTATAGACAGTTATTACATAGTATAATATATAGAAGATAAAGGGGTGGGTGACATAAAATCAAACGAAAGAAGGCCCAATATAATTTTATTATCAAACAAAAACCATAGAAATAAAGTCGAAGCAGCGATTCTGTCTTATTCCCAGGTTTGGGTTTAATTATCAATTAAAGTGCCCCGCTAAACAAACTATTGAAACTTTAATTTACGAGAAAGAGAGAATTTAAAACGATCGAATCCATCTACTGATTCTTTTGAAATACACTTTTGGTTACCGACGAAAGACTTATTGAATTCAATTCCTAGGATTTTAAGAATATTTCATATACGAATATGTTAATATTCCGGAAGATGAGAAGGAGGTAATCCAAATTTAATATGCAACTAAGTTGTACCACCTTTTTTTTGTTATTCCTTTTCTACTCCTTTAAGGAGTATAGGGCATTCACCAAGTTTTTATTTTAAACTAGGCTTCAGTTTTTTTAATCATAATATTCACTAAGCCGTTGATTACTCGGCTGTAGCTATTGTATAAGGTAATGAAATATGAATGCACAAATATTAACTTTGTGCGCCATCTATAATCTTACACAAGAATTATTTATATATTTTTATTAAATCTTATTTTATATTACGATATAAACTATTAGGATATAATTAAACAATTTTACGATATTTTTTTAATTGGATATGATCTGACCGGGGTTTGAACCCGAGACCTTCCACAATGAAAGGCGGCGTCTGTACCAATACGTCATTGGTCAGATAAGTTATACCACCTACTTACTCTGTAAATAATCTAAAAAAAGTTTTCTAGAAATTTGTGTTGTTTAATTAGGGTATTCCCCTTTTTCCAGATCATACAGATATAAGTGTTAAATTTAAAATTACCTGCACCTTCGTTTAATTTATTTTTTGAACAAGAATTTTTTGTGAAATGTGTCAGGGCCGCATTTCATTAATATTGACAGGTGGCAATTTAATTTAATTTTCATAGTTATTTTTACAAAACTTTTAATTTCCTATAAACTTTGATTAAACTGTAAGTTTTACATTTTTTCACCAGTTTGTTTATTGGGACTTTTCGCCTGTCGGATTGTCAATTTTTATGGAAATTGGTACAGAACCCTATTGCACCAACAATTTATCAACAATAATTATAATTTTATTTGACAATATAGTTTTTATTGGACTAAAACCAAATTTGACAGCAAACAACTGAAGTTTGATTAGTAAAAAATTCTCACTTATTGATAAGTGTCGGTGCAATAAGGTACAGTTCGTAAATAAAATAGAATTTCTTATTTGACCCTGTTTCGATTGATCCTGGTTATAAGATCCAATTGAATTTATTTCATCCCCTCGTTTTTAAATGCGTTGCGTATAATTGATGATATAGACATAGAATATGTTCGTAATTTTTAGGAAGTTTTCTTTACGAACGCATCAAAAAAAGTTTAAAATAAAAAGTTTACAATAATAATAAAAAAATTTCAATCAGAAATAGATAAAATGAAAAAGTTTTTAAGTATTTCCCAAAAATATAGGCATGGTTTTTTTTGTTTTGGGTTTCTAAATGAATCATTGTTAAGTACCAAATATCCAAAGATTTCAGGGGGTGATACATTATGTGATTATGGTTTATTTGAAATTAAGTTTTTATTTGTCTTAAATTTTTATTGTCATGTATATGTGTAGGCAATGTGTTTTTTTTTGTAGATGTAATAAAAAATTTTATATTGTATAAATTGATATTGTATCTGGGAGAGAAGATGATCTTGTATAAGATTATGTATTTGAGAATTTATTTTAGAATTGTTAACACATAATTGAATTGAATATTCTTGTAGGATTTTATTTGTAATCGCAATAAAATTGAATTCCAAGAGAAAATAAATCAATAAAAACTTAATAACAATAGTTAATTTAAAATATACTGAAAGATTTCAGTATATTTTAAATTAACTATTAATATAGTTAATTTAAATTAACTATATAATACAGTTAAATATGCATTAAATAACAATGGGTATCCAGAAACTCCTCTGAAGTAATACAGTGGTAAGCAATGTTCTTCCTTTCATCAGCCCATTAAAGGGACACTTCCAACAAGTACTTTCCCAAAATAATAAACAGAGAATTTGTGTGACAGTACTTAGAAGGAATTCTTTCCCATGATAAAGGAATGGAAACTTACGTATGTATAAGAGCTGGGCGACTTCCGAACACAGGAACTTGTATGAGAGAACTGCAGAGCTATATTTTCCCGTAATAGAGGAATGGATATTCAAACATAGAGGTACTGGGTGACTTCCATATGCAGCATTCTAACTGGCTCTACCATGCATCGAGCACCTGCAGTGAAAACTAGTTTATAGGGAGGGGCGAATGTGGGTGCAGGCGAAAAATTAGACTGCCGAGTGAAAAAGCCTGATTACATTGCCAGAGAGTGTATAAGAGTTGGGTGACTTCCGGTCACAGCAATTTGTATGAGGGAACTGGAAGGAATATATTCCGGTGGTAGAGGAACGAAAACTCACATGTACCAGTACTAGGTGAATTCCAGACGCAGTAATCTAACTCGCTCTACCTTGCATCGAGCACCTTTAATGAAAACTACTTCAGAAGTAAGCGAATGTCTGATTATATTGCGAGAGAGTGCATCAAAAAATAGTAACATCATGGTCTTGGATAGAGTACTATAATGGTAAGAAGATGTAAATATTTAAACAGTACTAAAAGTGTAGATATATTGATGATAATTTATTTTGAAAATATAAATATCAATTTCAGTTCCAAAGATCTCATAACAAAAATTTTAAACAAATGACACTACAGCTATTATTAATGTGTCAACTATAATTTTTAGTGTAAAATTTACTCAGTAATTTAGGTCAGTTATTGAGATTTAGGTCTTTCGAGGACAAATTCAGAAAAAATCTTTTTCAGTTAGTAAAATTGGTTCTAATTTGATATATGTTAATTAAATTTTGGATTTCATTCCGTCGCAATCCTCAGTTAATATAAAATAAAGTTAAATACTTTAATTACTAATTCAAAATTCTTCAAAGCCATATAAATAAAAAAAAAACCATCCTAAAAGTATGCAAAAATTGTAAATTAAAAACCAAAATGTTTTAAAATTCAATAAAGCGCTTCAAAAAACCAGAAATACAGTTAATGTTGCATTGTCATTCAATTTCGAGCTAAGATTAAAGTAACAAGGTGCTAATTCCGCCCGATGAACTTCTACCATACAACTTCCTATTTTTTCACTTCAGTTAAAAGGAATAGGTAACAAATTTTTTAAACTTTTTTTTTTTTTTTTTTTTTTTTTTAAATAAACTTTTATTTTGTAATAATTTTTACATATGAATGTCTTAACCTACAAAACAAAGTTAACAAACAAGGTATAACTCTTTTATTTTTAACATTTAAAAATATTTGAATTTTTTTATGTTAAATTTAATATATAATAAGTAAAATTATTTCTGTTTTAAAGTACAAAACTATTGTAGTATAATCTTATTCATACATCATTGAAAAATTTTAAAAAACCAATGTTTAATAATTTTTTTTTTTTATAAAACTTAACTAACCTAACCTAACTTAACCTAAACTTAAATTTAAATAAACTAACTTATTGACTAAGAATAGCACAAATGCTTTTAAAATTTATATTAAGATGTATTTAACCACCAATAATCTTTATTTATAACTTTATCTTTTTCTGGTATGGACATTTCATATCTTAAATTATCTCCGTTAATATTGCCTGGGATATACTCGATTTTTTTGCATGTAGCCCGTCTACTATAATGAAATAGTATAGGGACATGATCTTGGTTTTGAGTGTATCTATATTTGTCTAAGAAGATGAAGTGCTCAGGAGCTATAAAACCCGTGAGCAAAGTCTTCTTAATGTACTCCTCATTGTGGTAAAATATATGTGATATTAAACCATTTTCTGGAGTTTTTAATGCTCTATCAAAATGATTTCTGATTAATTTTATCATAAAATTATCTATTCTCATGATTTTGGCTTCCTTGTACAAATATTTATTAGAATAAAAATGCTTGTATTCGGACTCAGGCTTTCTATGTTTATTAATACAAACTCTTATGCACTTTCTTTCGAATTTACGTATTTTTTCCATTAAGCTTGCACTAATGTTGTACCATATTGGTACCCCATAGACAAGATTTGGCCTAATTAATGTCTGGTAGCATATTATTTTAACTCTATTGCTAATATTTTTGTTGTAAAAGAGTTTTTTAGCTGCCATAAAGGATTTATTGCCTTTATCTATTGAGTATTTTACATGATCTATGAAGTTTAAGTTTCGATGTAACTGAACTCCAAGATATTTAACGAATTTTTTGTTTGCGAGAGTTGACATAGGCGATTTAATTTTAAAATGTTTCCAATTTTTTCTAATGTCTGAACTAGTTTTGTCAACCGTATTACGGAATAATATGGTTTCACATTTGTTGTAGTTCAATTTTAATATCCATATCTTGCAATAATCCTGCACAATATTAAACATTTTTTGTAGATTATATTGAATGCTATTTACAGTGTCATTCGCAGAGTATATTATAATATCATCTGCGAATGCCAGGGCGTAGTTATTTCCTTTTACTCGTTCTAGCAAGAATAAAAGATCTGCTGTATATATAGTAAAAAGGATAGGTGCATTAACAATACCTTGCTGAAGACCGTTTTCAATTAGGAATGATTTGTCAGACTCGTTATTTTTGCTATATACTAAAAATTTGTTGTTATATAACATATTTTTAATCAGTATAATTAAGCGTGGCGGGAACTTATATTTTATTAGTTTATAGATTAATCCATCCAACCAAACTGAATTAAAAGCCTTTTCAAAGTCAATCAGACAGGCACCAATGCCGTATTTCTTGTTTATGAACCAGCAGATATCTGAGGTTAATTTGGTTATAGTATTAACAGTACCATGTTTGTGCCTAAACCCAAACTGATTTTCTGGAATAAGATTGATTGACTTTGCATAATTTGAAATTTTGTCGTTTATTAAGGTTTCAAATACTTTACTAATGTTTGGCAGTAAACTTATCGGTCGATAATTGCTGGGATTGGTTGGATCTTTGCCAGGTTTTTTTAGCAATATCGTTTTCGATGTTTTCCAAATATGCGGAAAATACGAATTATTTATTGCATTATTGAATAGGATAACATATTTCGAAATAATTACACCACTTAAATTTTTTAAAACTATGTTTGGGATTTTATCGATACCAGAAGAAACTTTATTTTTTAAAGCTTTAAACTTTAAAGAAAGCTCTGACTGGTTCGTGAATTCGCTATTTTCACCACTTTGCTCAGATGATTTGTTTGTGTTGGAGAAATTACTCAGAGTTGAGTTGAAATTTAATGTTTGAGAGTTATTGAATTGTGTTATTTTATTTATGATTTGGTTATGTATTCTGTTATTTGTAGGTATATTGATTTTGTGAGTGTTTTCAATGTATGTGCCAAGTACATTGTGAATTTGTGATTGATCTTCTACTATAAATTTATTTGTGGTGGTTTTATTTAATTTGTTGAAGTCTATGTTATTTTGAGAGAGTAAAGTTATATCATTTTGGTCTATGTGTAATTTTGAAATCTGATTGTATTTGTTTTTGCGGAATATTTTATTTATTTCGGGGAACATGTTTGAGCTATTTGTTGGAGTTATTTTTTGGAGACGAAGCTGCCAGTATTTATTAATTTCTATTTTAATTTGTTGTTTAATTAATGTATTGATGTTATTTAGGAGGCTTTTGAGCAGTTGAATTTGTTGATTAGAAAAGTTTAATCTTTGTTTTTTGATCTTATGTATATCGTTCATGAGGCTGTGTTTTTTGTTTAAAAGAATTTTTAGCTTAACTGAATAGAATTTTTTTAAATTATTTTGATTTTTAATTTTTGGTATAACTTCATCCATAGTTTTAAGAATTATTTCGTTCAGCTGTGAAAGATGATAATCTACATTTTGGTTAGACAAATTGCAGTTATCGAAAATTTTATTGCAATTGTTGGAGTTGTATTTGGAAAAATAGTTTGAATTTAATTTACTTTGAAATTTGCCCCAGTTTACTTTTGAAAATATGAATTTATTACTATGACTTGGTAACTCTTGCAATAAAAGCTCTTCATTTTTTAGTGACATTGGAATTTTAATGGCATTATGGTCACTATCGTATGGGAGAGTGGTGAGTTTGTTTTGATTTGTTTCAAAACAAATTTTTATTCTAATATCTGTTATCACTAAATCAATATAAGAATTTGCACGTGGTAGTGTTGGTGCATCGGTTAAGAGTAAGTTACTCTTGTATAGAATTTTGTTGTCTTGTAACCATTTGTATAATTGATTGCCTCGAGTATTGTTAACACAGTTTAACCAAGAAGTATGTTTGGCATTAAAGTCGCCAGTTAATATATAGAAATTATTGAGATTCGAAAGATTTAAAATTTCGAATATTTTTTCTAATTCTGTTAAAAAACTATTTGAATTTCTATTTGATGCATAAATAGAAATTATAAATAATTTTTTTCTTTGTTTTAATTGTAATGATATAATGCATGGTTCGATACATAGAAAATTATCGAAAATGCGATTATTTACAATATCAAATTGGAAACATTTTTTAATGCATATGGCAACACCGCCACCATCAATATCGATATTTCGATCATTTCTAATTATGTCATAATTATCCAATGACATATGGTTATTTGGTTTCAATTTTGTCTCGCTCATGCAAATTATGTCAGGTTTATTGAACTCTACAAAGTGCATAAGAGAAAGCTTTTTATTGTTGGAGATTAGTGAATTGACGTTTATGGATATTATTTTTAATTCAGTATTGTTAATATTCATTTACAATTTAGTTTTTAATTTTTAATGATTGCATGCAAATTTTTATATTGTTAGAATTTTGGTTAATTTGGTTTTTTAGTGTAATAGCTTCATTTTGCATATTAATTAAAATATTTTTTATTTCGATTAAAATATTATCATTGCTATTATTGGTGTTTAAATTTGAGTTTATATTACTAGAATTATTATTGTTATTTTTAAGGTTAGAATTATTTTGTTTTGTGCTATTTTTTACAATGTTTGAAAATGAAATATTTTTATTAATAAAATTTGAATTAAAGTGCTTACTTACAATATTTTGTTTTGCATTATCTTTAATTTTTTGGCGAAGTTCCATTTTTTTAATATGAACTGGACATTTGGTGTATGATGCCGGATGACCGTGGTTCCCACACAAGGTACAGTATAATTTATCTCTCGGATCTTCTGCAGAAATTGAACATTGTTCTGGTCTGTGATTATTGCCACATTTAACGCATCTCAACTGCATGTAACAATTAGCCGCTGAATGTGAGAAGCGTTGACATTTTGTACATTGCAAGTTATGGGATTTTATTAGTTTTTCCCATTTTACTATTTGATAATCCAGGACTTTAATATTCATGATATCATTTGTCAAGCTATCAGCTGAAGCTTGAACGATATAATGTGGAAGAGTTATTCCGTTGTTAATTGAGTATTTGGTGGTTAATCGTGTAACCTTTTCAAATTTAATATTTGTTGTTTCTTGATCTTTTAAATAATGAAGAACTTCCTCTGGTGAGTACAAGCTATTTAAACCTTTTAAGATTAAGGTTTTCTTTTTTTCCGTTTTAGGTGTAAATGTGAAGTGGTCGATTTTACCATCTTCTAGCAAAGCACGAGCTTTTTTAAAATCTTCCATGTCGTATGTGTACAATGATGAATGCTTTTCACTGTGCTCTTTTATGGCAAAATTTTTTATACCTAATTTATTCTTGATAAGACATTTTAGCCTGTCAACTCTGGTATCAAACATGTTTATTGGTGGCATTTTTTGACCTTTTCCGTGTAGGGAATTAATAGTTGATGGTCGTTTTTCTTTTCCAGATTTTTTTGTTGGTGTTTTTTTGAGGTTAAGGACGTCAAATGTATCCTCATCGTCAATTTCAACAATTTTTGGCTCTGCTTTGCCGTTGTTATCTTCTTCTGTATCACTGCATTCATCGGTAAGATCCATTAAAGAACTGTAATAGTTCGACTCGTCTCTAGGTGAACTGGATGATGTTGAGGGGACAAACTTTTTTAAGGCTTGTCGTAATTCATTATTTTCTTTTATTAAATATTCAACTAAATTCTCTATTCGGCTTGCACCGCTTTTAGCTTTTTGTTGGTCTTTATTTTCACTTTTCTCTAGGATTTCTTTAAATCTGACATTTATTGTCTCTTTTAATAAGTTTTTTTTTTTTTTTCGATGGCATGATTGCTATCCTTGATAGGATGCAATCTGTAATTATACCACTTATTTATTTTAAAAAATTTATTTTTTTATTAAAGTTTTTTTTTTTTTTTTGTTAGATTTTTTAATAAGATTTTTAATCTTAAATATTTTTTAATTTTTGATTTTTATAATATTTTTATTTTTAATTTTTTTAATTTTCACAAAGGATAATAAACTTGATCGCTTGACAGCTGAAATCGAAGTCCTTTTAAACTTTTTTTATATGTCCCAATAAATTCAAATTCGATGAATTAAAAATATATCGCAAAACTATTTCCCCTTTTAATTATCTTTTACAAATCAAATTAAATTAAAAATTATTGAATAATTTTAAAAAATTAATATAAATTCTTTAATTTTTAATGTACCTTGTAATTACAGTTTTTCAACTTACATTATCTGTTAAAAATAACTCTTATTAAAAATCAACCCCTCCATTAAATCCAACCAAATTTCACATGAAAAACAAGTTAATTTTTATTGGATTTTCAATTGCATTCAATGAACCCTTTAAAATTTAACTTTTGAATTTTTGCACCATCTTAAAATATTTATTTATATTAATACAATGTCCTTTTTTTTATCTCTTTCTCTCCTTCTAGTAGTCATAATTGTAATTAAAAATTAAGTAAGTACTTGAAATAAATATTACCAAATACAGAATACAGTAGATAATAAAAACCAATTCCTTTTCTACTTTGTTATTTTAATTGACTAATATTACAATATAAAAAAAATCTTTGAATTAATTTTTATTTCAAGTTTTTAAGTAATATAATTACTTAATTTTTTTTTTAAATACTATCTTTTCATTTTTATAACAATATTTAAAGTAAATAAAAAAAAAATTTCTGCAAAATATTCTTTTATTATTTAGAATTTAATTCTTATTTTTGTATTCTTGTATTCAAGTCCACAATAAGTAAAAAGTCTTATTAACACTGTCTTCATATCTTTTGTTCTATATACGACATACAAGTACATAGTCAGTCTGCAGAATCTACACTTAAAGTACTTAAAAAAACTTTCCTTGAATCAAAAAATGATTTTTATATATTTTTTTTATAACTTGCAACTTAAATTTTTTTTAAGAGTTTTATTTTAATATTATAATAATAATAAAAAAATGTTTTTATTCCTTTTTATTCATAAATCTCATCAAATTCTTGTCATTCTTCGCTACTGATAGATACTACTACTGTGTACAATACACAGTAACTGCTATACTTTACTTAAATATACCCTTTATACCTATTTACAGCGCATTCCTACACTACAACTGCTCTTCTTCATCTTTTTTTTTATTTTTTTTATTTTGTCTATTCATTGTAAAACAAATTAATTCAATGATACTTAAACTTACACTCGACCTAATAAAGCAAAAATGCCAAGCAAAAGATGGAATGAATCGCTTTACCAGAAACTGTTATTCATCCATAAAATAGCAATATCGCCTTGGAATTCGCTTTCGTTTTTTTTTCTTTTTTTGAAATAAACGTAAGACACAAGGAAAAAATTTTTTGTAGTAAGAAGAACCACCTAAAAAAATAAACAAAAAACTCAAAAAAAAATAATGGATATCATGGTACTTTTGGGTAATACACCAAGTCATTGCAAAATAATTTACACAAAGTCAAAGTAAATACAAGTATAATGAAACATCAGAAAGTAGATATGAATTGACTTAGTAATAGCCTACACCTGAAAAGTTCAATTGACACTTATACGAACTCTCCATCCCATTCAATTCATTAGAAAATTCAGGAATATGAAGCAAACAAAAAGAGGTTCTACCGTTATTAATTTCAAAAATACACTTTTTAAAACTTGAAGGTGTGTGGAAGGTGCCCGAACAACCACTCAAATTAATCCCTAATTTTTGTAATATAATGGAAATAGAACATTATTAAAAATTTTAAGTTTTTATCTTAATTATTTCAGGAGCTTGTGAGGTCTAAAGAGATGTAGGGAAGGTACATGAACTAACATCCCAATTTATCCTAAGTATCTGGAATATAATTAAAACACAAAAAAACACATTTGTGCCAAATTTCAAGGTTATAATTATATTCATTTCGAAGATATACTTCTTAGAACTTTAGAGGTGTGTGGAAGTTATTCGAACCACCACTCCAATTGATTACCAATAAAACGGACACAAAGGAAACATTAAAGAACACTCTTATATCAACTTTGAAGCTACTATATTTGTTTTAAGTTACTGCTTTTATAAATTTAGAGATAAGCATATTCAGTCTTGAGGTATGGAGGTGTGAAGGTGTGAAGGTGCGTCATTAATTTCCAATTTTATGGATATGATAATATTCTCTACCCAAATCTTGTACTAAACTTGAAGTTTTTATCTCAATTAATTTCCAAGATATGTGTGTTAGGTCTTGAGAGGTATGAAGGAACTGGTACCCGAACCATTAACCCTAGTGCATTCTACATTTCATTATCATTATTTTTTTAGTTTTCCATTGTACGGACATGCGGACAGACATTATCGAACCGGCTAAGGAGGTGACGCTGAGCAAAAATTAATATCTATACTTCTCTACAACAAGCTTGCTTCCTTTTGGTGGTTACAAAAACTCTTATCATCTCTATTTCTATTTAAGGTGTAGGTTATCAAACACTAGATACAAATATACAAAATACAAATAACTAAAAGTAGGTACTCATATACAAGTTAAATAAATAATACATTCTAGTATATAAGTATATATACTTTTTTAAATCCTTGAATCCTTAAATTCTTGAATCCTTGGATTATACAAAAATACAAAACAAAAATAAAGCAATACAATGTCAATCTTTTATCATTTCAGTCATTCTAAAATCCACGAAAAAAAAACAAGAAAACGCTAAAAAAAAAAACAATGGGTGAAAAACCAAAGTAGATAGTGAAAAATTTTAAAATGTCTGAAGAAAATCTGCAAAATTTTTTTTATTTTTATTTTTTATTTTTAATTAAAATAATTTCTTGGGGGAAAAACTTGAACAAAAAGGAACGGTGTGCAATGGGAAAAGAAAAAGGGATTGGGAAAAGCGCTTGTATTGCTTTTTTTTTTGGATAGCTGAAGAAAGTACAAAAGACTGAAGGAAAGCATTTATTTTGTAACATGATCAACACACACTACTACAAACATTATGAATACAACATTATAATTATTATCATAGAATAATATAAAAAATATTTGTATTATCCTTATTTCTTTTGTATTTTATATCACTCACAAAAATACCGTTGTGTTCTTCTTCTTCTCATCCTGTAGATAAACACAGATATGTAACAGGGTTTTTAAATATTAACTACTTGTTACAATTTTTTTTTGTTGTTTTGTTTTTTGTAGTTACTTTAGTTACTTTTTGAATATTCATTAATTAAATAATTACATTGTAATTGTTAAGTAGCTAAACGTGATCTTTACTTTAAAAAAAAAATTTAAAAAATTACTATTCGGAATTCGGAATGTGTTTTTCTTTTTTTTTAAATTTTATATTCTTTGGTAAGATTTAATTCTACTGTAGCGGTTAATTTTTCACTTCACCCACTATTTTGATTGTGGAAAATGGGAGATGGAGAATTTTCGGGGGAAGGAATGAGTATAGGGTAAAGATTTGGTGTAAACTTTTCAAATTTATGTAGAAGAATTTATTATATAACAGGCACAAGTTTTATACAGATTGTAGTTTTAAAAAGAGATTATATGAAGGAAAGAACATTAGCCTCGGTCATTTTATGAGTACCTACCTAATAACAGATTTCGAGAAAATTCGATTAACCTTACCCTCATTTAAGTCTTCCACATGCGTTGCTACGACGACTGGTTATACATGAACCTATTAAAAGAATGTTAGGTTAGGTTACACTTTATTCCTTGATATTTTAATGATTCCTATGAAACGTAGTATTCGAACGCTTAAAGAGCATATGTTATTACTTAGGTCAGCAAAACCGAAGCTTAGTAAAACAATTTGTTGAATATACTTCGTCTAAGAATTCCTAAACTCCTCATTAGAGTGCAAAGAAATAAAAATACAAATAAAATGTTAAAGATAATAGAAGCAATTTCAATTACAAGCAAATGATTACACAATTTATAAGTACTCAATTACAAGCAATGATAATAATGATTAGTTTCTTACCGGCAAATGATTATACATTTTTATAGTTTAGTTACTTTAGTTGTAAGTAGTTAGTCAAAGATAATAGAAGCGAGTAACCAGCTTTTAATTACCAACAAACGATTACTCAATTACCACAAGCAAATGTTTACTCATAAATGGTTTTATATCTTTTGTACCTTAGATCTCTCGATAAGTACATAGTCTAGAGCTTAAGCAAAGACTCATTAAACCTACTTCTTATAACTATTTAAATAAAAATGGTTTAAAGCTATTTGACATTGTCACTATACTTATTATTTGCTGAAGTAATTGCTTCTGATAGCCTCCGGACTATTTGTTATGTAATCGTTTGTTAATGAATTAAGTTAGTAATTGATTTTTTTTTTTAATTACATTTTTGCTATACAAACTTATTCAAATTAACAGTTGTGTAGGGCTTGATTAAACTAATATTGTCTGGACTGATTAAAAGTTTTGGCTAATTGATATTATTGTGAGTATTTACTATAGTACTCATTGAATGGGGAAAATTACATGTTCGTTAAAATATTTGAGGCTTTTGAAAATTCTCAACTTTTTTGAAAATCTTTTTAAATCAATAAGTAAACTTCTGAATTGGTATAAATTAAATGAAGCGTTCTTCAAAAATAAATATTAGTATCTACTTTAATTTACCTTCACAAATTTAGAAAACACTAATTAGCAAAAAAAATAAGTAGTTTATTTTTCTTAGAGAACTAAATGCACCAAACCTATCTAGGTCATAGAATTCAAATAACTTGAAAAAAAGAAAAACCTAGTAAAAACTTAAAAGTAAACCAATTAAATCCGAAGCTTTTCAATAAAAAGATCTGTAGATACAAATAAAAAAAGGAAAACACCATCACCTATAATACTACTTTAAAAAGAATACCTACCAGTTCTTTTTTAAACATAAATAAAACCAAAAACAAAACTTCCTTAATTAACAGATTATTCTCATTAAAAAAAAAACACTAAAATTCAACGAATTTCCTGTATTTTTTCCAAATAAACAAATGTTAAATTTTCCTTCTGGTTTTTTTTTTTTTTTTTGTTTTTTTTGTAAAAACTAGGCACCAGAGAATCGAATTAAAATTTTCTAAAACAAACACCTCTCAATATTCTAAAACATTATACAATTATTATTTTTATTTTCTACAATATTACTCCTAAATATATGCACAATTTAAAAAAAAATTATTAAAATTTAAATCTGTTTCCTATCTTTGTATTTGACAGTTCTCTTTTCTTATTCCTCTCTTCTCTCAGAACAATCTAGAGTGGGTAAGAGGATGAAAACTCATTTAATTTGAACTCAACAAAATTCAAATAATGGAAAAACTGGGAAAAACCTAAATGAAAATTATAAAATACAATTTTTTATATTTTAAATAGCTTACAAAGCATTTTTGATTTTCAGGTAAACAAAAAAAAAATCAAAATTAAGAACATCTACTTTATTTTACCTTAACAAGAAACATTTAAGTGGGTATCTTAATATATATATTTAAAACTGTATATAACTTTACTAAATAATAAGAAAAACAAAACCTCAAAATGAAAATGTAGAACTGAACAAAGAAAAACTGCTGATAAAGAAAATTTTTTGTTAAAAATTCAAAGTTCGACCATTTAATTATTTAAAGTACCAGTAAAAATTATAAAAAATATTAAAAAAGAAGAATAAAATTTACAACGTTAGAGTAATTGCTGTTTTTTTAGAACCTTTTTAATATTTGAAATTAAATTTAGCGTGCTTCTTAGATGAAAATTTAAAAGTTCCCTAAAAGTATGCAATTTTTTGATTTTTTCTTTATTTAATTTTAAAAAGTGTTTTGATAACACTTTGTGCAGAATCAATTTTGAAAAGTTTTCCAATTCCAAAATTAGTCCGCCATTTGGTTCAATATTATAAAAAACAATTTAGAGTTCCCCTGGAAATATGCAATTTTAATGTTTTTTTTTTTAATTACATTTTACAAGTTTTTTGAGAAAATTTTTACCAATTAATTTAAAATAATTTCTGTATTTTAAATTTGGTTTATGTAAGAAAATTTTGAGTTCTCCTAAAACTATGCAATTTCCATAAAACGGTCCTTTAAATTATATTTTCCACAGTACGTCAAGAAATGAGAGCATATTTAGCATTACAATAAATCATTTTTGAATATTTTGAATAGTTTCTTCAGTTTGATTAATTAAAATAAAACTGAAGGAGTAAGGAACAGCAGGTACATGGAATTAGGAACAATTATCTTTTTGCCATTTAATTTCCATTAAATTAACCAACCTTTTAACCTACCGAAAAGCTTGTTAGCTAACTTGTTTTATATTTGACGAGAAAATCAAATTCTAAGGATTACGAAATACACATTAAACTTGTTCAGTTATGATATAAAATGTGGTTAATATAATAACAAATAAAACGTATATTATATAGAATTTAATTTTCCATTTAAATTATCTGGAAAATGTTAAAAACAATATAAACTTCCTTTTTCAATCCTTTCACCTCTCATATTTTCCCATATCCTCTCCTGTTCCCTCATATTTTTTAAATACCACAAAAATTATGTGTTTATCTTATTTTGTTTTTCACTTGTCATTCTAAATGTATTTTTACAACTCTTTACCTTACATTGCCTTAATATATAAAAAAATTTTTTTTTTTACTTTTTCTACACTTTTATTTTTTCTAAAATTGCAATTAAATGAACTTAAACAAAAGTTTCTTTCAATGTGTTGTAACGTTGGAGGAAAAGTTGTGGAAATGTACAAAAAAAAATATAAAGTAGGAAAAATTAATAATGAAATAAGTAGAAACAGAAGAGAAAAATGAAAATAGGAAATCCTCTGAACAGGGAATATTGAATTTATTATTACCGAAGTTGTTTTATTAAATGTTATGTTTTTTAATGAAATCAAGCACTAAATATTTTTTTATATAATTAATTGATTTAAAGTTGTTTATTTAATACACTAATTAAAATTGTTTTGTCCTTAAATTACTTTGCAGGTTCATATCGAAATTGGAAAATTGGTTTGTAAAGAATATCTAATATTGTAGATGGCTTAAATAACTAGCTTATGCACTTATGCTATTCATAACTTAGTCAAATAACCGAAGTTATCTTATCCATCCGGGGAATTAGAACAAATGTATCTATTTAAGGCAATGCCCACTATTTTCTTATAGGCCAGGCTTTCTTGATGAATGAATAATTAGTAGGCAGTTTAAGGACTAAGACAAGCCTTATATGCTGCAAGTTGGTTTTAAGACATTTTCCTCCAAAAGGTTGAAGTAAGCATTCCTAGAAATTTTCCTCGGCTAGGGTTCTACCCTTACCACAACCTTTAACTGCTCATTTAATATTACTAACTTTAAAATGTAATCGGATAGTTATTTTAAATTTGAAGAGCAAATAAACAATCTGAAAAGCTCATTCGAAGTCCTTCTTTTCTTTCCTTGAAGCAAATGGAAATTCCAGTAAATGTAAAAAGTACAAAGAATAAGGAAACTAAAAGCAAACTTTAAAAAAAATTAAAAACAATTTTTAATAAAAAAAAAAAAAAAAAAAAGAAAAATATTAACAAGAAACAACGTGCCATTAGTTCCTCTAGAGAGATTTCCTTCCTTCTTGTATATCCTGTTCCTTTTCATGCTTTATTTAAAGTTCTTTTTTGTTTTGTTTCATTTTAGTTTTTGGTTTATCTTTTCATATTTTTCTTTTTCTATTTTTGTTCTTACATTTTATTATATTTTCTCATAATATTTTTTTAATTATTTTTACTTACTTTTAGTTTTAATTATACAACATTACAAAATTATATTTTCCTTTCCTTTAATACTGTACAGGTACAGGTAAAAAATATAAAGTTATAGATATGATATCTAAGTTGTGTATAGTACCGTTTCAGTTCTTTTCTGCCCAGTTTTTTCTGGGTATGAAATCATGATTTTCCAGAATTTCCTAGTAGAATGCTTTATTTTATTTACTTGTGTAATGAATTTAATGTAAGATAAGGTGACCATTTAATAGAAGTTGTTTTTGCGGTACATTTTTTAATTCAATTTGAAAATCATAAATTAGGAGCGTAAAACTGTATCCCTTATTTAACAAAAGTAGATGCATTCCAAGACTCGATTCACACGGTAAATACAATCCAAGAATATTGTTCAAATGTGGTATCCTAAAATATTACCTTGAATCCAAAAATATGAGGTATTATATATTATGGAAACAATATAGATATTACAAGCTTTAATCAAATCTAAACCTCTCCAGAAGTTCAAAATAGAGGAATTCTAATTCAATTAGAGTTAATTTTGTCTCCAGCTTTCAATTGAACTTTATTTTGTTTTTTGCTATTGATGTTTAAAATTTTCAGAATATTAAGGATTCAAGAAGATGCAGTCCAAGAGAGAAAACACCACTCGGTTGTCTGCAGTTGTTATCGACAAATTCCTATGTACCTGAAGTGTAACTAAAATATTTCGAAGTATCCAGATAAGATAGCGAAATTCGGCTTGCAGCTAAGAGCTTCAACCATAAGCTATGAGTCTTCCGTAATGGAAAGAGGGCTAAGTATAAAATATTGCATATTGTGGACATATAAAATACTCAACACCTCTGGATATAATTCCGGATGGCGAAGCTTTTATGCACTAAATTAAGTGCTATATCTGAAGTGGAATTATCCAAACAGAAGAATAGTGAGAATGTCTTAGAGTGGAATCATTAAGAAGCGTGCAGACGCAATCGCCCTAACAAAAGAAGGCATGAAGCCAAGAATCTATCAAATCTTGAAGGTCAGAATTAAAATTTAAGCAGTCAGAACTAAACTACGTGAGAATAAGGTTTCATATGGATGCCCAATGGTATAAGCAGATAAAAATTAAGAGAAAAGGATTAATCCTAGGATAATAACTTATCCTAGATATTTTCTGCTGATTAGTGAAGGATATTGAAGACTGGTCACCCTTCAAATAAATTTCTGCTTACATCTTTATTATTATTGTTGTTTTATTTAAAAAAAAAAAGTACTCTGTTAATTCTTATATTACAATTATACGGTAGCTTCTTTTCATACAAAAAAGGAAAAAAAAAAAAAATTTACTCAACTCATTTTTATTTCTATCATAAACTAAAGTGAATATAAGAATAAGTAAAAAAGAACAAACAGCAAAAAAGAAGTACAGAGAAACAAAAGAAACAAAAATATACTTTATTTCTGTCTTACTTATAACTTTTATTTCTATTTTTTTTTTTTTTTTTTTTGTTGCTGATTTTACGCTTTTCTACTCATTTTCACTCTTAATTAAGGTGAAGTTATTAAATTTGACTTAAAGATTGTGCAGTTGTGTACAATTGTATATATATCTATATATTGGTATACATATATATATATATAATTTATATGTCTGTACTTTTATTTCAAAAAATTATAATTGTAAATTTGATAGTAGAGAAATATGAAAAATAAGGGAATGAAAATTATGCAATAGGAATAGGAATAACTTACAGAATAGTGTTAATGGAAATGAATAAAAAAATTAGGACGTAATTCATTATAATAATCACTCATATACCTACATTTTTTGTTGTTGTTCTTTTTTTTTTTTTAGCTTTATTTATAATATAATATTATTTAATGACTTACTACCTATTTACTTTATTTTATGTGTATTTAAATAGACAATACACTTATGATTCAATGTATAAACAGAAGAAGGAGTTTTTTGTTTTTGTAAGTGAAACTGTTACGATTTAATTTTTAGTCCTGACAGGATAATTAAATTAAAATTTTTTTTTTACTAAGGGAATTTTAACCTATTTTTCAATTAATATTACAAAAAAAACTACACGAGAGGAGTAGGAGGAGTTTTAAATTTAAACATCCTGAACGATATTTTTATATATATATCTTGAAGTACCAATTCTTGAAGTTTGATTAAGACTTTAAATCTTTAAGCTTACGGCAGGAATTAATTTGCCAACTCATTTGCTTTTACCGTTAACTAACTTGGTTCTTGGTTCTTGCCAGTTGACTTGCTCGCGAGCCAAACTTGCGAGTTAATTAAACTTTTCGCTTAATATAGTTTCTACAATAAAATCTTATTAAGAAAATATTCAATTAAAGGGTCTTTCTGTTAATTTTGAGGTGAGTTGAGTTCTAGTCAGTCCCCACATCTTGAAAAGTGACGGTTGGGAAGTAGCAACTTCTTTAACAGGAGATATTCAGGAAGATAATTTTCTTCTAATTAATTTGTACCCGAAGATTTTTCAAGACAAATTTCATTTCCCACGTTTTAAATAAAAAGATCCAAAATAGTAATTAAATTTATTTTTTTTAAGATATACCTAAGACTGTCTGGTATATATATCCAAGAATTTTTCAAAACTCTTTTCTTCAGAGCACGATAATTCTAGAATAAATAACGCCTGGTTGACACAGTGATTAGACTGCCGACCTCTCTTGCGAATGCACCGTGTTCGAATCCCAGTGAAAGTGAAAAAACTTTTCTGGATTGCAACTCGACTCAGCTCCCGTTCGCCATTGGGTTCAAATTAATGACTTAATCAATAATTAATAATTATATATCTTTAATGAAAAATACATTTATATGACAATATAAACAAATGCAAAATACAAACAAATAATTTTATTGAATAATATAACTCGCAGATATAGAATACCATAAAATTTAAATACAAAATGTTACAATATAAACAAAAATAGAATTGTATCTATTGAAAATCTAAGACGTTTCTACATCTTGGAAGGCCTAGTACTATCTCATGTTTAATTTTTTTGTGCAATTCATTACGATCAATTCTAATAACACAAATATAATATGACTCCCTGTTCCAACATGTACCTATGGTATAGACAATAAGCCTGTCTACAGTTGAACAGTTAGCGCTCAAAAAAAAAATACTATAGAAACAAATACTCTTTCTGAAAGATCTGTAATCTAAACAAGGAGCCGAACAATCCTTCAAGCATTAGCATTAGTCGCCTCTTCATTAAGATGAAATAAAATGTCCTTTAAATATTCTATGATACCATCTTTTATAATACCTTAATTTCATTTCAATTTTTAACAAATTTTACTTTCTATCACTTTTATATAATTAAGTACTAGTTAATCAATTATATTAAAATAAATATCTTAAATATAGAATGAAATTAAATACCTTTTAAAATTTGTACTACTTAAATATCTAATACCAACCTAGCATGTACGTACTAAATATTTAATTTATAAAATAGTATTTGATGCTATAATCCTGTTTTTGGTATTTTGTCCTTTTTTCAAAATGTATTTAAAATACAAGTAATTCTATAAATAAATTTTTTAAAATTTAATGTAATTTACATAATATCTAAATTAAATTATAAAATTTTTCAAAGAATATGGGCTTATCTGGCCCTTTTTCAAGGAAATAATAAATTTTTGAAAAAGGTTCCTAGATACTTTTATTCTAAGAGACGTAATGCTTATATTGAAAATTTTTTCAAGTTAAGTTTTCGAAAAAGGTTTTGAAATTTACTTAGTATGGTTCAATACGCAGAGTTTATTAGAGCCTCTAGGCCATAAAATATAATATTATCTTATTAAATCATTCATAAGAATTTTAGATGAAATTCAATCAGATGATCCAATCATAATAATTTAATTAATTTAAGGAATTATGCCTTAATTATGTGTTAATAGAAGTTACGGTAAGTGTACATTAATGTTGGAGCTGCGATAAATAGTAAAAACGTCGATACGTGCGTAGCGGAGAAATTATATATCAACATGGTTTTAAAAGAGGTCCTCCAATATAAGAGCATCGCTTTGATAATTGTAAACATTATAAATTTTCTATACTATGCTCTTATCGACACTCTTATCACTTATCGTAACTCAAATATAAACGCACTCTAAGGGATAAGAGAATAAGAAGTTAGGTTGACTAGTGTCTTAGGAAAAATTAATACTTAGAACGTTTAAATTTTAATTATTAAGATTTTCAAGAATTTCAATAATAGGAGGCGATTAGAGGGATAAAACTTACGAGAAGAAATTCATTCTGAACAATATACCATGTCTAGTTTGGAATGAATTGCTTCTGGTGCGTAGCAGTTAATCAGTAAATGATGAAACAAAGACACGTATAAAGTTTATAACAGTCACCTAAATGTTAGCATCCTTAGCAAACCTTTCTCTTTGAAATTGGCCATCAATCGGTTATTTACAACAATCTAAGCAATGAATTCTTCAATTTTTTTGAAATATATTTTCAATAAAACGTTTTCAAAAGTTTCAACTTTGATTAGGTCAGTTTAATTCCTCCGTAGGTACCTTAAGTCCGTTAAGGTGATTAATCATTCTAAATCTATAATATTAATTTTCCTTGCAATTAGGATAGATGCAAATTCATCTCCATTCGTAATTTTTATACCCGTATGACTATATAGTCAAAGGGTATAATAAATTTGCCAATACGTTTGTGACGCAGAGAAGGAGGGGGGGTAGATATAGACTCAAGTGAATGGATCGGATCAGAATCAAAAAATAAATCGATTTAGCTATGTATGTCCGTCCGTCCGTCCGTCCGTCCGGCCGTCCGTCATCACGATAACTCAAAAAGTAAAAAAGCTAAGGATTATGAAATTTTCCCAAATTCGTTTTTATGCAAAAGCCGGAATCGCTATTTAAATCCAGCCATTTTGGTCCACGGGTTCGAGTACCTGCCATACAACTTCTAATTTTATATGAGCTTTACACTACACCTGAAGAAGCTGGGTGTCTGAAATTTTGCAAAAAATAGTTTTGTGTAATAGCCAAAGTTACTGCAAAATTTGGTTGGTCTACTGCAAAGGGTTCGAGTAGCTGCCATACAACTCCTTCTTTTATATGAGCATTACTCCACACCTAATAAAGCTGAATGTTTGAAATTTTGCCAAAAATAATTAACCGGATGATATAATGTAAATGTTACGGTCATACGGGTATCCCAGAGTTGACACAGTCTACTCTACTACACTCTTCCTCGTTTTATTTAATAATATATAAATGAAATAATATTTAATTCCAAACGTGCTTTCGCATCCTCGTTCTCCTCCAATTTTTGATCAAATGTTTGTGTAGGTTAAGATTTTTTTGCATTAACTATTTATTTTTGCATTAAAAAATTAATTTATTAAATTTAGAATTAAATGTTTTATAATTACAACAATATTTCAACTAAATAAAAAGTATTTAATTTAAACTGATAATTAAAATAAATCAGGATTACATTTACTTACCGCAGCTTCAGTATGACATCCATCAGAGTTTTTTTTAGGAACTGTAATGGCACATAAAACTGACAGCTCAGGGACACCAATGACAGAATTATATTTTTCATAATATCTTATCAATTTAAAATTTTTAAAAAAATGGATTTAAGAGAAATATTATATATTGATACTTTATATTTCTTAAATAATTTATTCTAACAAATTATATGAAGGGAAGAGTTCACTCATAAATCACTCAATGTTATTTTTTACATCTTTTTTTAACTAAATATAGTTTAAAATTTATAACAATAATTAATATTTTAAAATAACTATCTTGTTGTATTTATTCAAGCTACCAAAACTACAAATTAGAGAAAAGTTCAAATACATTTTAAAAAATTCAATGTATCACATTTCAAAACTCACACACAATATAACACTTAATAAAAAATCAATCAAATGTCATTTTTTAACCAAACGCTTATAATATAGACTTTAATTATTATTTCTTTTTGTTTTTTTTTGTTGTTCTTTTTTTTAAATATTTTAACGGTATTTTATCATGTCACTTTAGTATTCTGATTTCTCTATTCTTTGTAAAATATTTAGTGTTTATTGAAATTTTGAATTGACAAGACATTAATGTGAATAAAAATAATTAAATAAAAAATTTTGTAATTTCAATTATACAAATTACAAAAACAAATCTTTATACAAATAATTGAATTATTTTTGGATTAAATAAAAATAAAAACAAATTGAGTTTAAAAAATTGAGTTCAGAAGTTAAAGAATTATTAATCATTATTTATTAATTTTTCATAATTTGTTTTATAAAGTCTGTTATGAAGTAAATCTCTTAAGACATTGTAGTAAAATAAATAAATAAATAAACCGAATATTAAGAGTTTAAGAAACATGTAAGTTTTAATTATTTAGCTTATGATTAATATCAGTAGTTAAAGTTGCAAAAAGTGGTAACTTAGTTACTAAATAAATATGTTAGTGTTGTTGACTTGTTTCATTGTGTAAATTAATAAGTATTAATTTTTAAAATAATTAAACTTTTATATTTTGGAAATAAAATAAATTACCTAGTTCTAATTAAATTTAAATTTTTAATAGTTATTTATTTCTTTTTATATATACATAGCTTCGTTCTGAACATTAAGCTAGTCTTTTTGTTTAATTAATAAATAGTTTGATTATTTTAGCTATTTTTATTATTATTATTATTACTATTATTATTATTATTGTTATTATTATTAATATTATTGGCATTAGTATTACAAATATTATTATTATTTTCCAAAAAAGGTTGGACTTAGAAGCACTCTTTTGTAGCTTTGTTTTTTAAATGTTCTAATGAACTCTATAGTACTTCAAGGAAATTTGGATAGGTAATAAAGTTCCAGGTTATTAAAAACCAAAAAATTTAGACTTTGACCCTTTTAAACGAGAATCCATTTACAAAAGTTTTTTTTAAAAAACTCATATTTATTTTATAAAATACTAGTAAAAAAGCCTGTCGGACGACAGGTATAATTTTAATTTCTCTTTTTATATATATTTTTTTTCCCGCTATTTCGTTACTGATTTAATAAAAGGAAATTCATTACCTAAAGAACATTATAATAGTTTGTTTTAGTTTTATAAGTGATAATAAAATAGAAGTATACATACTAAAGGTTAAAAAATTTCTTTATACGTTTTTATTAAAATTTTCTGTAAATACCTGTTAACAGATTTCTCATACGTTTTGATTTTTTTTTTTTCTGTTCATAATTTACATTTTATCAGTTTCATTTTTTCTTTCTCTTTTGTATGTAAGAATTTATAATTAGAAGTATGTTACATTACATGTGTGAATAACACTTAACATTAACATAATTAAAGAGCAGCAGCGTCTTTTATTATATTTATAAATAAATTTCTATATCTATCTGTTCACAGATTTCTTATACGTTCATAATTTACATTTTATCAGTTTCATTTTTTCTTTCTCTTTTAAATGTAAGTATTTGTAATTAGAAGTATTTTACATGTGTGAATAACACCTAACATAACATAGGGCACGCTGGTCAGCAGCAGCAGCAGCAGCAGTTTGTCTTTTATTATATTTAGATTAGATACCTACCTTTTCTCAAAATTTTAATTTCCGTCTAACCGATGTAAGGGGTCAAGAATTTATTAAAAATAACGTATCTAAAGTCTTATTTTAAGAACAACCAATAAATCGCTTCTATTTTAAACTTCCTGAATGGACTGGAAATAGAATTTACGTGGAAATTGACCAAAATTATAATTTTAAGTTATAGGTATAATTAAATCACAATTTTAATAAAGACATAAAATTCTTTAATCTAAGATATTTACAGCGGACTTATCATGGTAATTTTTCGTGGAGTAATCAGGAGTTCCCCATTTTTTCTCTAAACTAATGGTACGCATTTGATAGCTTAAACTGTTAATAAACTGATAAAATTCTTAAAGAACTTGCATTCATAAACTCTAGCAACAACCCAACGATCTTAAATATTTGAAATATTCTTTTAAAAATGTTAAATCAAAATATTGCATTACTAATTCCATCTTTAAAATCCATATTATCCCATTTTTTTAAAAACAGAAACCATTATATTAAGATTATTCTTGAAATCTTTAAAATTTACACTTCTGAAAAAACAAATCTGATGCGTTTTTCCTTAAATTTTCCACTTTGAAATATCATAAAAAGGAAAGTTTTTAAAGAATTTTCATTTAACTTATCATTTTTTTTATTTTTTTTATTTTTTATTTAAATTTACTTAACATTCAAACTGATGCAATATTTTGTTTTATTACACTTTTTCCACTATATACCGTTATATTTTGAGAAAGTGTTAATAAAAGCACTGCGTTGTAAGGACACAAGAAAAGCCAAAGATTTTTCTTTGACCCAAAAAGGAAAACAGAACAAAAGCAATAGAAAAAAATAGAAAGAGAAACTCTTGGGCATGCTTTTTTTTTTTTTTTTCTCTGTGGTTGCGAATTTTATTTCTTTTTTTAATAAAACTTTTTTTATGAAATGAAAATTTTCCAAGTAATTTTCACCTTTTATAGCTGAGCATAAAAAAATATGAAAAAAAAATCTGTTATTTTCAATGTTTTTTTCTTTTTTTTTTTCTAAAAAGGATTTACGAAAAAGGAAACAGGATAATACCTTGAAAATATAACTTAAAAGGATCTTTGTGTTGTACTTTCATCTTATCTAGGAAATATAATTTTTTTTGAATACTTTTGGTATGAATTAATTATCACTTTGATGATAAGTTTTTTTTTTTTTTGATAACTTTTGCTTTAATTTTTTTGAGAAAATATTTAAAGAATCTTAATATTAACACACCATTGCACATTTTGCATAATTTTATAAAAAAAAAAGTTCTATTGAAACCCATTTTTTTTGTGAAGTTAAAAGAACAAAGAAATTTTGAAAATTAAATGATAAAGTGGGAACTGATTAAAGGTAAATTTTATTAAAACTATTTTTGAGGTGGAATTTTTTCAAAATTTAATAAATCGGGTTTTAAAATTGAAAAAACTGTCAGGATAACAAGATTTAAGGAGGTGTTGGTATAGGCTAGATAACGAATTTTGGAGAGGATTTTTTCAAAATTATTGGGATATGAAAATTATCTTTGATAGTGACGTTAGAGACTTTAGGAATAACTTAGTTTTTAAGTTTTATTGATTTTTAAATTTTAAAAGTTTGGCAGGAGGAAAACAAGCATATCTTCAAAATTAATAAAGGTAGAAAATTAATTTTTTTCATTATTTCCCCGAAATGTGCAGTGAATTGGGGTGGTGATTCGGATACTATTCGCACACATTGCTAAACCATCTCCGAAGTTAATTAGGATAGAAGTCTAAAATTTTGTTCAAAATTGTTTTTTGTTCTGTTCCTATTATGCTCCTACAATTAGCGATTAATAGGAGAATTTGTGGATACCTCCCACGCACCTCTCAAGATCTAAAAAGTATATTTTCCAAATTAATACCGCTAAAAACCTTAAATTTATCTGTTTTCATTATGTTCTAGAATTTCGAAATGAATTGAATTAATGGTTTGAGTACCTATCACACGCCTCCTAAAACCGAATAAGAATATCTTCGAAAATCATAAGGAAAGCCACTTGAATTTGGTACAAGAGTGTTCTGTTCTCTTTTCTTTATGTTTCTTAAAGAATTACAGTAGAATAAAGAAAATTTTGAGAGGTATTATAATAGAGGTACAGGTAGCTTCAACAAGTCTTCCCAGACCAAACATATCTTCGGAATTAATCATATTTGAAAATTTAAATGCTGTGAATGATAGTTCTGTCGCTTTTTCCAATGTTCCTAAGATTAATTGAAGTGGGGGTTCATTTAACTGCTCATTGAATTTGTAGGGTATTACTAAGCCGTATGCATCGAAGTACTGTTGTTTCATTACTTGGTTTTTTTTTAAGATTTATATGAAAGCATAATAATCTTAAGAAAATTTGAAAGATATCAAAATACCTAAATTTTCACATTCCAGGTACGTTCCGTAATCCCGTATTAAGGAAATATACATATTATGAAATTTTAATTATGTTCAGAATACCATTTCAAAAATCAATGGAGGCTCATGCAAATACATTATCTAAAAATAATTTTGCGTCAAGTTTTGAGAACTTTTAGCAAAATATTTTAATTGAATTGAATCAGAATATTTTCCTCATATGATCTACTTAAACCTAGGTCATATAGGTCTTGCCCAAAACTCAATTTATTTCATAATATATTGCATAAACTGGAAATAGAATCCTTTTTGACTACAGTTACCCTAACATTTCATTCGGCCATTTCTCCTAAAGTATAAAAAATTTCAAGAAAACAGTAATTAAAAATAATAAAAAACTTTAAAAGAAGTAAAAACAAAAAAACGGAAGAGTTTCACTGAAAAAACGATAGGGATGATATAAATGAGGAACAAGAAAAAAATTTATAAAAATTCCCGTTCATCTTTTAAATTCCACTTTTTATTATATTTTTTTCTCTCTCTCCTGTTTTTGTTGCTAAGCTCATTAAAAAGTCTATCGGTCGTTAAACTTTTTTAATGACTAGACAAGTTTATCTTTGCCAGCTTAAAAAAATTTCGTGAATTATAAATTTTTTATTTTAATTTTTTTTTTTTGCTACCAGTTTTTCAACTCATTATCAGAAAATTCATTCCCTAACTGTAAAACAATTTTATTTTCCGTTATATTTCAAAAAAAAAAAAAAAAGAATCTTAGAGTCCTTTGAAGAAAACTTCAATTCTTGGAAAAAACCAAGAGAATAATAAAAACCTTGTCTTTCACATTTAATAGAATGTTTTTTGTTAGCACGAAGCTTTTACTTCCTCAGTATTGTGATTTTAATCCCGCTAGGGTTGGAATTTGATATCATTATACTTTCTTCGTTTTTAAATGGATAACAACAGATTTTCACTTACGTGTTTTCAATTAAAAAAGAGATTGAAAAAAAACAACAAAGAAAAAAAAAAAACAAAAACAAAAACTTTAATTAATTTTCCAAGTTTTTCCTATCAAACAGATAAAATCCTTAAAGTGTCGTATAATTAAAAGTTGTGTTTTACGAAATAAACAACGGAAGGAAGAAATCTACGACTAGATAATAAGAAAATAATATATTTGTTGTTTGTCTTAAATTGCAAATAAATAAAATAAATAAGAAAACATTTTCCATTAGTCATGCAGGAAAATGATAAAGAAAATGCAGGTCAATGGTTTTTGTAATCAAAAATTTTAAGACTTAATTCAAAGCAATTGTGTTAAATAGAGTAAGAGGGGTGAAGCAGTTCTTTCAATTTCTGCAAAATAAAAAATTGTTTTCCATGTTTTTATTGTAGCGATATTATCGGAACCTTCTGCAGAGACTTAAACTATTTTAATAAATTCCAGACATCTATAATTTTGTAGGATTAACATTAGCTGGAGCACAGACCTAACAGCATTACCACCTTAAACAAATGTAATTTTGCAAGAGGCAGCGAGCCTAAATAAGTATTGCAGGCTATGTAGAAACATTATTTAACCTTTTTCATAATATCTGTAATTTGGCTGTAGACAAGCTTAACAGCTGCGGTACAGACTTCTTTCGGTACTATTCTACAATTCTAGTAACAAAATGTAGAATTGTAACAGGGCGCAAAGTTATTCAGAAACTTTTTTAATGGAAATGCATTATCACAGCAACAACCTGCTGCTACTAATTACCATACTCATTGAGTGTTTTTCAAGTAATTCTTTACTTTAAATTTAATCCTTACAAGAAATTCTGAACAAATACCTATGAAAAAAATTGTTGTTGGGACAACATCACCACAGCAATCAAACTACAGCAACAAGCTCCAAAGTTTTTTTCGTGTCCCACTTTAACAAATTATTCATTAGAAATTTAATCCTTACATGAAATGTTGAATAAATACTTATTTACTAATCACCAAAGAACCTTAACAATTTACTAGATCTTTTAATTTAATGCATCTTATAATACCAAGGAGCTGTCCCAATAGTTTCTAAGGAATATTAATAACTCGAATGGAATACATAAGAACCCTGATAAATTTATAGTAATCTTCACATTACTTTTAAATATTTTAAACGGATTCACATATACTAATACAAAATTACAAGTATCTTAGATTGAGGAGCTCCAAATGTATATTAGACCAAATTCGTATTTCGATTCACTACAAGATTAAAAGGCTTTTGAGCATTCTAAAATTCTTCAGAACTTAAGCTGAAAGTTAGGATTTACAAAATCTCTTTGTAAATATCTAATTCAAACTTTTACTAAGTCTTTTTTTTAAAGTTCATGACAGCACACTTTTTCTTTGAAGAAAAAAACTTTTTTTTTTTAATTTTTCAATTAATTAAAAAGAAAGAAGGAAATTTTTTTTTTTTGTTTTCCACTTAAAACTGTATTAAAACAGTTTTTTTTAATTTTAATTCTCTTTTGTTCCAAAAATTAAGTTTTCAATTAAATATTTTTACAGTAAGTTGATTATTTTAAAGAATGATGGAAATTAAAGTATATCTTAAGATATACTTGGTAATAAATAATTAATTTCTATATTTTAAAAGTGTTACTGTGTTACTCGGAAAAATGTTTTGTAAGTAACTAAACTAAGCATGAAAATGATCATTTAAACTTAAAATATAATTAGAATTATAATATTTAAAACGATTTTTGTTTTTAAGTTTTTAAAGTTTTTAAGAATATTATTTTAAAAATATATTAAAATAATAAATAAGAATAAAAATTTCAAAAATTCTTATCTTAAAATCAAGTTCAACGGTGGAGACAGGAAGTACCGTTAGTTTTAAACGATCAAGTTTTTCAAAGTAATTTTTTATTACCTAAAGCTTAACTATTTTATAATTCAACAGAAATTGAAGAAAATGTTCCTGCTTCACTGCTATAAGAAATCAGCAATGACAATTTTTATTACATTAAACTAAATTCGAACATCATTAGATATCTACACAAACCATGAATTTGATTAGCGACTAAGGAGTGTCTTTTGCAAAAGTCTTCAAAACACTAACAGTTCCACCATCTTCATTCCTGTAAGAAGTCGAGGACAATATATACCAGAATCTTTTATATAAGTCTACAAAGTACTAGAAATCATACAAGTCTGCAAAGTACTAATAGAAACACCTATTACATTATATATATATTAATAATTGAGGAGCTCAAAAATCAAAGTGGCCTAACCTACAATGTCCTAAGCCATGGTTTTTCTTATGGTTTTTAGTTCCTAAAGAGCTTAACCTTTGTGGTCTTTTAAAATTTTTTTTAGGGTTAGGTCACTTTGGTTCTGAGTCCCAGACTTACCTCTCAATAATAATTACTACCCATTGATATGAGATGATCAGAGTACCCTAACGCCAACCTAATCCAAAAACCTGAGGTAATTTAATTGAAATATTGATGCTCTTACTACGACTATAATAATATGTTAGATTGTTTATTGTAACCATAGTTACTTTGCCAAAATTAATGAACTAACACATGTTTTGAAATAGTGCTTTTTGAATTTATACAACGTTTCTACACTAACTAATGGGGGTATTTTTAAATGCTTAGGAAATTTATTTGAAAAATGCTAAAATATTTGAAATGTAGATTTTAAACAACTGTAAATAATTCCAAAACAATAACTGACCTTTCACACATTTAGTCTTAGCTTAACAGTTTTGAACAAAAGATCTTAAGGCCATAAAAAGTGGAAAACGAATAGTTCAACTAAATAAAAAAGTGTTCGTTCTTTTAAAAAACATTGCACCTTCTTGCGTTTGAAGGCACAAACTACAAAGTACTTCATTATTTTATTCATGTTTACTATACAAAACTACATGTAAATAATTCATGCATTTCAATTCAACAAAATTATTTCACAAATAACAATAAAATAAAACATTAAAAAATAGATTTTTGTATAAGAGTTTTACACTTTTCTAATTAAATACAAAAAGAACCATGGCGCGGTTTTTTTTAACCATTATTTTTTTCTAAATTAAAATTCTAAGTTCTTATTTAAGTTTTATTTCTTTTTATTATATTTATTTAGCTTTTCTTAAATTTAACAAAAGAAAAGCTTTTTTTTTTGTTTTATAAAACGCTTTTTAAGTTTAATTAAAAAAAACAAACTTTCTTTTAAAATAAATACAAAACTTTTCCAAAGGAAAATTTGAATTCAGGAAAAACTATTCCTGGATTTGCGGTAACCAATTCAGATTAATTTTTAAAGTTTATATGCCTAGTGATTTTTTTCTAAGTTCGAGGATTATACTGAAGTTTTTGTAATGGTTTCAAAGCTTCGGAAAGGCAAGTTGCCATCATGAAAATCGAAGCCATTAATCAAATTGGTTTTCCAGTCAACCCATTGCTTTAACTCAAACATATCTTCAAAGCATAGGACGCTTGAACTACAGAAACTCCTGTGTTGGTTGATTTACTGTTCAACGGTTAGTCGTAAGTTCATAAAATTTTGTATATAACTTTCTTAGGGCATATTATGGTAATATAACTAGTAAAATTTCACCACAAACAAGTATGATAACGAATTTGGGAGTAACAGAAATAGACAATCTTACAGTTCTATAATTATCTTATTAAAACTTCGCACTTTAAGAGGAATTAAGATTTTTTGAAATATATTAACCCTATAATACAAATTTTATCATTGTCCGTAAAAAAAACTGAATGAATAACTGTAAAACCTATAAAGAAAAGTTTCTTTAGAAAACATATGATACTACCTCTGAAAACATCTTAAAACCACTTCGAAGAATTGAAAAACTCTTTTATTGCTATCTCCGATAAATTCAACTCATTAGTCCGTCTATCGATCGGAAACAGACACATAATAACACAAATCAATTGTTTAACAGTCCTGCTCCTCAATCTAAGTACCTAATGGTATCTCTCCTACTCCCTTGCCCCATCCTTTCTTTCATTAAATATAAATCACAGGTCACGCAATCTTTATTTTCAATTTATATTGAATAACGGAATATTCTGCCATATTTCTAATCCAAAAAAAATAATGATTTCTGCTCTAGTTTTTCGTTACCTTGAAATTTAATTCCATTTTGCGTTCTTTTTATATTGTAACATGCTCAGGTAAGGGGTATATAAAAGAGAAGGGGTTTACAAAAGGGAATGGGTATATAAAAAAAAAGGATTTATAAACGGGAAGGGGTACCCTGCACATACATACCAAGTATTTATTAAATTTCTTCAATAATTCAATTATAATAAGAATATAGGTCACGACTACCAACCTTCCAATTCTTCAATACCATTAAATAAATATTATTTTAAATGGTAAAATAATAAAAATACAAAAGCAACGGGATTTATAAAAACAACCGTTTATTATTATTTTTTTTTGTACCCAAAATAACTGTTATTTTTATTTTATATAAGATTTGTTTGCATGAGATTACCGTTATATAATATTTATTTTATTATTAATTTTTTCTTAAATATCTTTTGTCAAAAACATTAAAATAACGGGTATTTTGAATGACAAAAAAAAAAAAACACAACAACAAAAAAAAAAAAAAATAAAACTGTAAAAAAAAAACATTAAAACCCAGTTGCTGGTTTTACGGTACCCAAAAAGGCAAAAAAAAAACAAAAAAAGAACAGAACCTGTTTTCTTTTTCACAAAGTTGTATATCTACTTTCTTTTATTTAAAAAAAAATTCTTTGGTATTTTTTTACTTTCTTTTTGTTTTGTTTTTTTTTTTTTTTTTTTACCACTTCAATGATAAACAAATGTTACAAAAAATATAACGGTATGGTTTCTTTTGTTATAACAAACACAAATACAAAAAAAAAAAAAAAAAATTGTCTAAAAAGAAAATATGGGGTATTTTATTTTGTTGTGTGAAATGTCAAAATGTCTACTATTACAGTTAAAGTTACCAGTTAGTTTTTTTCTTCTGATTTTTCTTTTTTCTATTTCTTTTAATAATTTTTTTTGTATGTATAATTGTTTTTTAGTAAAAACAGGTATATATATATATATAATATATAAATATTGGTTTTTCCCTCGCAGTATCCTTAATATGACTTTTCCTGTCACAATATAAAGCCTGGGTATCAATTTTCTTTCTTTATTTATGATCTATTTTTACTTATTGTTTTTATTTTTATAACTGTTCATTTTGTTATTGTTTTATTTACCGTTATATACTAAATAATAATTCAGTACTATTCAGTATTGTTATTTTTTTTTTTTTTTTGTAACGGTAAAACTATTAAATGACAATTTTTACTGTTATTTTTATTAATATTAACATTGAATGCGAAAAGAAGACAAAAAAAAGTAGTAGTAGTAGTACCTAACGGTTTTGTGTATTTTCCATTTTTTTAAATAGTGTAACGGTTTTTTTTTTCTCTTTTTGTTTATTGTTTTTGTATTTTTTTTTTTACCGTTTTATATTTTTAATCACCTCAGGGTATTGTTTCTGACAGCATTTTACAATACTTTTTTTTTTTCATCCTCCTCTTCTTCGTCTTTTTCTTCCGTCTCTTTCTTCAATTGTTATACAAAAAAATGCTTTACATTTTTTCGTTGTCGTTATTCTTGCTGTTGCTATTTTTCTTGTAAAGTAGAGTAGGGATTAAGTGGTTTCTATTTTAGTGGTTTCCTTTAGTTGCCTTGTTGATTTTTGAAAAATGTATAGACCAAAAAAAAAACCAAAATATAAGCAAGTACCGTTAACTGTGAATGAAATAGAGTGGAAGTTAAAATACTAAGAAAAGTAGAACATAACCAAAGTTTCTTTGTAAAATATAAAAATATGATGTAACTTTTGAATTTAATGTGGTTTCTGATGGAGTAGGAGAAACCCCAAAAAAATCATGACAGGAGAGTAGCAGGGGGCGGGGGCAACACTAACAGCCATAAGTGACAAAAATAACGACAACACTTACAGGTGCTATTAGAGAAGGTTTATTAAAACCAATAATATTTTCTTTAAGTAAAAGTAATTAGTAACGCTTTAAAATGTTCTTGTTTTTTCATTTTCGTAAATTAATGGGGGAGTAACTAAAAGTTGGATGGTAAACAGTCCCTATTAACTTTGTTGTTGTATTAATTGGTTTTCCTTTAAATTATCTTTATATCATGACTTTTGTTTCATAAAATTTTATATAAATTCACCTTAAAGTGTTTACAAAATAAAGTCCAGGAGGACAATATTATTATACAACTATATTTCTCTATTTTATATATCCATCTCTTTCTAACATAATTGAAAACCATAACAATACATATATATATAATGTATATGTATATTTATTCTGATTTTGACTTATAATTCTTCTAGTTCAATTCTTTTAAAATACTTCTTTATTAAGTACTTAATGATGACTATAAACAAAGTTGGAGCAAAAATTTACCACGACCACTCTAAAAAGAACTAGTACAAGTGAAGAGAAAACCACTCTTTCAATATTGAACATTATTTTTAACTTTGATTTTATGTAAAATAGTTACAGAATTGATGAAAAATGTCACCTTAAATTGGTTACAAGTTTTCTGTGTAGTCTTCAATAAAATATAAACAAGAGATTTTTAATTTTATTACTAACCCCCTTCTTCGCCACTCTTCCTTTTTCATATTTCAATAATTGTTATTGGATGATTAAATTTTCTCTTTGTTTTCTTGATGTTGAAGTTAAATATAAAACCTTTCAATTTTATGCATTGATAAGTGGTTTCTTTGTTACACATTTATAAAGAAACAAAGTGTTACCTTTCAGTGGAAGAAGCAGTTTTCTAAATTTTGCTTTTCGTTTTTTTTGTTTTTTGAGGGTTTTCATTTTCCACACCTTGAATTTTTAATCTCTTTGATTGTATATTTTTCGATTTTCCTTTAATAGCGTAAATTTTATAAAATTTTCATTTAAATCTGTTGATGACATTTAAGGTAAGTTTTTAATAGGTCATACAAGTATATTTCAAAGAATCTAAAGTTTTGTATACATAATTTGTATCGATTGGTTGGTTAGTAACCTTTTAAGGGGATATTGGAGAAGGAATGTTGGGATGTATTGAGGCAACGGGTTTTATCTTTGGAAATAGAAAAGAAATCAAAAACTTACTTTTGATAAGGTTTGAACCTTAGCTTTAGTAATCCCATCTGTGGTAACGTTAGTAATCTTGATCCATTGAAGATTTTAGCATGTTTGCCCGCTAAGCAAGATTAGAGCCCGCAGACTCGGTTGTGTAAAACTGTTGCCAAAACTTTCGGTCATATGCCTAACTGCTCATTGTAGGTTTGAAATCTATAGGGGAAATTTACTAATCTTTATTCTTTAAAGAGTGCCACATTAAACCGTCTTTGCCACCTATATGAGATTAGAGTCTCAATACTAGTCGCGCTTGTCAATGCAGCTTAAAATATCGATCATGGGCTGAAACTGGCTTATGAATTGTTGGTATGAAATCTAATGAACAATACAACATTCTGATCCGTAGAACAACTTGGCAGAGCTTGCCCAAAACAACTCCAGAAACTCTTCTTAATTCGTTGAGTAAAGTCTTTATGTAAAATACTATTCCCAAAAAACCCCAAAGTGGTGAAATATTATAGTTCTAATCATTGGATTCATTAAACTTATAGCTTTCACATTTTCTTTCATTTCAGGAGTTGCTGCAGAAGAATCCTTTCGGTTAAAAATTTTTCATAAATTCTATTTCTCAGTTTATCTTTACTCAAAACATAATCCTTGTGGAAAATATAATATTCCTTCCTCTTTAACATCTTCGTCTCTTTGCATTTCAAAACTTCATCCAAAAACACTGGAAATTCCTTAATAAAACTATATTCCTTCCTATATCCAAGGTCCCTTAACCATTTTATTTTAGTATATTTATTTTATTTCCATAAACAAAAATGTTCAAACTTAGAAAACAAAAAATATAATCGACAATTTAAAACAACCATTTTATAAGTATAATAATAAAACTTACACAAAATTCATGCCATCTTTATCAAAAATGATCCCCATGAAAATAAAATATAAAAAATACCAAATATTGCTTTTCGAATACAATCAAAAGTCATAAACAAACATTTTTTACTCTTATTTATTTGGGTTATTTTCTCTTTTTTTTTTTTATTTTTTTCTTATTTTTTTTTTTGGATACAAATTTTTCCCATAAATTTTCTTTTTCTTCATAAATAGCCAATATAAATATATTTGGCTGTCTCTTTCTAATGCGACATTGCAAAATTCCAATTCATATACTAACAACAAAAATATTGAAACAATAACAAAATAACAAAGAAAAAAGTTAAGTGGACTGTGTCAACACTAATATACCGTATGAACAGCATATACATTATATGATCCGGTAAGCTGCTTTTGAAAATATAAGTTGTAAAGCACCTATTCGAATCTCTTCCACCGTACCAACTTTATTTTGTGCAGCAGATGCTCATTAAACTATAATTTTGCCAAAACTGCAAATATTAGGTTCATCAGAATTTAGGTTATGTCCATATGTCACAGCTGCTTGAACTCACTGCATTGTCTTAAACAAACTTTGCACATAGTTCGGCCAATCACTCAATTGCCACCCCGTTTCATAATATAGGTATAGAGTTATGATAATATAAAAAACATTCAACAAAATGACTGGATTTCAATATTTAAGACGACTGTTTGACGGCGGGGTGAATAATCGAAAGGGTTCGCATATCTAATTCGATTTACTTTTCAACTCAAATCCGATCCATATCTTTCAGTCTATATTTTCAATTTGATGATTGCTGGAAATAGGAACCCAAGGTCGAGACAATTCACACAGGTTGATTTACCTAGATTGATTTATCTGCTTTTCCATTCTGATCCGATCCATGTCTTGAGTATATTATACCTAACCTTTGACGACTCTTAGGTTACGGGACGAGCACGAAAATTTACATTTTTAAATCGATTTACTTTTGATTTTGATCCGATCCTTACTCTTGAGTCTATATCTACCCTTCAACGACTCTTGGAAGTTGGAACGGACTTTCATGAGAATTCACATAGCTAAATCGCTTACTTTTCAATTCAGATACGATCCTTATTTTCGATTCTAAATCTACCTTTTGACGATTGTTGGAAATTGAACGGGCGGAAGGATTTACATATCTTCATTGATTTACATTTATTAGAAAACTGGATGGGCGGTTGGTAATCCCAACAATTTATTCTACAATTTATTCTTCCAACATTTTATTCTAAATCTAATTCCGAGACCCCTTCCTTTACGGCATCACAAACGGAAGGGCATTTTTAGTATACCCTTTGACATACGTTCATAGTTGGTACAAAAAAAAATCTAATGAAATATTTTCGTGTATTTTCAAGCATACACCAATAATTTCCGGCTTTATTTCAAAACTATCTTCATTCTTTGTTTCGCCAAAAAAAGTAAAAGAGAAAAAAATTGAAAACAAAAATGACCAAAAAAAAAAAAGAAAAAACAAGAAACATACAACCACAATAATATAAACAGGAAGGATGAAAAGGATACAAGATTAAAAACAAAAAAAAAAGAAACAAAGAAACAAAATACAGTTATTTTTTGCAAATACCCCAAAACAAATATTTTTCTTTATAGATTGCGACATTGCCTTAGGACAACATATCGATTAGGAAGGATTTATATTTTTGCAAATATTTTATCATAATAATAATTTTCCTGTTTTTCCTGATTTTTTCTGTATTATTGTTTTTCATTTTTTTATTTTTTTTTTTTTTTTTTGTGGAATTTTTGATTATAGATTTTTTCTTTCTTTTATTCCTGGAAAATAAACAAAAAATAACTGTAAAAAAAAACAAAAAATTATTGAATTTATTATTTGTTTCCTTGTTAGAAAGAGAGATACCTAATATATGAATATGTTCTTACTTATATCCTTAAATAATGTACGTATATAAAAAAAAAATAAAAACAAAAATAAATATAAATAATAAGGGAGATTTTTTTATTGGGTAAACAATTGTTTTTCCAAAAAAAAAATCGCTCCAAAGTATCAGGGGACAATTTTTAACTCTTAACATTGAATATATTTTCTGATGGAACATATTGGATCTAAGTTTCCCTTTGTGTTTAGATGCTCATATAATATATGTGTCTTCTGTAAAGGATCAGGTCTTTTGTGAAGCTAGCAGACGTAATACGAAGCACGAGTCCTTAAGTGGTATTTGCTTTGTCATAACACTTATCAAAACACTTAAAACGTTATCTGTAGCCCTATCAGTTTACTCAAAGAGCAGTCAATAATTCAAGTGTTATGAGACGATTTTAATGCATGTTTCCATCAATTTAATTTCCCTACAAATAAAATCTCGCTAAATAAATGTTTTTCTAAATCTTGAGTATGGATATCTCACGCTGAGGAAGATCTGCTACAGAATTTGACGAATTTTCAAATCAATGTCAAGAATAACTCGAAACAAATATTGAATGTTCAGCACTAAAACCTGTTTACGCTGTTTAAGCAAACTTCTTCTAAAGTAGATTATGCATAATTAGATAAAATTACTGTATTTTTTTAGACTACATTAATTGTCTTACACATGATACCTTCAGTGATCTTACACATTCCCCCCTGTACATTATAAGGGTTTTCCGAACAAATATCCCGAGCAATACCAAAAACAAAAACCTAAGTCGTTGGAATATCTTTATAACGCCTATACAGTAAATTCAGATAAAATTTGGAATCACTTATTTAAATTTAATATCAATATGCCTCTAAGTACCAGTGTCTTCAATCTTATGTTAGTCTTCAAAATTCAAAGGTAGTCTCAATTTAAAGTGCCATTGTACTCATCTGCAGTAGACAATAATTGGAGTCTGTATAATGTAATTCACTGAAAAAAAATTCCATATTATATTTCTAATAAATTAAGATTCAATCTAAGAAATAATTTCAATGTGTAATTTTGTGATGGATATTTTACACTAATTTGGTTATTTAAAGGAAGTTTTGTTAATAAAAACCTTTAGATGCTTCTGGAACCAAACTTTTCAAGATTCATGTTAGCTGAGAAAAACTCCTTTCAAAACTCTATAACATTGCTCCAGACTGTTGGAGCCATTCATTAAGATGCAAAATCATTATTAAAACCAATATTAAGAAAATCAAAAAAAAAATAACAAATAGGTCTAAAATATCTAAAAATAATATTTATACTTATAATTTATTATTAGAGATGTAAAATTAAAAATTCTTTCCTTTTTTTTTGTTTTTAAATTTGCATGTCCTTTTTTATATGTCCTTATTACTAAATCGATATTATTATTATTATATCAATATTGATGATTTAGATACTCGAAATGTATCGAAAAATATTTTTGAAACCTAAAATAAATACTAAAATAATCTATGGAATGAGGCTGGTTTTGTTTTGGTAAAAGTAAAAATATAATTTCTATTTTTAAATATAAGTAGTAAGTACTTATCTATTTACTTTTTTTTTGTTGTTTTTTGCATTTATAAATATTTTTTTGTTTACATTGAGAAGCTTTTAAGGATTTTCTTATGAAAATGCTTTCAATACAATAAATCAATAAATTATTTAAGCTTTAATATAGTACTGTTTATTATGATTCATCAAGATTTTGAGGAAAATTTATATCTTCCCAAGAATTAATTTTTTTCTACTTATGAGCAGGAGCCTATGAACAGTCATAGAAGCTGTAACCTCAATGACATCGCTTCTCTTGATCCAACATATGGGGCTGCAGATTCTCGCAAGATGCCACAAAAAAGGAGGAGTTTTGTCATTCAACAAGTTTTAGGCTCGCAAAACGTATTATCTGTAAGGTGTAGAAGACTCCGGACTCATAAAAAGTTCATATTAGTATATTTTCATAACATCTACTGATGGCTGATATAGGTCTCCAGATCCTCGGAAATATTGTGACAAGAAATTAGGTAATTCTGGCGATTTTAAACATTTTTCAGGACTGGAAAGTTTCTGAGATAGTATTTTGAACCATACAAGATCAGCCATCCGCTTCAGCTAACATTTTTAAATAATGTCCTTGCTTCTCTTGTTAGTTGTAATTAATATCGTTAATAAAGGTTTCAAATACACACTTGCTTCGTTTTGTACGTTTGAAGCTCCTATAAAAAAGAGCCCGTTAAATGAATTAAAAATTATGTATGTTTAGATATTCCAAGTATAAGCCCTCAAGTATCCACGAACATTTTAATTGCTTTTTATAAATCTATAGTAACGCTTATATATTTAACTAATTTAATTGAAACCAATATTTTTATCCTCAAATGATGATTCAGATGAAATTTATCGTTCACTCAGCATTTAGTTCTGACTGAGACGGCAACACTGATTAATAAATTCAACATGGAAATTATTTTTGTTTAAGGTATATACTCAAGGTTGATTTAAAAGTGTTGATATTAAGGTGTCGATTATATTAAGAAATATATGTACATAATATTGGAAGAACTTTCTGCACTTCCTCAACACCTCAGCATATGTCTTCAATTTAAAAAAAAATATAAAAATAAAAACTCACAATCAAAAAAGAAGACAAAATAAGTAGTTTCTAGAGACAAAACATATAATATCCTTAAAAAAACAACATCATTTTATTTTAGTCCTTTTTGTTTTTTTACCTTCCTTATGTATTTATTTTACTTATTTATTTAAATTTTGCTTTTCTTTCCTTTCCTTTTTTTTCTGCTTTTTTTTTATCGAAAAGAAAATTTAATAAAAAAACAGAATTTCCTTTTATTTTTCATTTTTTTAACATAAGTTTTAAATAACAGAATAAATTGCGTGCAATTTTGTTATCCTTTTTTTTAAACAATAAAAAAAGGATAAAAGAAATTTTCTTATATTTTGTCTATGTGTTTCTTATTAGGTAGGTATTTGATATTTATTTAAGGTGGTTAAAAAATTATTGTGTTTTTTTTTGTAGTTGTTGGTTAGATTTTCTTTTATTTACAGAGTATACAGTTAGATAAACACTAAATAAAATCAGAATAATCAATTCTGTTTGGGAGTAAGACAAAATTCCGAAAGAAATAATCTTAAAACTGAAAAATCTTCAAAAAAAATTGGTGTAATAATTGATATTGAAAAAACTATGTGAGGAAATGAAAAAGGATCTTACTGTTAGTTATAAAATTAAAGTTATTCAATTTTTCAAAGTATTGGATTTTTATCAGAATCTTAAGTCCATGGATAAGTAGAACTCAACGCTGCTTTAACAAGTTACTTGCCATAAAATATATTAAGGTGAACTATAAAACTTCCGTTTTTAAAAACTATCCCTTTTAATTCAGTATGAAAAGCACATTGTCTGGAAAGCAACTAGGACCATAACAAATTTATACTTCCTTTGGAACCTTTCCAAGACTATGAAAAAAAATAAATTGAAATTTTGTGTTTTTATACAATTTTATAATATGCACGTTGGTCAAACTCCAGGAATTAATACCTTTTACATAACTATGTGACTAGAATTGTCTACGGGGCAAAGGAATTGCAGGAAAAAGAGGATGCAAGAATATGGTTGGGAAAAGGTTAAAAACGAACTTACATATGTTATTTTTGAAATGTTGCAGTTCTCACAATAAATGAGTTGCAATAACCAGATTTGAGCCACCTATCAATTTTCACTGTGTATACTCTCCTACGTTGGAATTGTTTAAAGGACAGGCATTTTAGAGACATTTTACTAATTTTTCCGAGATTTTTTTTTTTAGATTTTTGCTTCAAGGTTTTGATGACAACACATTTTTTTGATGATGAATCGTCAGATGAATCTCTTGTTTATATTGTTTGATAGATCCTGATTATTTTATAGAGTTGGTTAAACTAGATTTAGTATCAAGTTTAACCAACTCTATAAAATAATCAGGATCTATCAGGATCAATTAATTTATTAAAATTTAATCATAGTTGTAATTTTATTAAAAACATACAAATCCTCGTCTTAGAGTTCAAGGAATGGAAAGAATCTGTTGAAGCACATTTAACACAATATAGATTTTCATGATTTCTAGGGCCTAGATACAGTTTCGTGAAATGCTTAAGCTTAAATGTCTAGGTGGCTTGGACTATATAAGAGAGAAGTTCCTCTGAACCTCTGAAAGAGGGTATCTGAAAACTTTTCAACAGAAAGTATTTTTAAATATATACAACTAAAATAAAAAAAATTCGGTTTACTGGACTCTCTTATATTCATCTCCAAAAAAAAAAAATGGTTTACAATAAATTTTTCCATTGTTTGATAAGAAAACTTTCATCTTTCTCCAATTCCAATTTATTTTCTTAATTCTTTGAACAGAAAAGTTTTCAAAAGAAAAACTACACCTCCTCACTTTTCCAAATATAAGCAAAAGACAGAGAACAAAAGAAAATGTTTCTCATTTTACTGAAGGATATTTGAACACGTGTAATCAAGGTCAAAACTTTAGGGGTTAATTTATTTGATTTTCTTTGAAGAATGTTTACTTTTGTTGTTCTGTTCTATAGGTAAATACATAATATATCTATGTATTTATTTAAAAAAAGAGTTGCCAGCAGTACCAATTATTCTGTCTGATTTTGGTGAATGTTTGATGAATAAATTTTCATTTCATTCTGTTCTCTAATTTCCGTTGGAAAATTAGAAAGACTAATCAAGCCTTTCAGCAGTGTGTACCTTGATGCTAATGATAAATAGATTTCTATAAATTAGTTTGGTAATTATTAAAAATAAAAAGGAAACTTCAGATTCGTTTAGGACGAACTGCTATTGTGAGAACAAAAAGCTATTCTGCACACTGCAACGACGAAAACATTTACAGGACATTGCCAAATCTTTAATTAATTTAATTAGACATTTTTTTACACTGTTAAAATTTAATTACAATTTCCAAAAAGTATTAATTCAATTAAAATTAAATTATCATATCTATTAGATTAAAAGAATTTAAAACCAATTAAAGTTCACTAATGCAAAATATCTTTTTTAAATAATTTCCCATTATATATTCAGTTAAACCATTCTATGTGACATAATTTGTATTTTTTTTTTGATGATTTTCAACAAAATTTTCCGAGAAAATAAATGGAAAACTAACTGAAAAATGATGTTTAGGAAGTCAAACAAAAAAAAAAAGAAGAATTTTGATGGAACTGTTAAAAAAACAAACATTTTTTTTAAAAGTTAAAAGGATTTTAAAAACAAATTTTTTTTTGACATGTGACATTTAAAAAATAAAAAAGAAATGTCAAAAAAATGTCAAGCCTTTAAAAAAAAAAAAAATTGTAAATTTTAAAGGGAAATTTTTATTTTTAATATGAATAGGGACTAAAATTATTAAAAAAAATAAAAAAATTGGATTAAAATGAAACCATAATCTATATTTTAAAAATGTAGATAAATTTTTTTGTGGTTGTATACCTAATATTGGATTAATTAGATTAACTTTTTCCGAAAATTTTTAAATAAAATTTTGATAAATAAAAAAAAAAAAAATTTATTTTTTTTAAATTTTAATTATATTTTATTAAAAGCAAAAAAAAAAAAATAAAAAACAACTATAGTTCATTTCGTTTAAGCACAGTAGATAGGAATACATAATATAGGAATCACCCCTCTTTCAAATTCTTCTGGATTCATAATTCCTGTTTTGCATCAAAACTTCTATTTTTAATAAATATTATTACTGAAGAAAAATTGAGAATTTCGACGAGATGTTTAAAAGTAAAAGAAAAGATGTTGCATCTGATACTGTTGACTCTGATACTGTTAATTAAAAGAGTAAGGTATTAAGCAGAAAGTAAACCTACAATATATTAAAAACAACAAAGAAAAAATGCAGTAGAATAGAACCTCCCGAGGAAGTAGAAAATGCGGGCATTCTAATAATTTCTGGAAACGAACTGTACTAAATAAACCTAGCCAATGCAGCCCCACTTAAGAAAATGTAAAAACAGGTACAGGAAACAGTGTAAGATGGATGTGCTTAATGAAAGACGAGCAGACGAATAATACCCGATGGCGCATTGTACTAAATAAACTTAACAAATGCAACTCACTCAACATGAGAGAATGTAAAAACTGCAGCAGGAAACCGTGTGAGATGGAGATGCTTAATGAAAGCCTTCTCCTTAAAATTTTAACAACAATCATAACAAATAAAAATCATAAATATTCCATACGCTACTCCCCCAAACCATCTACTATTTATTTAAAATTTTAAAAATCAATAAAAGCTTCAAAACTTATCAATTACAATTTGATTAGAGATGGCACTATCTTAGATATCTGACCAATGGCGTAAAGTTAAAGACGCCGCGTTTTATGTGGCGATTCCGGTTTCAAACCCCGGCAATATCATATCTAATTAAAAAAAAAATATCGTCAAATTGTAAAGTTTTATCGTAATAGCTAATATCGTAATATAAGTGCAGGTTTAATATAAATATTTTAATACCTGTGGTGAAGGATAATATGGCCCACAAATCTAACAATTGTCTATTCATAATATTATACTTATACTGGCTAATGCTGAGTAATCAACAACTTAGTGAATGTAACGATTAAAGAAATTGAAGCCCAGTCTCTAAATAGACTTGGTAAATGCCCTGTACTCCTTAAAGGAGTGGGAAAGGATTAATAAAAAAACAAACACTATCTTAGACTGCTCGATAGGCCCACATTACTTTAACTTTAGCCCAAATATTTTGGACAAAATAGAGCCCACAGTTCTTGTAACAGAATTCGAAAAGGCCAATTAGTTAGGTTAATATAAAAGGTTAATTTTAATAATTTTATTAATAGGTAATAATAATTTTTTGTAATATTATTTAAGGTCATAATAACATCTAATGTATAGTATTATCGAAATAAAATGTAAAGCGATAAGCTTTTTAAAATTATCAATATTTAAATCTCTATTAAAATTAAAATTTTTTTTATTAGTAATATAATTCAAAAGTTTATCGCAATAATAGCCCAGCAATAAAAACAAATTTAAAATCTAAGCCAAATTTTAAAAAAATCCAATATTTGTAAAAATTTAACTGAAAGGGAATTTAATAGCACTCTAGAGTAAAATTATTCCTAATACGTTATCTGAACAAGGAAACAAATTTATGTACCTACATATAAAATACTACCATTTGAAAATAAAAAAAAAAGCTGATAAAATTTTCCGGAAAATTTTAGATTTTTTATGGGAAAATAGCAATTCATAAATTAGTATGTAAAACTTGTTATTACATTTTAATGCCTAAAGTTTTATCAGAATAAAACTATTTGATCGAAAGGTTTAAGAAATCCTTTTTATGGTATAATCTTCAACTTTAGGTTATATTTAATGGTCTGAATCTAGATGATTAAATTGCTGCTAAACTTATTCCTTAATATTTGACAACTTTCCAAATAATATTCGACTTTAAACGAATAATTTCGAAAGGTTCGATAAAAAACGAAAAACTTTAATATGTTAAACCAAAGGGCTGTTAACTGCATCTGAACCTGTATCCAAAATTTTGTCCGAGCCAAATAATTTTGAAGAACCTGAACCCGAACCTGATCTCTAATTAAAATAAAAGTTATATTTCCATTCACAATCAAACATTTAAACAACACAACGCAACTCTTAGACAGCATAGTAGTTAGACAACACAATAAGTACCCAACACAACAGTTACACAACATAGCCAAACTTTTTTATTCTAAATTACAACAGAAAACTACTTTTTGCCGTCGTGCGTAATCAAAATTTTACGGTATCATTCGTCTCGCAGATAGTCTCTAGCAGATTGGCCTTAATTCGATCAAAATCTTCCAGAATTCTAACAATTGACCCGAGCTCGCTCATTTGCAACCATCATCATCATCATCATTCCTACAATCACATCACCATCATGATCATCATTACCACCATCGTCATCTTCATTACCATATAAATAGACTCAGAAAGTGACACGGATCTAAAATATACATACTTTTCCAGATTTAGTTTATTTTCTTTCGCTGGATACAAGCACTGTACCAAAATACTGTTACATCTATTTTAGTCGCAGGATACCAAATCCTTTGGGTTTGGGAGGTTGGTCACACATTATCAACAATTTTATTCAAGAGCTCAAACCGATTTTGAGCTGTTGTAACGTTTGAGTTGTCACATACCATTTAAATACAACTTTTGTTGACAGAAATAGGTATATTTACGTACAACACAATATAAAAATTACAGACTAGAGCGACAACAAAAAAAATAGGTTGTATTATGAATTGGAATAGAGATAGACTACAAAGTTGTCTACGAAAACTTTTTTTTATGTTGTGTTGTGAATAGAAAAACCAACCTTCATTAAAATCCATCATTTCTTTCCGGTGTTCAATCCTATTTTCAAAAAAAATTGGTTTTTTTCAATCAACACAAAACGTTTTTTTTTTTACCAAATAATGAACATTTAATTAATCAGAAATGTAAACCGTAACAGCCACTTTTACATTAACAAAATTTTTTTTTAATTTTCTCTCAAAAATAATAATTAAATGTATTATAACATTTACCACACTCACTTACTCATTAAATACATGCATACACTGTATAATAACATTCATTTATTCCATACAACATTTAGGTACATATTGGTGAACTAATAAAAAATTTACATTTAAACTGTATGGTTTGCCCAAAATTTTCCAATTTTTAAATGTAAAAATGTGGTGTTATATGTTATTTATTTTAAAGTATCATTCATTTGTTTTAAAACTTTTACAATAATGTAATGTAACGTCATTGTTAACTGGTATCCAAAAAATAAAACAAGGGTTGAGAAAAATCCGAGGTGTTTAGAATGGAACATTTCCAAAATTGAATAATGAACATTGAGGTTTGGATAAAGAGTGATCTTAAAATTTAATATACGATTATACTCCGTCTTATGTCGCATATAGGCTTTTTAGACATTGGATATATTACCGAACAAAAAATGTGCTTTACTGTGAGTGGAAGAGAGTGTTAGCTACATCAGAAATATGCTCATTCTATAAAGTTTTTTGATTAAGCTGCATGCTTAAGATGCTTGGAAATCTTTATATAGGGCTGGATTGGAAAAGATGCAACAGCGTTCCGTATTGAAAGTAATAAACTCGACTCTGTTAGCATACCCCTAATTAATTATCATGAAGCATGTCATGATTTACCGAGCTATCCATCAGATTTATTTTTAAACTGATTGCAGCGGAAGTAACATTTGATTTCTTTACCAAAGATCTGTCGTCAATGAAAGTGTGAATTAAATTAAGGGTAGAACAGAACCAATTCATTGAAGAGTAGGTGATAAAGCATAGCCTTGTAGAGCACAATCGTTTATTTCATTCCCTTTAGACATATGAAAGATCTTTCGTCGACGAAACTGTGAATTAAATTAATGGTGGAACAGAACCAAGTCATTGAAGAGTAGGTGATAAAGCATAGCCTTGTAGAGCACAATCGTTTATTTCATTCCCTTTAGACATATAAAAGATCTGTCGTCGACGAAACTGTGAATTTAATTAAAAGGGGAACAGAACTTAATCAATGAAGAGCAGATTACTAAGCAGAGCTTTATGACTGTCGGATGACTATCGACAAGAACACGAATGTTACGATTCGCAAGTAAATCCTCAATCCATGTACAATAGCAGCTATCGAAACCAATTGCCAACCATTTACTAACAAGTGACTTAACGATTTAAACAAAAATTGTTTTTTCTTCAATTTTATGGAAACCATTTTTAATTAAAACACAGTGTTGCCTATTAAAATATAAAAGATGTAATATAAGGTAAAGTGTGTTAGAAATTTTTAAATAACTGAGTTTCATAAAACGATAAACTAAAATACCGTCTGGAAACCCTATCAACTTATAGACCTTGTGTTAAAACAAATTAAATATAGGGGTTTTTGAATTTTATAGGGATGTAGCTCTTTGAAGGATTGTGCAACTTATAGTTAAAATTTAACCACTTTATTTTAACTGACGTAGAACCTTCTTAAACATCTAGACAGGCTGATAGAGCAAAACTTTGTAGGCTAAAATTTTTCAAATTTTTTTTTTTAAATGTGCTAAAAAATTTACTTTTTTATTAATTAAATTTTTCAAAATGGAAAATTAAATTTCCATCAGTCTATAGAAAAATTTTTTTTTCTTTACAACACTCTCAAATTAAATGAAAATAATACGAACCGACATTTCATGGATTACAATAAAAGCTTATTTTTTTTTTTGTTTTTGTTTTTTTTTTGTTTTTTTGTACAATGTTAACATTTCATTATTTGTTAACATTTACTTTAAATTCAATATCAATTTGTACTAATTGATTTAAACACAACTACTGACATTCACTATATGTAACATTATTATATATTGTGAATGTTTTGTGTACTCGGATATTTGTATAACTGTCAAATTTTTTTTTTTGTAGTTGTAATTGTTTACAACTAAAAGGATATGCAACAAATTCAATTGGGAAAAATACTGTATACTGTATATTGTTTCATTTGATGCAATATATTTCGATATAAATAAATTGATAGAAAAATTTCTACCATAATGATACTTTTTAATTTAATTGAACTATTTGACTCAATTGAAATTGATTCTACAAATTTGTTTTACAATGAATTGTGACCTAGTGCAATGTTTTTTAGTCGAAAATGGAAAACAATGTCTGAAGTTCCTATGGTATATGTGACGTTATTTTTTTATTAGCCTTCAAAGGGCAGTCAGTTCTTCCGACGCAAAATGCATTTGAGAAATTGGAAAATTTGCATCCGTCATAATCTTTTAGAATTCTGGATACTTCAAAAATTATAGAAAAACTATAACCTTTAAGCACCTAAAGTTTGAAGTTTCTGATTGAAAAATTGTATCAATTTAGTACAAGAAAAATTATTTTCAAAGCAGTCCTCCTCAATTGGCATATGTCTCTTCAGCTTTTCCATGGTATATGTACCTTCGCAATCAGTCGAAATGTTATGATCAATGCTCTTAAACGTCTTAGATTTTATTAATCGTCATTATACTTTAATTTCGAAAGGGCATTCAAATTATGAATCCTCCATTATATTATTTGCGCCAATAAAATGCTGACCTCGCGCCACTAAAACAAAAAATCGTATGTTTTTCAAAAATAATAAAAGTCATTTAAATTATTAGCGTTCTATTATTATCAATAATTTGTTTGAGTTATTTTCGACTAAGGGTGAATAGATACTGTCTTTGCGCCAATAATAGAGTAACATTGTGCCACAAAAACAAAAAATCATTGTTTATTTGTTAAATTTTAAACTGATCTGGTAACTTAATGAGATTTAAACAAACACAACCGAAAAACATCCTAGTTAATTTAATTCAAAATTTAGGTGGCAATTACTGCAGTTTAAATATAATAAATTCGAACGTAAAAACTTGAATAACTGGATTTTTTTTTAGTATTATCTTGTATTTTGGAAACTATTGTCTTCACAACTTCTTCCTTTAAAAATATATTAGGATGCAGACTTATCAAATTGAAATGTACGATAATAGTTTCTTACGTTCCTCCCTTTAACTGAGGTTAAAAGGTGTGCAAATTAGTTCCTAGAAAACTGAAGTTCCAAAATATTAAGTTGTGTTTGCAAATCAGTGTTTTTGATTAGGCATTTACAGAAGATCCGATTGTCTTCTGACCCGATTGTCTTCTGCCTAAATGCCTAATCATTAATTTATATTAAAAATAAAAGGACAGAGAATTTAGTGTCGATTTTCAAGCTATCAACTCCCAAAATGGCAACTTCCCAAATGCAAACTGAACAAAACTTGAACAAAATGATGATGAAAAAAATGTCGGCTTGGATAAAATGTATATTTTAGTAGTCGTGTTTTGGGAGCTCACATTTTAGGAATTGATATTCTGGGAGCTGACATTTTCGGATATGACATTGTGAATGTCAACGTAAGTTCAATTCTCTTAATTTAAGTCCCTTAATTTAAAATTTAATTCAATTATAAACTGTTTCATTAACAATCATTTTGTTACCATTCTTTAATTTCCTCTAAGTATAATACAAAATTTATTTAAAAATAACCCTAATGTGGTACGAAATTTTTTCCAATTTGATATTTTGTGATTGAAGCAATCATTTTTTAATTCTAATCCTATAGCATGCTAATTCCATCTAAAACAGTATTTTCAAAAAACCAAAATAAAATTTTTTTTTGCTTTCTCATTTGTTTATATAGAAATAGGGCCAACCCGCTTGTCTGTTTAGCTGCCAGTTTTTAAAAATGTTTGTAAATGAATTCTAGAAAAAAATTACAAAAAATAAACAACCCATTATCCAACAAATCTACATACACCATAGTGAGCAAAATTCTAAATATCTTTTTTTTTAATGCTGTTCCTGTTGTTCTCTTCAAAAAATGTTACAAAATCCTCTATCATTGTCCGCTGTCATCATGAATGAAATGAATGCCTATGACACTCTAGTATGTATATATGTTTCTTTTATTTTTTTTTTATAAAAATGCCAAAGTAACATTTAACAAGGGACAAAAACAAAACAGCTCTGGTAACAATGAAAAAATAAAATTTAAAAATATACAGAAAACGAAAGGACAAAATTCTATTAAATAAAAAGCCTATTTTCCAAAACAGAACCTTTAGAACATTTAGGTCTCTAGGATAATGTGTATTCCTGTACTGTACTGAAATTAAGAATTTTGATTTTATATTTGATGTGTTGTGTTGTTATTTTTTTGAATGAGTTGAGAATATCACTAAAAATGATGGAAATGAATGAAAGAATGATGATAATGATGATGTTGATAATTATTTTGATAAAAAGTATTATGCTGTAAAGCTTTTAAAAAAAAAATTAGTTTTTTTTTAAGCCCTCAAATTCAAATCATCAGATTCAAAAAAAAATTTACAAAATCTTTTATTGTATTACTAAAATCTAATTCCTAATCATGTATAGAGAGCAGATGTTTTAACTAGGAAAAAAAAATTTGACAGGGGATTGATGCTCCTTTACTAGGTCATTCATTTCCATTGATAGAAACGCTTATGTTATATAAATAAAAAGCAGTGGGACATAGTGAGGAAAAACGTTTTAAGCGAATAAAAGAGGAATTGGTCATATTAAATTTTTTAATTATTAAAATAAAAAATTGGTTAAGAACAGGGAAGGTAGATCTTAGAGAAATATAGTCAGTAAAAAAACTATAACGGTTGAAATTTTATGTTCAGTACCCTCAAACGTCTGAGACCATATTGGCCTGCGTTAATCTTCAATTTAGGACTTCGATTGTGAATCCCCCATTATTCTATTTCAAGCAAATCTAGCCACAAAAAAAATATTTCTTCTTCTAAAACTAAAATTCTTCAACTTCAATTCTTCTTTGTAGAACTCTTTAAAATATAAATTTCAGATAAGCGAAACTTCCGTTTATTAATAAGAAAGTTCATTTTTTTAAGACATCTTGTAGATATGATGTAATCCTGTAAAAACCTAAAGCAATTCCAAGAGGCCGCAGTAAAGTGCAGTGGAACAAAATCTTATTCGAAGACAAATACAATTTTTTTAGCCTAAATACCAACTTATCCTACAAATCAGGAATTTTTTAAATTAATTTTAACTCTGATTAATTTTAATTTATAAAAATTTTATTCCTTAACCATTCCTTTCTAAGAAAAATTTTTTTTTCATTTTCCCTATTTTTCATAACTCTGCTTACCTCTAGTCTTCAAATTTTCACATTGCCTAAATTCGTTCTTTTTACTTTTTTTACAAAAATACAAAGGAAATTTGTTTTTCCTAAACTAAAGTGTCAAAACTTTCCGTCTCAAGTTTTCCTTTGTCCATACACTTCCACTTTATTTCAATTTCCCCATGTCATTGCTTTGGATGACACTTTTAAAAAACAAAAATCTTGTATTTGTATAACTTAACTTTTTAAACTTAACTATATTATTTAAATTTTGAGTAAATTCTTTACACAAAAATTACATATCAATATGTTTGTTTTAAATTTTTATTTTATTATTTGATTTCTTTTTATTGCATTTTCTTTTATTTGACGTTTTTACTGTTTGTTTTTCCAGTTTTTTTTTTTTTTTTTTTTTTTGTAACTTAAATTAATGTTCTGTCAACCATAATACAACATTTTTAAACAAACATTTAAATGAAATTTTATTACCCATAGAATACAGAAATACATACAAGATGAAAAGAAAAGTTAAAGCAACAGAGTATCAACCATTTTCTAACAACGTAAAAATTGAAGTTAAATACAAGCAATGTGAAAAATAAATATAGGAAAAGTTTTAATGTGTACATATAAGTAATACAAGCAAAACAAGAGAGAAGACAAACCAAAACTTCAATTCTATTTCGGGCTCCACTATTCGTTGAAGAGTTTCTTTTTTATTATTTAGTTCATCTAGAAATTGGAAATTTCCATCCAAGGTTGTTGTTCTATCAACTATTTTGCTTTTAGTAAAATATAAGTACGAGTAATACTACAAAATGTTTTCCATATAAACTTCCTCCAATACATCTCTGGAAGTCACTCACAAGAGTCAAATTACTATATATTTACATTAATTTCAAACATATATAGAAAACGGAACTAGAAAATAGCAATAAAAATATTTTGTTGTTTACACCAACGAATGCAAAATCAGTATGGTAAGATATGAAATAAATGGAAATAGAATAACGATGCAATAGCAACCACAACATTTATTGGGTTTTGCAAATATATAAAAATTATAGTTTTAAATTACTATTTTGGTTGCTTTTTATGCAAAAAAAAAACATTCATTTTTCGCTTTGATTTATGACTTTAACCATTTTCTAACAATAATATTGATGGTACAATTACATGCTACGTATGATGAACAGTCAATCAATTATTCTCAATTTAAATAAAGTGTTACCACAATATATTTTTGTAATACCATTAAATGAATATCTGATTTCAAAAATAAAATTTGTAATTTTCCTATAAAGTATTTTGTACAGTCAATCAGTTAAAATAACTATTTTCATAAAAACTGTTTTAATATGTAGAGGAAATTTATTGACGAATCTCAAAGGAGGTATAAATACAAAGTCTCTAATAAGGGATAGTAAAATTTTCATTTAAAAGGTAATAGTTTGCGTCGAATAACTGCTGCAGATATACCTAAGTTGTGGAGTTGAAGGATTTACAATTGGAAACCAATATCTTTTTCAGAACCAGCATACTGTAAAAATAAACTAAGGGAAAAAACTAAATTATTCAACTGTTGACTTTTATTTCGGACATTTATATTTAGAATCCCACACGAAATTTAGTGAGCTTTAAATTTTTGTAAAATTTCCGTCGAAAAATTTTAAATGTATCTAATAATATCATGTAAATTTAAATTTAAATTCAATTCTTCAATTAATTGTAAAACTACTTTAGGCGAAGAAGTTGCATCACTCAAACAATATTTATAATTCTTAAATTTTAAATAAGCTCTAAAAAATATTCCTGATTAAATTCATTTAAAAGCTTTTAGAAATAATTTTAAGTTTATTTTTTTTTAAGTGAAGATAAGCATCAACTGTTTGATTGGGCAGCGCATCAAAATCCCACCAGAAACTAGTTACAAAGGTTATTTTTCATAGTGATGGGGTGGCAAACAATGAGCGAGGAATTTTTCATGTCTTGCATTTATAATAATTTTAAGAATCAATTTTCCAGTCGGTGTACCTTTATTTAAAGGATGTACCGTTATTTCTAGTTTCTTTGATTTAAGGTTCCAAGAAAAATAAAACACATCAAATACCTCTCTAACTAATCATGTAATATTCAGGTGAATAACCTGATAAAAAATCTTAATTAAGTTTTGTATTAACAAATTATTTTTCAAAATTATTTCATGTCATCAAAATCCAATTACAGCTAATCTAAAAAAAGGAAAACAAAACTATTTTCTAACTATCTAACCTACTTTCATTTAATTTCCAATCTTTTATAGTCATTGTAAATCAAACTCAAAATTTTAACAAAAAAAAATTTATTCACAAATTCCCCAGTGGTAATAAATTTTGAATTTGAATGCACAATGTTTTTATTATTCGAAAAAGAAAATAAACCCAAACATAACCTAAAAATTTTTTTTTATAATAAACACAATATCCGAAAACTAGAACTCCAACAAATCTATTTTCACCAATTTAAAAATTTAGTTGGGTCACCTGTTTCCATCCATTTTGCAGATCCATAGAAAAATGTCCTTGGAGCAAAAATGTACACGGAAAATATTTTTAGTTGTAAAAATAATATGTACCTATTTCAATGCATTTGTATGCATTTATATAAAATGCAACGTTATTCTGGCTGTTAAGTCGTTATTCAACTGTTGGTTAAAATTTAAAACTATTCAACCATTTAGCAATTACTCAATGTTATATATGATTAAATTTAGTAACAATCAAATAAATTCTATTTTAGCATATTTTTATATGTAGCTATGTATGAATATGTTGGTTGTTTGTCTTGTTTTTGCTTTAAATTTCCAATGTCATCAATTGATCTAATTAAAAAAACAATTATACTCAAGATATCCTAAAATTTTCGATTTCAATTAATCCTATTTTTGATATAGCCCGAGTTAAATCTTCAAAAAAAATCTTCAGTTTCACTTGCTTAATTTTATAAAAATGTTACAGAAGTGGAATCTCCTACTCCCTACAAATTTAAAAAGGAAATCCAGATAAACGGGGAAACGAAAGAAAAAAATTATTTTAACAGTACGGTAATAAAATTGCCTTAGTAGTTATTATGTCGTCAAATATATTTTTCCATATGTAGGTACCTTGAATCAAATAAATCATAAGTACTGCACAGAAAACTGTTTCAATATTAAAGATTTCTTTTGATATTTTAATTATCATGACATTCAACCGGCCGGAAAAATACCATGCTTTGAAATAAACTCCAACTGCATATTGTATATTGCATTCCAAATGTATTGTTTTGTTGGAAAAGCAACAGACGTGGTTCTTTTCAAAATAGAAGTATTGTTGACAAAGTATCGAAACTAGATTATATTATTATCTAATCAATTTTGAATATTTTGGGTTTTTTAGTTGAAGTTTTTCGTCTGTCATTCCTATCGTCACTCATATAAAATATTTGTACAGGTATATAATAATTATATTATAATAATTTCTCTATATAATAATTTCTTAAAATCTTTTGATTTTTTGATGAAAATGCAGCTTTATTATTTGAAAAGCCCCAATTGATAAATTTTTTTTGGAGGCTTAAAAAACAGGCTGATCGGAGATGTGTAGGAAGCAGCGCTAGATTGTTTTCTAGTTGCTTGTCGAAAAGCATAAGTTTGAAATTAAATCTCAATAATCGAAAATGTTATTAGGAACGCCTTTTGATTTTTTTGAAAGTTCTGGTAAGAAATAGATTTAAAAACAAAACTGAAATTTGTCTTAAAAATCAAAAGATCGAATATAAAAAAGTTCTAAAAAAAAATTATACGAGCAGTTTGTTGAAAAAACCATAAAATAAAAGAATAGTAGCAGCATACACAGTTCTTTACACAGGCTGCTCGATAACGTGCAGGAAAAGATGCTAGAAAATTTTCCAGATAAAACCAAATTTCCTTGACGACGCGTTGTGATTAACGTAATTCCCAAGTAAGATTCTTATATAAGTCGAAAGGTATAAATTTTATGTTAGAACCCCATTATCGCTATATCCTTAAAAACACATTCTGATCAATATTTCAAATTTCAATGTAGTAGTGTATCAACTTTCTTTGAATATTTTCAAGTTAATAAAGCATCCAGTTTTAATTATCAATATTAAATATTACATTTCCAAGAATCAATATTACAATAGTATCAATTTTTACTAGAAACAAAATATAGAAACAAAAACCCAAAGTATTTTTATGATGGTCTCTAGAAGTTCTTTTTTAAATTAAAAAACCTAAGCCATGATGCAGAAAAAATGCAGAAAAACTAGAACTCAATTACATTTTTTTTTTTGCATTCTTTTAAAATAAGACATAAGAATTTTTTAATAAAAAAATTCAAAATTATTTTTTTTGGTCTGTTTTTTTTTGAATGAATAAAAAATTGTTTATTGAAAGGAAATTTTATTAAAAAAATTTTAAAGAAATTCCTATTACAAAAAAAAAAAACGAAAAACAATTTTCAAAAATCTTGGAATGATGAAAATTTTTTAATAAATTTAAAAAAAATGAAAACTGTTTTTATCGAAATATCTTTCTGTGACTACGGGGTAAAGTCACGATATCTTTCACATTGCCAAATATATTAAAAAAACTTGAAAAAATAATATTTTTGTAATGAAATCAGTTTGACGAATTGTATTTCCAGTTAACATTTCAAAATTTACTTGTAATATTTTGCAAGGTTTCAGTTTTTCCTTTGGTTTCCTATTCCAGCCGTTTTCTGATAAATCCAACAGACGAACGATTAACGGGAAATCCCCTTTGTCAATATTATTCTCAATAACGTCTTTTAAGCACCTTATATGCCTGGTATTAACTTATAAGCTATTCCCAAATTTACACTCCCCAGAATTCATCCTTATACTTTGACACAATTTTGAATAAATTCAACAGACGCAGAAATAACGGTAATTCCCCTTTGACAATACTGTTCACAATAACATCTCCTACACCAGTTTTCTTGTGGATTAATAATACCCTACCCATTTTCAATGCCTGAGTTTATTTTCTAAGTTATCCCCATACGTTTACTCCTCGTATTTCGTCCTTACACTACCTATGAGACTCTTCAGCAGTTTTAATTTATTTCAAGGCAAGAAAAAGCTATAAATAATATTATTACGCAAAAAATCAAATTAAACTGAATTCAAATCAATTAAAATCAAATATCGCAGCAAATTTCAAAAAAAAAAAATTTTCCTATTTTTAAATATTAAATTCTTCTGATTTCCACCGAATTCTTTTAAATCTTTTGATATATTTGAAAATTTTTAATAAGATTTAGAAAAACAAATCCCTAATGAATTCAAAAAAAAAATCCTCCTTCCCACAACCGTCGCCATATAATTCAATGAAAAAAAGGACTTTTGGTCAGATATTTAATGAAAATTTTAAAAATTAAAACAGAATAGAAAAAAAAGGTATTTAAGTGTGGGCGGACGCCTCTCACTCCGCCATCTTTTAACTCAAAAATAAACGGAAAAAAAATGGTATTTGATGACTTTTGTTGGGTGTACTGTTGCTTCATCAAAAAATCAACGAAAAATCTTTAATTAAAATAAGAATTAAAATTATACACAGTTACACATACAAACGACGAATCAGGAAAAAACGAAAATAAAAATAAAAAAAATTCAAAGAATTTAGGGACTTATTGAAAAATGACAAAAATTCAAATTAACTTTTATATAAAAACATTCCAAATATTGGATATGGAGGCAAATTAAATTTTCAATGATATTCGAAGATAAAAAAACAAAAAAAAAAAAATTAAAGAAAAAACCAAAAAGGATAATTGAAAAATTATTTAGAATTAGAGCTCTTTTTTTCTTGTTATTTTTTGATTGTCCTTTTTTTGTCATTTTAATTCTTCAGTTAAAAAAACTGTTTTACAGCAGTGGACGTAAAAAAATGGGTGCAACTTTATAATACATTTATGAATATTTAAGATGTTTATTACAGGTTCGAACAGTTTTAATTATCAACTAAGGTGCCTTTGGATTGGTTTCGAAATTTTTCCTTGGACAAGCAAAGGCTTTATTAGTCTTTGGACTTCATCAATCCAATTTACTATGACTGCCACTTCTTTACTGCTTCTCTATTATATGTTTGTTCTAGAGGACTTGTATTCTTGATGTATATCTCAAAAAATTAATTTTAGAATGCATTTTAGTTATTTATTAACACTAGGGCCCTGAGGAACAGTTATAAGTTATTCCAGTACTTCAACTAATACTTCTTTACTAAACTTAATAAAAAACCAACTAACAAAAGTTAGAGGCTTGTGGTTCTGAGTCTATTAAGCTCTATCCAGAACAACCGCATTCTTAGATTCAAACTGTCCTAACCTATGAGCAAAACATAACTTTAAGTAATTTATTTAAAATATCAATAAGAGAATCCTTACAATTAATTATTAGGGGAACTACCATTTTATTTTCCTCTACTGTATCAGTAACCATGGATTAAAAACATGGGTAGAAGGAGCTGATATAAAACACGAAAAACAAATAAAAAAGAAAATATCATAAAAATTTAATGAGAAGGCTATGATAGATGATTAGCATGAATTCATGTAATGAGATTTTGAGCTGTGATTATAAAAAAAAAAATTCGTCCTTTTTTTTTTTTAATTTTACTGCTTCACTAATTTCTTTACGAAATTCTTTTCTATATACATATATATATAAAGGATATATAATATGGATTTTTATAATATATATGTATGTATTGAAGAAATATTTGGAATTTAATAAATTTAATTAAAATTACATTCAATTTTGTGACAGATATTTAGAGATTTGTCGTTCTTTTTGCTTGTCAATTTTTCTTCTTTCGTTTTTTTTTAGCTCCTCTTTAATTAAAAACAATAAGTAGAGAGTAAAGACATGAAAAGAGAGTAAGAGGCATGATAAGTTTTTTCTGTATAATGAAAGAGGAAAAGGAAAAGGAATACGTTTTTTTTTTTTTTGTAATTCTTAAGAAATAAAATTTTTCTTTGATTTTTAATTAAATACCAGTTGTTTTCAATCAAAACGTGTATATGGGTAAAATAATATAGGGAACTATATTATATACTTATTACATTATATACCTTTGTGTTATAATAGTGTTCTGTATATAATTTAATTTAATATTTTTATTTGATATTTCTAATTGTAAATTATTTTTATAAATTTACCATAGTGATTACAGGAAAATGAAAATAAAATCGCTATAGAATAATAATTAATTCCAAGGATATTTGTATGGAGGATATACCGTTATTTTATTGATTAGTACTAATTTTAGATTTTTAGTTAATTTTCTATTAATTTTTATAAGAAACTTTAATTAAATTTGGAGGAATAAATAGCTGCGCCAATTATATTAGAAGAAATTATATCTAATAACCGAATCGAACTAATAATCGTATTGGGGCGAAATTTTCAAATGAACGACGAATTTTCAAAGAAAAGCAGTTTTGAGAATCAAAATACAAACATAAATTTGAAGAGGTTTTCAATCTAGTAACAACATGCAACAAAACATAAGAGCCGATTAGGAGGTAGCATAAACATAGAAGCATCAAAAAATCTCCTACTATCTTCAAATTTTAGTAGAAGGCTTAAAAGAATCAGACCGTCGAATTACCAATAAATTCAGATCCCCTTAACTGAGGTCTGCAATTTTAGTAGATCATAAATAGGGAAAAATTATGATTAATCTCTTGGGCTAGTTTTATTATTTAAAAAAAAGAAAGTCACACATAACTGTGGTAACGCGCAATATTTTTGGAGGATTTCGACCGACCGACCAAAAAAACATTTGGTAGCTCTTTTATTCGGTAACACTTTTAGCAATTCACAAATCAAACAAATTCATATTAGAAAACAAAAAATTCTAATTTTATTAAAAATATTAATTTATTTTTTGAGTTTTGAAATATAATTAAAAATTAAGAAAATATTGTGGTAGGGAGATTTAATGTGGTATTTTTTAATTAAATGAAATTATAAAACAACTTCAAAGAATTCTTTGAGAAAATTTTTTTTTTTTATTAGAAAATATTATTAAAATGATTATTTGAAAGAACACCAAATAATTATATTTTTTAACCATAGTTTAGTATATAATTTAAAAAATTTATAACTAAAATAATTCTTAAAAATATTTGAAAATAAATTGCTTTATTTAGAAAGAGACTTAATTTAAATTTTAATAAATAAATTAACAATAAAATAAATGGCTTAGTCGTAACTTAGTTATAAAAATATTATGACAATTACTTTTTTCTAAAGGAGGTGAAAGTCAACTCAAACTGTAGGAATACGTCCTAAGTAATTTTTTATTTGTACTGAATAAAACCGTATAAAAGGCAAACAAACTCTAATCATACCAAACACTACAGTCTATTGATTAAAGAGTAGGAATCAGAAATTTATAGATATAAAGAAGGAAGTTTTCAATTTAAAGACAAACTATTTCGACTGAAAGTCTATATTTAGAGCACAATGACCAATGCCGTGTGAAATAAATAAAAAGTTTTAAAATTTAAACTTTATAATATCATCTTGTAGCTTGTTCCATTAAAATTAATTCAAATATTATTGAATAATAATAAAGCTAGGTATTAAATTTGCCTTCGAATTATACTAAGAAGAATAATCAATGAACATCATTAGAAAGCTACGTACCAAGAAACATTAGAAATACCGTTAAAAAAAGTAAGAACAGATAGATCACATTCTTAGAAGATCTCCAAATTATATGGAAGACAGTCAATGGAATCAAACCATAAATAGACAAAGAGAAATAACACAAATAAACAGAACTTGGTAACAATCGAAAGTTATTGCACAAAAAAAGAGCAGGTGCAAAGAGTTTGTTGAAGCCTTCAAAAAAAAAAGAAGAATTAACTTATTTTATGTTTATTCAATTATAAAACCTGAAGATGTGGACATTAATTAATTACATATTCTTACAAACATTATTACATCAATAACTTTCAATATTTAAAAATTCCAGTATTTTGGAATATTTAAATTTAATTTTCAATTCACCTTATTAAACTCTTTGTCATTTTAGTTTCGCAGTTAAAATATTCTCAATAAATAGTTTTTAAATTCAAATCAATTAAACCATAATAAACTAACGGCATTTCCTCATATTTTCATTTAGAATACAAATATCCCTACACTTTTAGTGCACATTCAATAAAAGTATCCCTCACTAAAATTAGTTAATAATGCATTAAACAGTTATTAATTATTTTTATTTCATATTCTTGTACTAACAAAAATTTCCATTCGTTTTCATCCAAAATAACGGTATAAAAACAAAAAGGCTACAAATACCATTACACAAAATATAATAATATATTTTAATTTTAACCAAATTTTATTCACAAATTTCTCTGAATAACAGTGATGAGTTAATGTACGCTTTTCCAGAATGGAATATTATTTTGTTACATTTGAACGCCTCCATCAATTAAGAATAAATTTTTTTTTTATGTCATAGTTTATTCTACAAACTTTTAATTTTAAAATATTTATAGATATTCTATCTTTTATAATATTTGTATATACAGTTATGTAATTTATAGATATATATATAATAATATAAATATTATTCTCAGTTTTTTAGGACATTCTCAAAAAATTAGTTTCACTCTATCCTGCCGTCCGTCCGTTCGCAAGTTTACAAAATATTTACAGCTTTTGAAATATGGAGAAGAGATTGGAACTACGCGATATGATTGCAAAAAAACTAATTTCATGAAAGAATTGTTTTTTGTAGTTCGACCCGTTACAGAGCTACAGCTCCTTAAAGTCTGAAAACCATATATTTAAACATTTTAAGGCAGCTGTTGCTTTTATAAGCTTAATAAAAATATATCGCCTAAATAGGTTAGGGCTACCACACGATTCCAAAATTTACCGTTATGTAAAACTCAATTTGTTATCCCTCATATATTCTGAGCTGATCAACCGAGAGACTTAAAATTTTGGAAGAAGTCAGATTATCAGATTACAATAGAAGTCGTTCCATATACTTTTTTTGATTTGGCACACTGTTTAGGAACTGTCAGAGGTCGAAAATTGATATTTTACTATTTTGAAGCATCTATAACTTCTAAATCTAAAACGTCCAAACTTTTTTTTTAGTATTTTACAAAATTTTAAGCTCAAACATTATTTTTTAACTAGAATTAAAGGATTTGTTTAAATTTAAAGGGGGCCTTTAAGACACGATTCAAAAATTTACCGTTATGTAAAACTCAATTTTTGATCCCTCAAATCTTTTGAACTGCTCAACCGAGAGACTTAAAATTTTGGGAGAAGTTAGATTATCAGATTACATTAGAAGTCTTTACAGAAGTTTTTTAAGCTGCGCCCACTGTTGAGGAGATGTAAAATGTCGAAAATTGATATTTTACTTTTTTGAAGCATCTATAACTTCGAAATCTCGAAAAACACGTCGAAAAATACTCTTAGTATTTAACAAAATTTAAAGCTCCAACATTATATTTAAACTAGAGAGGTTTTCTTTAAATTTAAAGAGGGTCCTTAAGCGTCGCTTAGTTTTCACTCTTTTTGTTTGGATTCTTTTCTAAGAAAAATTACAAATTTTGGTGGAAGTCACAAATTATTTCCTGGAAGGTGGAAATTTTAGGCCTGGGAGGTGGGGTTTGATTCTCGAGAATAACAAAAAGTTTGTTAAGTAAAAATTTTGGAAACTCTCCCCATTGAGGGGCTATTAGGACTAAAAAACCAAAAATTACCCATTTTTATAGATAAGTCTCTTAGTCAACAGTACTTATATTCCCAAAATTAAACTCAGAATGAAGCACTACACAATTTTGAAATTTCCTTTTTTAAAAACTCTTGGTTTTTTTATCACTTGTTTAATTTTTAAATAATTTATAATGTTTTGATATAATAATATTTTTCAAAATGAATTTCTCTATGCTCTATCAATTTTTCTACATCAATGAATCTGTTGAAAATATATTTTTAAATAAAATATGAATTGATTGCATCTATTTTTAATATCTATCACTATTAAAATATAAGCACTTGTATAAACGAATAGCGAATAATAATTAATATTAAAAGAATTTCTCAATTTTATTTTACGCTTATTTTATGTATTTTAATTTTTAATTTTTCCAGTATTTCCATTTTGTTTTTCCAATCAATAAAGATTAGTTATAAATTTTATGAAAACATGTTTTTTTGAAAAAAGAGGGAGGAAAATATGAAAAAGGATTTTAATTTTTTTGTTTTTTTTTTTTAACGATTTTAATGAAAACTTTTTGATGTACAGGACTAAAACTGAAAAATATTTTTCATGAAAATTTAATGAAATTGATATTAGAACTTTAAATTCGAATAATTAATGTAAATAGGTACTAGAAATATTTAAAGCCTACACGTACGTCCTTTGTTATGCACAAAGAAACTTTTAAACTTATAGGTAATTAGATTTTGTAATATTAACGTGTCATAGGCCAGTACTAATACTAATAATAATATTAACGTGTCAATATTTTTCAGTCAATGTAAATGTGAGTGTTGACTGTATTTGTTTGAAAATTGCCTGAATTTTCATTTAGCAGAACTTGCTTTGATTGTAATGTATTTGATTTTTATAACTTCCTTAAGTTAAAATGTGGGTAACAAATTGATCCACAGCTGAAAATCGAATAGTAATTTAGTTTAAGTGCAATTGTTGCAGGATATTTAGATATACCTATAAACTAAATTCCGAATATGAAGGGATTTTAAATTTCAGTCTAAAATTAAGGTTTTATTGTTAAACCGGGGTTTGGGAACGGTTACGGAAACTCCGAAAAATGTGTTATACAAAATAATGTGTGAGTAAATTTTACAAAGGGATCTGAATGAAAAATAGAAATTCATGAATTGATTATAATTTAAGCAAGGGTTTGGCACCGTAGTTCATGCTTACTTAAACCTTTCATTGATGAAAATTTGTAATACAAGAAACTACTCACAAGGCATTTTAAAATTGAATACAATGTCAAAAATCGAGAAATTGGTAATAGTTTACGGGCGGTAGTCCATATTATCTTAAAAAATTAATAGAAAAAATTTTGAAAATCCAGTCAAATCAAATTTAGTTACATAAAATCTAATCAAGTGGAATTCCTCCAAGTTAATTATAGATGCTTGACCTGAATCCTAAACATTGTTAATATAAGGAAAGGTTAATTTAAATAGAGGTAGATATAGTACTTATAATAAGCAATTGAAGACATTTAAATGGGCGGTTAACTAAGAGTCAAGCTTAGCTCATTTTTTTCAATATAAAATATTCAAACAGTGTAGGAATTGAATATACAAGCCTTGGATTAAAGTCTCTGCTATTACTAAAATAATCATTGAAAATATTTTGAGGAATTAATTTTTTTCTATCACGAAATTTTAAGTTATCCTCGAAAAGTAGTCTGGAAAAATGGCGAGAATAAATAAATTTGAATAAATATGAACACTAGCCATTAATTTGGTATAAGAACTCTGACAAGTATTAAAAGGCATCAAATTAATAAATAAAACCTATTTTATAATATTTAATTATCAGCCTGCAAAACCCAACATTGAAATGAATTTTATGAAGATAGGTTAAAAAAAAAGTTGGTGTTCGACGATTGGAAACTAAGATTTCTTATTAAGGATATATAAGTCTAAACCGAATCTTAAGTCAAGCATCTATTTGTGTCTCTGGAGGACGATTTATAACTCATCTGCTAAACTCTTTGGCGCTTCCTTAGATTTAAAAGCATATTCTTAATAAAATTATTAGTTTGCTGTGGAATCGATATTAAAACTTCATTAAAAATAAATTTGGTTTTAAATTAATATTAATTCAAAATAATTATATTGTTCCCGTCAAACTTTAATAGGCTTCAAGTTTTTAAATTTCTACTTTAATAAAATTTTATAAATTTAAAAATAAATTAGAAAAATAAAACCAAAAGGAAATGAAAAACGATTTTTTTTCACTCTGCCTTCATTTTATGGTTTTTTTTTTTATTTTCCTGCTTTAACCACCTACAAGTGTACGTCGTATTCTACTAGTGTTCTATTATTCCATATTCCAATTTAATATTTTATTATTCAATGTATTCTAAACTCTCATTTTCTATTTTCAAACCCATACCATTCTTAAATTTACACTCACATCTTGATCAATGAGATGCTATCAGTAAGGTTAATATGGGTTAATTTGTGGGTTTAATAAAAAAAAAACCAAAAATTTTTTGCATGGCCTGAACTTTTTTCCCCTTTGCGGTTAGAAAAAAAAAATCTGGTCATTGATATATTTTTACTTTCCGTCCTTTTCTGTTTTTTGTTTTTTTTTCTATTCCTTTTCTTTTTCTGACCAAAATTTTTACGTCAAATATAAAAACCCTAATTTATTACCCTACGGTTACCGGATTCATTTATAAAAATTACTTCTCTTAATTCATACCATGAAGAAAGGCAAAAATACAATTTAATATTAAGATCGGTTCGGGAGAATAGGTTTGGGTGGTACTAAAGGGGCTTCTTCTTATAAAACAAGTCAATGAAAACTGGTAAATACCAAAAAAAAATTTTAGAAAAGCCCAATGAAAAATCAAAAAATATTAATACTTGGAAAACTGATTCTAATGGATGGTAGTGGGTTTTAGTGGTCTCCTATAAAATGCCGGTAAACATTTTTTTTCCTCCTATTTTTAGAAGCCATTTAATAAAATTATGACGATAAAAGTTAATTGGAAGCATTAATTCTTTTTTTTGTGGAGAAGATTTTCTATAATTTTTTCTGTGTCTGGACATTGTACTTTTTGCGGCATTTTCATTGTTTTTTCATTGGTGTGAAAATTTTAAAAATTTAAAAAGTCTTAAGCTTTCATTGTTCTTTTTAATTTGCCGTTTATTTTTAACAAACAATTTAACAATTTAAGTTTTATTAATTTGTCAGTTTCGTATAATTAATTAAAAATAAATTGTTAAAGGTTATTGTTGGGTTTGGAAACGTGTCGGTAATTATAAAATGGAATTTATATTTAAAAAAAAATTGTTCTAATTTTTTGTGGCAATAGTATAATTAAAATGATTTTTTATACCCGTGCATACATATATGACATCGGGTATATTAAAATTGCTCCTCCGTTTGTAACGCATCGATCTAGAGGAGCTAGATATAGTGTCAAGGGTACGTATCGGCTCAGAATCGAAAAATAAGTCGATCTAGCTATGTGTGTCTGTCCGTCCGTCCGTCCGTCCGTCCGTCCGTCCGTCCGTGTGTCAGCACGATAACTCAAAAACTAAAGGAGCTACAGTTCTGAAATTTTCACAAAATATTTTTCAATCAATTTCTAGGTTCCCTATTTTTTTTGGTTAAGATCGGACCAAAACTTCGGGTAGCTCTCGAACAACTAACTTTTTTAACTCCCATATTTTTATATAAAAATTTGAAATATATCTGCACATCTTGTATAACATGAATTTATATGAATTTTGTTTTTGTTTGTTTTTTTTTTTGTTTTTTTGTTTTTTGAAGATAAAGAATTTTTCAAGTAACGATTTCATACGATTTAAATGATGCGTAAAATTTTTAAAAAAATTTTAGATTTGGACTTTGTACTTTGAGATTTATGAATTAAAATAAAAAAAAATTATGAATATGATGATAATTTTTGATCATGATGATCTGATCATTATATGAGTATGATTATAATATGATGCTTATTTTGCTTGGTTTTAATATAAGTATTTGTGAATTAAAAATTAATTACAAGAGATAGAATTGAAAAATTAGAGCTAGAGTTTTGAAATTTACACAAAAAATTTTTTTGGACATTTTTTAGGTTCCCTATTCTTTTTGGTTAAAACCAGACCAAAGCTTCGGGGAGCTGCCACACAACTTATTTACACCAATATGAATTTCCTCAAAAGTAATAATACCAGGAAGATGAAAATTACACACGGTTAGTTCCATAATGAATCAAGCACTTATATGAAATTTCAAAATGTTACGGCTTCATTTTCGGGGGGCTGCCATACAACTTCTTTGCACCAATATGAATTTCTTCAAAACTAATTATACTATGAGGATGAAAATTACACACTGTTAGTTATATATTGAATCGAGCACTTATATGAAGTTTCAAAATGTCACGGCCCCATTATCGGGGGGCTGCCATACAAAGTTTTCAATTCAATAACGCTGAATCTAATAAAGCTAGGAGGTTAAAATTAAAATTGGGCAGGTAAAGTAATAGGACAAGTTACTTGGCAAAGTTGGATATCACTCGGACCAACTTTTAGAGTGGGGCATTTTTTTTTTTTTTTTTTTTTGTTTTTTTTAAGCAAAAATTATGGGATAATGAATTAAGATTTTTTTTTTTTGTTTTTTTTTTTTAATCAAAAATTATAGGATAATGAGTTAAATTTTTTTAAACTATTTTACTTTTTTATATTTTTTGTAATATATTCTAGCATCATAGAAATAAATAACGGTTTATTTTTCATATTATAGTGGGTATGCACGGGTATCTAAAAGTTGACAAGGGCAACTATAATCTTCCTCGTTTTAATGGGTAATTAGTACTAAAAGTATTTGAAACCTTTAATTTTAAATAAGTTTGTTGAAATTATTTTACTGTATAGGTTCTATTGAGTCCGGACAAACCTTAAATAAAATACAGTTTATTTGGAAGTAATAGAACAATACTGAAAAATAAAATAAATAAGAATAATTCTGTTTCTTGAGTAACAAAAGCTTTTCTAGAAGTTTTCTTGTTCTAAAGCAGAATTTTTCCAGAAAACTTATATTAAAACTAGGACCTGAGGCATTCTTTTAAATATAATATGGAATAATTCCGAAGCCATGATTTCAATAGGTGGTCAACATGGTCTAAATCATTTCTGTAGAATTTTTATTATGACGAGCATTTCAATCATGAAATATCGCATCTTCAAATGATTATTATAATAATAATAAAAAATAACAATTGCTGATAAATTTGTTTAATTCACAATTTTTTAAAATTGCCAGCGTTTTGTTTTATTACACACTTTACAGAGTCGTAGACTAACATAGCCGAGCAAAACCTATCGGCAAAACTTCAATCAACACATAGGAATCATCAAAATTTCAATAATGAGGAAATACCGTTATTTCTTAGTGAAGCCATATAAATCATAAAAAGATGGGAAGAGAATTTAGAAATCGAAAATCAGCAAAACCCAACTAAATCTACCAAAAAAATTTGACTAACTGATACGAATCAACAAAATTTCAATAATGAGGAAGAACCGTTATTTCTTAGTGAAGGCTGGCAAATATGTATGCTAATATTACATAAGAGTCGTCGACCAACAATTCAGAGCTGAATCTATCAAAAACAGTCCAACCAACTGACAGGAATCAATAAAGTTGTAATAATAAGGAAATACCGTTATTTTTTTAATGAAGACAGGTAAATCATAAAAAGATGGGAAAATAATATATAATATAATTAGGAAGGGCTATAAAACCATTAATTTAGTTAGTTATTTAGCTAAACTTCATTTGCTATTACAACTTCATAATGAATTACCGGAATTAATTATAATAAATGTTCATTATATGTAGTTTTAGGTTTGAGATATTCCAAAACAAAAAATACCTACCAAACAAATTGATTAGCATTCAAATTATCATCAAGTAATATTAATTTATTTTGTAATTAATAATTGATTTGATTTGATTTCCGACCTTAATTAACCAAAATTCGATTTTGTGTCTTTTTTTCCAAATATAAACTAATAAAACGTTTAATAAATGCCAAAAAAAAATTTTTTTAATGTTTTAATTAAATTTTATTCAAATATGAAATTTATATCTAATTAAAATATTATTAATATCTCATTTTTTGTTAAAAAAATTAATTTGTGGTTTAACTTGAGGGTCAATAAACTTTAATTAATTCTAACAAAGTTAAACTTATCGAACTAAATAATAATAAATATTTGTTTATTACAAAATAGATGAATTATAATATAAATTATATTTTATTTATTAAACAATTAAACAAATATAATTCAATTTAATTTTACAAAATTAAAATTGTTTTTAGCACATTTTCAAAAAATTTTGTAAAAATGTGCCTATATAGCTTCACTCTGTCCGTCCGTCCGTCCGTCCGTCCGTCCCTTTTTACCTACGATTGACAAAAAAATATCAGGAATGGATAGGTATTGCAATAAAAATAATTTAATGTTAAAACTTTTTTTTGTAGCCCCCCCCGTTACGGAGCTACAGCCCCACAAAGTTGAAAAAAGCCCCATATTTAAACAGTTATAATTAGAGTTCTATAAGGTATATCTCCAACCTGAAAACGGTAACAGACAGCTGCTTTTATAAGCTTTACAAGTGTTTAAAACTCAATTGTATAGGGTTACCATACGGTACTAAAATTTACCGTTATTCAAAACTAAGTTTTTCAAAATTTTTGGTCCCTCATAACTTCGGAACGGCTAAATCTAGAAACTTGAAATTTTGGGAGAAGTTAGATCCTTAGAAATAAGTAAGAGTCAATTAACAAAATTTTTTTGTCACGCCCCCTCTTTAGGAGCTGTAAGGGGTCGAAAATTGAAATTTTGCTAAAAATTTAGCTTTTAAACACCTATAACTTGAATACCTGTCAAAATTTTTTTTTATTTGTATACAAAATTGAAAGCTCAAAAACGAAAGTTTCAATTAGTGTCAAAGGTTTTTCTTAATTTTGACTTTGTCCGTCCGTCCGTATGTTTACAAAAACTTTTACACCGCTTGAAATAGAGTAAAGAAATTTTAATCACGGGTAGATATTACAAAAAAATTAATTTCGTAGAAGAATTTTTTTCTGTAGCCCCACCCGTTACGGAGCTACAGCCCTCCAAAGTTGGAAAAAGCCCTATTTTTAAATTATTATACCAAGAGTTTTGTTAAGTGTATTTTCAATCTGAAAACGGCAAAAGATAGCTGGTTTTATAAGCTTCACAAAAATATATGACTAAAATGTATAGGGTTACCATACGGTACTAAAATTTACCATTAAGCTAAACTCAACTTTTGCAAAATTTTTGGCCCCATATATCTTCTAAACGGTTCAACCTAGGCTCTTGATATTTTGGGAGAAGTTAGGTCCTCCAAAATTAATAGGAGTCGGTTAACAAAATTTTTTTGTCACGCCCCCTGTTTAGGAGCTATAAGGGCTCGAAAATTGAAATTTTGCTATTTTCAACCACCTGTAACTTTAACACCTGTTCAAATTTTTTTTTACAAATATGCAAAATTTACAGCTGCAGCATTATATTTCAACATACGTTAAAGGTTTTTCTTAAATTTGAAAGCGTCTCTTTAAATTGAAGAAATTGTTTCTTAGTATTAACCATTTTTGGTTAGATAATAATATTCTAGTAGCCCTTCAAATATAAATGAAGTAGCCCCAGTTATGTCTGGATAAATAAATTTTATGTAAAGATTCATATCCCATTCATATAAAAACAAAATACAGGTGATTGCGTGCCTTCCAAGAATTAAGTATTTAAAGATAGACAAAATAAATTTGAGATATAAAAATAATAACTGTGTGGTGTGTTGAAATTGGTTTATGTCTGGATCAAAAGATATTTAAAAATGTCTTTAAAAAATATTAATTTATTTTTGTAGATTAAAGTTGTAGCCCTTAAAAATAAATGATAAAATACTCAGTAAGAAACCGTATATAATTTTGAAAATGTGCTTTTTAAAAACCCTTGGTTTTTTCTCCTCACTTGTTTATTATCATTATTAATAACTTATTATATTGTTAATTTGTTTATTTTTTTTCAATTATAATTTTGTTTAATAATTCAAACATTCAATAAATGAACCATAAGTAATTAATTTAGTTATTGTTCTTTTATTGCCTTTAATTATTTTTTTTGTTTCTATATTTTTTGAATTACCTAACATATTAATTTTAATTTAGGACATTTTATATTTTCAATTGTTCTAATATTTTAGGATTTAATCGTTTATTTTCTAATTTTATTCGAATATCATTAAAGGCATCATATATACTGGTAATTAGAAGAGTTTTGACCTCTAGTAAAACTGAACTCAGGGAGAGTTTTGGCTTCTAATATCATTGCACTCTTCTCAGGTACTCTTGGCAGGCTAAAGTATTTGTCCGACAACCTCTGAGTTATATTTTAGCTCATTGTATAGTTAGCTTTTACGAAATTTTAAAAATAACTAATGTGAGTTATAAGAATCAATTAAAATTTATTTTCCTACAAATTATCTTCATAAAATAAATAAGGTTAAGTGCTAAAGATATCAGAAACGCTGATAATTAGCAGATATTACATTGCCTCGAAAACCAATGATTTATATTTTAAGTTATCTTATAAAAATTTTTAATATTCATATTCCTAATGTGAGTTCTAAAAAACAATTAAAATGGTAATTCTAAAGTTTATCTATACATAAAATAGGTGATTTAAGTCAATAGCTTTAGATTAAATTTTTTGGAATTCAGCGTTTCGATTATGAAGATTTATAAAATTAATGTGTCCAGCTTAAATGAGCATTAGTATTTAATATGTAAAGTGTTTTAATTCACATATTTGCTTATGCAACGTGAGTTTGGAGGTGTTTGTAATTTATTTAAATAATATATTCTTCTGCATTTTAATATATCTGCATTTTTTTCTGCATTAGGTCATGACTATATAGTTTATATACGAAGTCTCTAAAGAAAATCAATTAAATATAGTGGATCCTTAGAAAATTTGTAAACGACGGCAATATTTTAGAAAATTAAATGCTTTAAAATGGTAATAATAAACTGTTACCAATTTTTCCTGGACTACTAATTCATGGGACTTCAATCTTTCCAAATAATTAAGTTCCAATTGCTACAAAAACCTAAGCACTCAGAATTTCATAAGCACTAGCCATTGATAGACGACATCCAGTTGGTGTCCTCAGTGATGTAAGTAGTATATTACAAAAGCTTACTAATTGAATTGACGACATCCAGTGGATTTTTAGGAATGTAACTTATAATTTACTACTTGCATCCTTGAAAATCCACTGGATGTCGTCTACCAATGGCCTTTCCTTGTATCCTAGCTGCATCCTATACATTCTAGTGAATATTTTCTAAAATATTTATCTTCTTTTTTAGTATCAAATTTTTAGCAGCTAGTTAGTATTAAATTTTTTCAAGGTCATCTAATACAAGTTTACTACTTGCAAAAAAATTTAATTTTATATTTTAAATTGGAAATTTTTCGGAAAATTTTTAGAATTTTTATAAATGGATAACCTTATTAATTGTGCAATGTAAATACGCATTGTTCTATTAAATAATAGTTAATATTTAGATAAAAGTTAAATATTCAATTTAAATTGCAATTAATAATCTAACAAAATGACTTTTCACACTTATGTGAATTTAATCATTTTAATATTTAAAAAACAAAAAACCACAAATGTTTAAAAATTAATTTAGATTATTATTTGTTTGTTACATAAAAATTAAAATATAAAAAATATGAATTATTTCATGCTGAGAATTTTAATTGATTTACTAAAATTATATTAAATTATTTTATATTTGGTAAAATAATTTTGAATTTTAACACAAATTTAATTTTAGAATAATAATATTTAAAACTAAATATTTTCCATAAATAATGAAAAACTCTCGAAAATATTATATGAACTTGATATTTTTACAAAATTTTAATTCTCTTATAAAGAATTACTAAGTTACAATTACTAAGTTATTATTTAAAATAAGTTAAAATGCTGCACTTTATAAATTATATAAAGTTAAAGAGGCAAATAAATATCTGATGTAAACATGGTTCAATATTTAGTTTTTAAATAACTTTTGAGATTCCTGAAATTCTTTTGAGTTACTTCCCTTATCTAATTAGAAAAAACGTCCTTTGGGTGGAAAGTCTTGAAAAAAAATGGCCCCAATATTATTATTTATTAATCTTGAATTTGGCTACTCAAAGGAGCGAATTGAATTTTCTCAATGGGATTTGCAGCACATTCAAATCCAAAAATGTATAGGATCTGTACCAATATAATCGATTTGACGCTAAAGTTTTATTAACTGCCTCTTGAGATACTTTACTGCATAATATTTCAACTTTTATAGTTTTTTGATTTTATGCTTGTTTCTTGTTAAAAATTCCCTCATCAAATTAGAATGGAAATAAAGCCTAGAAAAAAATAAAGCCTTATTCGCGAGAGTTCCAAAGGTTATTCAAGAATAAAGTTCAAGAAGAACAAGTGACAACTTTTTTCCAAAGTTAAGACCTATAGGAGCATTCTGCCTATTTAACCAAGTTCGCATACGGCACCGCCACTGGTGCCATGGAAGGAGCTAGGGTCTAGCATCTAAGTTCACTATTTCCTATTCTAAAATAAGAACATTGCGTATTCTACAACGTCCGCACACGGTATTGCCACTGGTACCACGGAAGGGGCTAGAGTGCAGCATCTAGGACTTCTATTTCTTATTCTAAGTAAAATAAGCCTTTTTAGGTTTCGTATTTCCCTGCCAATTACCCATCAAACATAACAAAGTTATACAAATTTAATTTCCCCCACTTTAAATAATTTTCTTCAAGAAAATCATTTTCTTTTAAGAAAATTGCAACAATTGCAAAACTGCAAATTAGTACTTACAAAGTAATTAAAATTTATCTAATTTACAGAGAAATGGTTTTTACTTTTAAAATCTTTAATTAAGTCATTAAAAATCAAAAAAACTTCTTATATTCTATTAAACAAAAGCATTAAAAAAAAAAATCAACAAACATTAAAAAGTTTTCCATTTAATAATAACAATAGTTTTTAAACTTTTATAAAAAAAGAAAAAACAACAAAAAAACTTAATAAACTTTAAAAGAAATGAAGAATAAATTTTAACATCCTAAAAGTATGCAAAAAGAAAAACCAAAAGAAAATTTTGTAGTGAATAATTTAATTGAAATCACCTTTTTTACTATCTACTAATGCACTTTTTTTTTGTTGCTATTTTACATTTTTTGTTTTTTTTTTTTTTTTTTTGGTTTTTTTTTTTTTTGAATCTTTTATAAAGTTTTATGAAAAGTGGAAAATATCAGTTTTATTGAGAAAATTATCAAACAATTTTCTTTTATCAGCTAAGTAGTTGTTTTTTATTTTTTACAAAAAAAAAATACGAGAACTTATTTTTAATTTTGTTTAAATTTGTTTAAGCAACAATTTTCGTTTTATTATATGATAAGTATATACCTTTGTATATTTTAAAAAAATATATAGAGAACTTTAAACAAACTTTAAAGTTATTCTACCTTGGTTTATAGAAAATTATATTAATGGTAGACCAGCTGCATTCAACACCCAGAATTAATGTTAAGCCGCTGAGGTAGAAACGTATTAAATTTCTATATTTGTATACATAATGTATTGAAGAGTTTGGCTGTCATTAGAATATTAAAGTTAGACTGCCTTACAGCTTCCGGCAACCTCATTCCAATAATTGTTTCATTTTAACCGGAGTGCATGATCCTATAGAAGACTTATTGATGATTTGGACACATAATAAAATTAAGTTTTGTTAGACTGTTACTTTAATTAAGGCCATGATGCAGTTATGAGCTTAGAGAAGACCCTATTCAAATCACATGTTGAATATTTCTGAATATTCTGTAATAACATTTAGTCTAGTTAGCCTATCATATCTTTTTTATTATCCCCTTCCTTCAATAACGATATTTGGCATTTTTAACTGTCATAGCCTCCTTTTTATCTAGGCCTTCCACGCATAGCCTTCTAAAACCTATGAACTATGTGTGTAATTGAATATAATTTAAAAGGCAGAACATAAGATGTAACAATTGGTTTGGCCTCTCCAGTTCATTCGTTGATTTTCACGGAAATTTTAATACTTAATTGAAAGATCCTGAGGCATGCCAAAATTTTTAAGAGAAATATTCATACCCGATTGATCACAGTACCAATTTCCATATTCTATATTCAACTGTTGTAAATTCTTAAAGAAGCTGCGTCATATACATTTAAAACAAATCTAGAGTTTTGATAACAATCAATTATAACAATCTGTAACTTATCTAATAGTATCAATATGATATTTTATCTTATTTTAAAAATTTAATTATATTTACTGAGAATCATCAGTTTAAAATTCCAAACATCGAGATAAATTTATCCAAAAAAAAAACCAAGAAGTACATACTTATGTATAAAAGTATATTAGATTGGAACCTCAAACCTGCAACCTCAATTTAACCCTTATAAAACTTCCCTTTTAAAATTAAAATTTAACTACAACTAAAGTAGGTACAGAAGAAGTTACATATTCAGTTAATACTTAACTGTGACACTAAATATTACCAATACCAGGTATCAATGGATACCAAACAATTGTCATCCTATAGTAAAGTTATAATCGTACCACTTAAATAGTTTTCAATTTTTTTATTTTCCAAGTAAAAGAAACTTTTGAGTTTTTTTATTCCTAACTTATTCACTCTGAAACGAATCAATTTTCTAACAGGTATCTGAGTTTCTTTTTTTTTATAACAATTTAATATCATTATATAGTTATAAAAAAATAAAATGTTTTATATTATATACCATTGTTATCTATAGATGCATTAGGAGATATCTATATCATTTTTTAAAAATCATTGCATCACTTCATTTTCTTACACTACCTATCAATTTGTTGTTGTTAAGCCCTTGTTATATTGAAATTTAAAACTTTTACTTTGTACAAAAAAAAACAAAATAACAAACATTTAACTTTGACTTGAACTGAGGAAAGTGCTTTAATGTCCAACAAAACATATACTATACACTGACTATTCACCTCATCTTTATGCAGGATAAACGTAAAACTTTTCTCAACGATACAATAAACAATTTTGTAAAAAACAGAATTTTTTTTTTAACTTTATAAATTTTTTTCTCTTATTCTTCACAATATTCATATATTCAGAAAATCAACATACAACCGGCTCGAAAATAAAACAATGTAAGGGAGCTTCGAAAATTCCCTCAAAACTTTTTGATCTAATGTGATTTGGAATCGGAAAGGACACTTAAGTTAAGGGTTATAAAACAAAAGATATTTTTAGACAGAGTTTATAGGAGTAACTGTACCTGTAAGTGGTCTAGATGTTTCCATATAATTCAAGCCCGATTCTGTTAATTAGCTGTGTTCCATTCAAGCCCAATTATCTCAATTTTTGAAGCCAATCTTTATTCCGTAGTTACGAATGTAATTTACCGATTTCCCTTACCTATATTATTCTATGGACTTAAGACTGTTCAGTTTGAAGACCTTGCCTGCGGATATCAATACTCTTGTTAGAAAGTTTGCGTGGTCCAATCCTAGATTTTCAAGGTGAGAGAAGAGAATAACGACAAAGCCGTAAATGTTATTCTCATCTACTTCATTAATCATAATTTTATTCGAAAGTTTTCCATGTTTAAACAATTTTAAAACAGAATTGAAAACTCTTCCGATACCTCTCGACGACCTATCTATGATTGTTTCTGTTACTAGGATGATCGTAATGGCCACATGCTGCAAGCATATACTGCATACGCATACGGAATTGGAACCGTATTCATCGCATTTCGATTAATTTATATACTGAAAGAACCCGAAGAGGATAGAATTACATTTTAAAGGATCCAAAAACTAAAGGTTATGGATATTTGGAAGTAATGTATTAGGCGTCAAGTTTAAAATTTTAGAATAAGAAGTCTATATATAAAAGGGTTTTCATCTTCCGAAAACCTATATATTATGTTATTAGTGTCGACATTTAAAATAACTACTTTTTGTTACTCTTGGTATCTCTTAGAATAGATTCATTTCTTATAATTTAAAGCAGGTTTAAAGAGGCGACAAGATTAAAAGGAAGGAGGTACGATATTAAAGACTTGGAAATAATTGAAGGGACCGATTTTATTTTAATATAGGGAATGAGTCGTTCCCTGCTGCAGATACGTTTCAAAAGTAAGATTATTCCCAAATATTTTAAAATCCCCAAGAAGAATACTTCGAGAATAGCATCTTCAATTAGGCATTTATCTATTTCATCTAAGGTCGGGTGTTAGCTTTCCAACTAAATCTATATAAACTTACTTGCCAAATATCAATGTCCTCATCTTAGCTCTTCATCCTGCAGCTAAGTTCATCAACTGAAATAGACCCACCTTAACATCATAATTTTTTACATTTTGTAATCTTGTTCAGTTCTTCTCTTTAACAAATGCATCATTATTAAAGCGGTCTATTTGATAAATCAAAAATAACTTATAGATTAAAGCTTTGTAATCAGAAGGTATTTACCACTTTTTTCTACTTATTTAAAAAAAAAAAAACTGAAACTAAAAGCATTACAAAACTGATCTGTTGAGGTATTTCCTTATAACTATCTAAGCATTAAATTTCAACTGAAAAGAAACTTTCCGAATAAAAAAGACCAAAAAAGAGGATAAACAAGCAACAGAAACTGTAAAGTTAAAAAAAAAACTAAACATTGATATTTCCTTTGCATATTTTCCAAAGTACTCCTTGTACATATAAAATTAAGTCCAGGAGTTTTTTTTTACAATTTTGAAAATTATTGTTGCTTTATTAAATAAATTTTTTTTGTTATTGCAAAATCAATTACCTGGTTATATTACACACTTACTTTATTTAATGGTAGTAAAAGGTGATTTCAGAAAAAAGTTTCAACCTAACATCAAGGAAATAATATACAAAAAAAAACATAAAACTTTATTTCATAAATATTATCATCATCATAACCATCAACAAAATTTTCCATAAATAAAAATTACCATACACGCAAGGAGCATCAAACAATTTTAATACTAAAAATTAAAGTTTAATGTAGTTATTTTCAATTATATAAAGATACTTTTGTATGCAAGTATGTGAGTACAGGTTTTACCGTTAGTTAATGAAGTCAAATGTTGGAAAATGCGAGAATAAAAATGTAAGAGGTTTTCCCGTTAGTTAATGCAGATATAAGTTTCTAAATCCGAGGAGAAACATGCAAGAGGTTTTACCGTTAGTTCATGTAAGCAAAAGTTGTTACATATGAGGATAAGCATATAAGGATATGAATATGCGTTAGGTTCAAGGTAATAACCGTAAAAATGTTAATCAAATGTAAATAAAAGGCAAACAACAGATTCCTTTCAAAGTAAGTTACTGTAATTCTGAAGAGAAGGCTCTTTTCTTAGTTTACCATTTCCACTTTCCACTAAAATAAAAAGTAATGTGTGATAAATTGGAGGAGTCTTATTACCCACAGACTTTCCCGGTAACAAAGTAAATAATAGATATTAATGTATTACCTGAGTTTGGTTTAAATTATGACCACACAGATAGTATAGAGTAAAATATTGTATATAAAATTTATTCCATTGGGTATAGATTAGTTTTATATTTAGTTAGGGATTATACCGTTAGGTAATAATTCTTTTTCATAAAATATGCCATGAAAAACCATGAATGTGATCGCTGTTGAAAATTAATTCATGATATGCTTCCCCGTTCCTGTTTATAGTTCAGTAATATACGAGCGAACCGTGTCTCAAGAGTTTTTAATTGCAAAAACATTGGAAAATAGATAAAATTATTATGTTAGATAGGTAATGGTTTTTTCTTTGGGAATAGAATCAAGTTATGGAATAGAATTTTTATATGTAATAATTTATGAGGGCTCAGAAATAATAAGGATGAAAACTTTTTTAGGTAAATTTTATAAGTTTATTATTTAGATCTCTATAACGAATAAAATTAATGTGGGATTCTGTTATAGTCTCTATTAAAATTTGATTTAGCCATGTTAGAAATTATAAATTTCCTTATAAATATCCCAGATTCATTATAAGGTTATATTTTTTTTCTTTTTGGAGTCAATTCTACTAGCCAATAGGGTGATGTCCCCTTATAGCAAGAGTATCAAAAATTAATTTATAATTTGAGAAATTGCATTAAGAAAAGGGTAAATCCAATTGTTTTCTCTAAAGTAGTTTTGATATAGGCTTATAATGATTTTGATTTTTTTCAGGGATTGGTTTCCAAACACAGTATCAATCTAAGTAACAATTTAGGAAACTATTTAATAAAAAGATAAATTGCTTTCGTTATTTTGACCTTAAAAGAGTTTCTCTCCTTTTGGTTGGACTTATTTCCTTCTTAATGCAACCCCTTCAATTTTCAATCATTATATTTTATTTAATTTATTTTGATTTTTTAGACTCTGGAAAGTTTCTGAAGACGCCTCCAAATATATGTATATGTATTAATTTTAACAATCATTATTTAATCAAAATTTTAAAATATTTTCATATTTTATTTCAAAATTAAATTAAATTTTAAAAACTACAAATCTACTAATTAATTTTTCCAATTACACTAACTCTACACCTCATTATTAAAATTTTCCAACTCTGTGTTCAAATTGATTAATTATTCTAATTTCCTAAAACTTCATTAAAATTTTAAGCTTATATTCGAATTCGCGAAACTATTACTTCAATTAAATATTATTCGGAAATTTTGCAACAATTTGAATTCATGGAAAATTTGTTTACTGATATAAAAGTCAGTTAACACTTCATCAAATTTACAATTTTTTTTTTTTTTTAGTTCAAGAATAACATTTATACTTGAATTTTTTTCATATTTTTTACCCCATTAACCTCGAAATGCAAAAAATAAAAAAAATTAACACATATTATATACACATGAAAAACTAATAAGTTACAATAAAAAAAAAACAAAAAAAAAAACAAAAGTATTTAAATAATTTTCCCTAATTTTCCGAATGAAAAAATTCAGGTCAAATTTATGCAATTTACTAAATACCTTCTAATTCGAAAAAAAAAAATTACACGAAGATAAACTCAAAAAAAAATTCAGAACAGAATGAAGGTGGTAAAGTTAAACGTTATTTTTGAACAACCCCTTATTATTATTACCTATTTTGTAAAATTCTAGGCACTTATATAATATTAAATTAATAATGTGTATTACTAGGTTAAAGTCCTATTCACTACCGCACACATAGTGTACATGCTGCACACACATTGTATACACTGAAGGAAGCACACCATGTACACATTTTTATTATTTAAAATACAAAATTTTTTATTGTAGTTTTTTATATTTTTTTTTGGATGTATTTTTATTTTGCAAAATCACCGACCAATTTTGTTGGTATATATATGAAGGTACAGGTACTCATATACAAGAATAATACTATTAAATTTTAAAAATACCATAAATGGTGAGGACTGTTATTGTAATACTCGACTCACCTATGATAATATAAAATAAAATAAAATATAAAATAAAACAATTTTTTTTATTATTATTATGCTTTCAAAGTTTTTTTTGTTTTTGTTTTAAATGTTAAAAAGTCACAAAATCATTTTTAACTATGCTGAATATATTCTTGATTCTTAGTTAACTTTAATATCTAGGAATAAAAAAAGGTTGCCAAATGTGTGGAGTTAAAAATAAACAATCATTTCAGTGGAATCGTTATTGTATCCTTTTTTTTAGATTCATTGGATAAGATCATTAAACTAGATCAATTCCGATTCTAAGTTAAATTTTTCTTATATTGAAGATAAAAAAGGTTGCCGATTGTCCCGAAATAAAAATTAACATTATTTTTATTGGGAACGTTCTTGAATCTTTTTACTAATTCATTGGGTTCTTCTTTAACTAGAATGTTTTCGATTAATTAATTGAATTTGTTGTTCTGGAAAAAAAAGAGGTTGCCAATTGTTTCGAATAAAAAACGAACATAAATTTCAGTGGAATCGTTATTGTATCCTTTGTTTTAGATTCATTGGATAAGATCATTAAACTAGATCAATTCCGATTCTTAGTTAAAGTTTCTTATTTTGAGGGTAAAAGGATAAAAAGGGTTGCCGATTGTGCCGAAATAAAAACGAACATTATTTTGACTGAGAATGTTCTTGAATATTTTTACTAACTGGGTTCGGTTTTAACTAGGCTGTTTTTGATTAATTAATTGGATTTGTTGTTATGGAAAGAAAAGGTTGCCAACTGTTTCGAATTAAAAATGAACATTCATTTCATTTTCTTCGTTTTTTAATGTTATTAAACCTTCAACTGATTTAATTAATTGATGGTGAAGAATAAGATTTTGATTTACTCCCAACTTCGAATAAGGACGCAACTGGTAAAAGCACTCTAACTTAAATGTAAGATAACCCTTAACGGGAAATGTAATAAGAAGGTTTTAGAAGACAAATGACATTTTATAATATACTATGCAATATATTTCCGAAAAACTTTAAAGCAGTTCCAGATTCTTTCAAAAATATAAACTAAAAGCTTTCGGTACTTGAAGGAAATGGCTTTACAACTGGTAATTAAGTCACCCATACTAATTCGTCTGATCAATTGAGTATACAGTTTAGAATAAATAGCTGAAAACCTTTGTCAAAAGATTAAATGCATTTAGGCTTACTACATTTAACTGTTTAAAGTCCCTTACAAAAGCAAAAAGTCCAGTTTTATTATAAAAAACTTCATTACGAAAATTGCATACTTTTAGGCAATCTTAAATATTTTTTCATTTTAAAGCTCAGTTTCAATGCATTTTCTTTATACAAGCTATTTAAAAACGTCCGAATTTAATTCAAATACTGCAATAACGGAAATCTTAATTTTCTACAAAACATTCTATGTTTATCGGGGTACACTTTTTTGTACACTTAATACTTACCTACATGAATAATGAAAATTGTTTTCTTTTTATTAGAACGTATTTTTAATGTAATGTAACCACATTACCCACAAGAGTACTGAAATAACTGAAAACAAACACATACTTTATATTTTCAAAAAACTGTTGTATGTATAGAAAAACGAAAAAAAAAAAAAAAAAATTTCCACAATATTTTTATCGTTTAATAGAACTGTAACAGTAACAGCATATACTGTACCTATAATAAAACCGACTTTTAATAATAATAGAAAATAGCAGAAAACATTGAAAACAGTTTTACAGTGAAATTGTTTTAAAAGTTTTTCATTTAATTTTATTTTTTTTTTTGTACCTCGTTAAAATTTTCCATTTTTCTTTCATGAATCACAATTTTTTTCTTCCCGGAATTTCATAACTCTTTCCTAAAACATAGAAAATATTTACACAATTTTTTTTTTTTTTTGAATGTATGACGCAAAGAACATCCACATAAAACCAAAGTACAAAACCATTATTTTTCATCATATTTTATACCCGCATGAAAGCGGTATCAGAGGGAATAATAAATTTGTCATTACGTTTGTTATGGTGTATTGGAAAAGGGGCAGATGGGGACTGAAAAGCATGTATCGGATGATAATTGAAAAAGGAGTCAATCTAGATAAATATCTTCGTCCAAATTTTTGTCCACTTATCAGTTCTCATGTCCATTTGTCCGTTTGTCCGTTTGCCCGTCTATCCGTCTGTTCATCAATCTGCACTCATAACTACAACATAATATGTGCTGAGATTCTAAATTTTTTACAAAATCGTTTTTAATTAAGAACCACCTTTGCTTTTGAAAGCCACCCAGTTTGTTCAAGGGGCTCGAGAATCTGCTACACACCTGCCGTCCTAATATGCATAAAACTTAATATAAAATAAACCAGAGTATTTTAGGTATCGCAAAAGGAGTTAAGTTTAATGGCCAACTTCTGCACAAAATATAGTAGACACAATGCAGCAGGTTGGAAAAGGTGCCATTCAACTTTTATAAAAAAAAACTAACATTGGTATTAAGTTCGAAAGGATATCCCAGAGTTGACATAGTCTACCTTAGTACTGTCTTTCTCGTTTTTACTGTGTTCTTTTTTTAAATTGTTATAACATCAATCAATATCATTGTTAAAACAAAATCATCATTATCATTTTTTTTTTTATCATTATTATCATTATCATCACAATATTTTGACATCAACATCATTAAGGTTGTCGTTGTAAATGTTATCACCGTTTGACATCATCAAATACATCAAATAGTTAAAATAAAAACAAAACATATAATAAACAATTGAGAGAAAGAGAAAAACATAAATAGAAAAGGAAAGAAAAAATTTATATGAATAGAATAAAAAAAAAAAAAAAAAAAAAACGAATCATTTGGGAATTGTTTATATTAAAAAAACAAAAATGAAATATTTTAGAGTAGCAAAGCAAGCAACAGTAGAGTAAATCAAAAAAGAATCAATAGCAACAGTATCAACAAAGTACCAACAAAACAGTATATATATATATTGTATCTATATACAATAAAATGCAATAAAAAATTTTACCGTTATATCATTTAAACATTTAATTTGCCTTATTCATTTTAAAACACTTGAAATTGAAAATTATATTTTATTCTGTGCTATAGTTTGATGCTTAGATGTTGGCGCAATGACAAGTGAAATGTTTCGGCTCTACTACCATATAAGAGACTTTAAGAAGTTTTTAACTTTCCAACACTTTTATTCAGACAGCGAAGGCAGAGTTGAGGGAAGTATTCAAGAGGCCACTGAACCAGTTCTTTTTCAATGTCCTATAAATTAGTGCTCAGTATATTTGTCCTATGACAGGAGAATTGCCTGGGCTCTTTTAATACCACCAGAGTTTTTGCATTTCAACTTTTCAATACTTAAATTCAGATTCCGAAGCGAGGATTAAAGTATTAAAGAGGCAGTAAGTAGAGTATTTAAGAATGAAGCTATTAAACCAATTCTTGCCTACAAAGTTGCGCTAAAAACTTATTGGTAAAGGAAAACAACAATTCAACTTAAAATTAATAAATTATTCGCTCATCTATTGATAAGCAGATGTTTTCCATTGTGTTTCCATTATTCAAACCATTATGAGTCTAAGAGAACAACGAAATACTATATTATCAGAACTGGTTATGATGATATCAAAAAGTACCATCAGTCGGAATTAAAACTTGAGTCGTAAATATACTTGGGTTGCAGAAAAGGGTATTGGGAAAGTTTTTTTAATATTCCTTTTCAGCTTCAACTATAGCTACTGTATAAAATTATGAATACACAAATGCATGAGTACGTCTTCTTCTATCTACTTACACAAGAGCCACTACGCAATTGGTCAAATAAGGTAGTACATCTTATTTTAGATAATTTAACCCGAACCTATATTCAATTACAATTGCTCACCATTTACAAACAAGGATAGAGTATAAAATGTTACTACCTTTCTTAGGGAGTCCCATTTAGTAGAATTACTCGACGCATTTGAAAAATCTCTAAAAAAAAATGCATAATTCTTAATTCTTAAACTCTCCTTCGAAACTCCTGTATAGGCAACCACAAGCTTCTTAATAGCTCCTGCATTTCCATCTACAGATGGACAGCTTCAAAACTTCCCAAAACTTTTCCAAAACAAACAGCTCAAAAACTGGATTCCAAACTAACAAAAATGAATCTAAATTTTTAAAAGCAGGAAAAATAAATACAAATAAACAAACAACTACTGAAACAAAGTAAAAATCATAAAATGTTGTTAGAAGCAATGAACGTAAGGACAAAGCACAAACACAAAACAATAACTAAAAAATAAATTTAACGGTAATAAGAAAAAGAAAAATAACTGTAAAAAAAATAAATTATATTTTAAAAAATACAAAAACAACAAAAAAATGAAATAAATGACAGTAAATTTTTTATTGAATTTAACTTATATTAAAGAAACGGTAACAATATTTCTTTTAACAAAGAAAAATTGAAAACATCAGGTTTTTCTTTTACTTTTGATTGAATGCTCGAAAATTTTCCTTGTAAAAAAAAAAGAAAAATTAAATTTTTCTTTTTGAAAAGAAAATCATAACATTTTTCTTAACATTTTAAGTAAAAAAAAAATTAAATAAAAATTTAGTATAGATCAGGTACCAAGGTTAGTTTCCATGAGAAATGTAATTTCTGCGGGGGATCTTAGAGGATTTTTGGAGGGAAAAAGGAAAGAAATAAATTTGCAGAAAAACTTGAAGAAACTTAAAGGACGATTATTTTAAGAATATTCATTTATTTATAGATTTTATTGATTTTTGCAAGATGATTTTTCGACGATATCATCATATTAAAATTGATTGTAAATTGCAATTAAAACCTTATTAAATAATTTATGGTATTAATTGAAATATTAAAATTAGTTAAACAAAAATATTCAATTCAAGTCCTTGAACAGAGAATAGCCCTTGAATAGAATCCGTAAGGCTCCAGAGGAAGTGTTCGACCGATGTGTCGAGGAACAGTTGTTTTGGAGATAAAGTCAATAAGTTTTAGGGAAGTCTAATCCGGAAAAGTGCAAAAATTTTCATACCCTAACAGAGTTAAATGAAAATGTCCAGTGGATGTCCAATTATTCCAGGAGGAGTAAGGAAAAAAAAAGTAGAATATAATATAAACATATAAGTAGAAACTAAGCTATGCCCTCGATAACAGATGAGGCACAGAGTATTGAAAACTGTTATAATTTTACATTATATCAGGGGCCAAGTAATCAAGAACTTAGTAAAATTCATTGCAATACGATATCTGCGATGTTACTTAAGTGTAGTTTGAAGTGGAAGACGGAATTTTAAAGTTCTTGGAAAGCTAAAATTTTAAAACTAGAGATAGAGAGAGATAATGTTCATTAGTTTATTTTTAGATGCAGTCTTCAGACTTGGCTAAGATTTTATAAGTTAACAAATAATTCCTACATTCATTCTTAACTATAAAAATATAACTCAGGCAGTTTTAGACATTATTATTTTAAAAAATTAAACCTTGAACCTCCAGCTGTTCCAACCAATGGTTAAGTTGGCAATGAAATATTTCGTAGAACATTTGACATAAGCTTCTTCAGTGCTGTACTCCATCCCATTTTCGTACAAAATATTAGCTATTATTTTGTAAGTTATCAAGTACTTATTTAATCATAATTTTGTATTTTATGCTTAGATTTAATTAGCTGTGCCACACTTGTATTGAATACATGGCTTCAAGAAGTTTATTCAGTTTTATATAAGAGTTTAGCAAAGTATTCATTTCTCATTATTTCTTCAAATACTTTGTATGGCTTGGTAGTAAATACAATTCAATTTTTCAATTTATATAACAGAATTGAAAGAAGGTTGTTGCAACCTCTTCAAGGGTATGGATTTTAAAGTAATTCTGGTACATAAACTTCTATTCCATTTCTGTGCAGTCAACTTAGAATCTGGCAAGACCTTTGTTGGTTTAAAATTAAAAAAGTTTAATGTATAAATAAATATTTGCAATATAATATGGTAACCTGATGCAATCATATAATTGCAACATTCTCAATTGTATTACCCACCCAGTAGTCATCACCAAGTTAATCTATTATTAATATTACAGTCTTGGTTTTAGCTTCAAGCTTAAAGTTTTTTTTCAATTTGTCTTTAAGAAATCATGTAAAAATATAATCAAAAATTTTAAAATAATTCTTAAATTTAAAAATTGCACAACAATTTTGGTTTTTTTTTTTGTAAACTAAACCGGAAATACAATTCTAAAAATCACCTTGAATTATAATCCTAAAAATATTAAAAAAAAGAAATTTTTAAAAATTCAACAAAAATATAAAACATTAAAAATCTAAATCCTTTTTAATCCTGATTATCTTGTATTATACAGTAATAACCTGTAGCTATTTATTTGCATAATACCCAAGAGTAGATGGAGGAAAATTTTTCCAGTTTAATTTTCCAGTTAAAAATATAAGTCTAAATTGAAATGAGAGTTTTATATAGAATCTGTACAGACAATCTAATATTAAGTAAGTAGATAATCTTACTTCGAATGATTGAATTTTTGTTTTAGATTTTAAAATTTTTACAATATTTTTTTTTAATGAGTAATTTAACATGAAAAACATGTTGGGGATTACCATTTTTAAGAGGAAACATAGCAAATTGTTGCATATAAGAATTTTTTCTGAAATTACTTTAAGAAAAATAATGTATTTTTAGAATATAAAAGGAAAAGTGATTAGGATAGTGGAACAATTTTATTTAAATTTAATACGTATTATTTTGCAACCAGATTTTATATTTTATAACTGTAATTCCTGCCTTAGGTGTAAGGAAGGTATTGAGATTAGAAACTTTGTACATTTGCACATCTAATCATTCAATAGACAAAAGTGATTTAAATTTTCTTGAAAAGAATCTACAATAAACCAGGAAAGAAGATTTAAACTGAAGGATAAAAACTTAGGAAAAGGAAACTGGAAGTGCTAATAGCTTCAGATGTTTAACAATTTAATTCTCATACAATACATTCGGTAATTTCAATTGCTGCGTTAAAGGTGTAATGCAGGTAGGAAACTAATGATTTGAAGCCGAATACAAAACTATCACACTCCCCAAAGCAGCTAATATATCCAACACGTGTCTAGCAGCAGAAGTCAGAGAGACGTATTAGAACTAATCTGTGGTCCGATAAGAATTAATAACGCCAGATATTGTAATAGGTACAATGTATAATTACTTGATAGGTGCTGGTCCCAACGAGGATGATTTACATCATATAGTATGATTGTATCACCGGAAGTATTCTATCACTACTAATGAACTGGACGTAGCAAGTTGCCAGAACATAGGAATATACAGTAGTGCAATATAAAGTACAGAGTTAATCATGGTGGGCCACTATTAGGCGGAGGAATAGGTAATAGTACAAATAATATTGGTGAATTTATTATCTTGTACAAAAGTTACATCTGTGGAATCAAAGACTTAGTGAATATAATAATTAAATGAAATGAAGCTTAGTCTTAAAAGACTTGATGTATATATCCTATACTCTTGCTGAATGTCTTAAGTGAAGTGGAAAAGGAATTAAAAATCATATGAAAAACTAAAACTATTTTATAATCAAACTAATTTTAAAACACTTTAATAACTAATTAAGCATCACATTTTAATAATCAATTTTAATATTATTTACCACAATACCAATAAATTCTTCATTTACCAATCTCAACATCATGATAACAAAATCCGAAATCCCAAAAATATTTTCCTTTAAAAATTAAATTAAAACTTTATCTAACCGAAAATAAATTTAATTTTAACTTGAAAAGAAAATTAAATTAACAGTATCGAAAGTATATTAAAATAAAATTAAATTATGAGAAAATTATAATATTAATTTATTATTAAAATATTAAATTAAATGTATAATATAATTATAATAAAGTATTAATATAAAGTTTTCCCTCAAAATAATATTCAAATAGTAACTTAAAGTATCTATTCAATGAATGTGGGTTTGATGATCCTGAAAAATTAATGAGAAAATTCTTTGAGAAAATCTAAAAAAAATTAAATAAATCAAAAAATCTTCACTAATTTTCTTTTTAATGGTTTTTCATTTACTAAATCTATCAAAGTTTTTTTAATTTTTTTTTTATTTTTTCTTTCTCTATCAATTTTTTAAATATTCTTTTTTCTCTCTTTTACACATTTTTGAAAGAAAATTACATTATCACTTTAGAATTTTCTTTCCACAACGATATTTTATATTTTTTCTTTAAAATCATTAGCATTATTAAATTATACTTGGATATCACATTAAAAATAAGTTTTTTTTTAATAGAGATGAGCCACCTACCACCTTCTTCTGGAAAATGTTTACTTTCTCTAATTTTCTTTCTCTTTCTTCCAAGTTTTCCTCGTGGGATTATTAATTTGATTTTTACTTATAAAAAAAAATATATAACTGTCATTTTATATTTTTAATGAATCTAATAAGTTTTTTGTGTGTTTTTCTTGGAAAATTCATTGATAGCTTTTTTCTTTTGTTATAAACTTACTACAAATAAGATATAGATAAATAGATAAGCAAATACCGTTAGTTTATATTACCTTTAAAATCAAAATAGCTTACTTATAATCCCGAACTAACCAATATCGAGATTGATTTCAATGTAAATTTTCCACAAAATAGAATAAATTTGACAATACTTTAAGTTGGATCACGATGATGTCTAGAAAATTAAAATCTCGAAAGACAATATCTTGAGTTTTATTGGTTATATATCTGTTGTATACATGAAAGATGGTTATATACCTATGATAAAGAAGTATTAATAAGGAAAAACTAAAAATATGCAATAGAAACCGTTAGTTTGTTTAGTTAGAAATTCAGGATCCAAATAATTTGGTGAGCAAGGGTTACCAAGCAAGGATTGATTGCAAGGCATATTCAACTGTTGCATATATTTTGTTGCAGAAATAACTACGTGTGATTAAAAAATAGTGTAGAAGAATTTTAAAGGTGATAAGAGGCCTTCTTTACTTAGAAATTAATGATTCTAATGATTTGGTGAGCAAGGATTACCAAGCGGTGATTGCACAGGAAATGAAATTATTACATATTTTTTATTGCTCGAATATCTATGGATGTCTAAGAAATAGTATAGAAGAATTTTATAGGTGATTTGGTGTCTTGTTTATTTGGAAATTCAGGTTTTCATAACGAACCCATGTGGAATAAGAAGCTCGTACTATTTTCAATGTTAAAGTGAGAAAATCTGTAATAACATAACAATAATTAAAAAGGATTTAACAATTGATTGGTGATTTAGGATTATCCAAATATTCCCCGGCACAATCAAAGAATATAATCAGGGCTATACTGTTCCGACAATACTTTATAATTTCAGATTTTTTTCATCAGTGGTGACCCGCATTTAATCGTGATTTTGATGATAATGATTGATAATGAAAATGATAGTGATATTCAAAACAAAAAAAATTAAATTATTATTATCCTTCGGGATTTAAAGTAATAAAAATAAAACAAACAAACAAAAAAACTTTCAACACTCTTATATTTTATTTAATAAATTGTGAAAAACTTTTCTTTAATATTATTCACATTTTTACAGGATAACAAATTTATATCCGTCATTAAAATTTTGTTTTGTTTTTCTTGTATGCCTTTGCCTCTTTCTACTTTTTAAACAACTGGAATTATTTACCAAAGGCAAAACCAAACAGATGATGGGAAAGGTGTCAAGGAATGGTGCTAATTTACATATTATGAAAAAAGAAATTTTTTTTTGAAATAAATATTGGTAAAATGGCAAAAAAGAAAGCGGTGCCGAATGTAAAATTCGAAGTAAAAGTTTTTTTTTTTACTTTTCAAATGAGCAAAGGATCTGTGAGGAAAATTTTGGGGAAAATTCTTTGTTTGTTGTTGTTGTTTTTTGGTAAGTTAATCAAATTTATGAAAAACAAAAATACAAAATAAAAAAAAAACAAAATTGTTTTAATTTTAATAAAGAAAAAAAAAAAATATTTTGTAACAAAATTTTCATCTGTTTCAACACAAAAAAAAAGTTATTAATTTCATTTTTTTCCCGCTTTTTCTATTAATTTTTTGTTTTTGTTTTTTTTTAAGTAAATAATTTTAAAAATACCATTTTTTGGGAGAATTATGTGGGCTCTTAAACGTTTATATGAATGTTATGAATTTGATGATAATAAAGTAATAATTTTGAATATTAAACTTCCACACTCAAAGGATTCAAAAGTAATGAAAGAAGATTAAACAACCCGGAAAGGACCTCTAAATTTGGTCTAAAAGGAAGGACCTTAAAGATTCCAATCTAATCAACGAGTAGGAAAAATGGATATGAAAAATTTCAATAGTGACTTAACGATTAGTAAGCAAACTATCCAAACATGCTAGGATAGTGGAACTCAATCTCAATATGCTGAACAGAAACTTTTCCACTCATCTGAGAAACCTTATCCACAAATCGTTGCTTAAGTCTTTATTAAGTTCATTTATTTATTTTGTATTAATTTGTATTCCTAAAATATTACTAAAACTCTGAAAAAGAGCCGAAGCTAGGTTGCCCACTATGTTTCAATATTTAGGTTCAAATCTGAGCAGATTCAATCCATTTCGTCAACCATTTTAAAAATGTGTATTCGTAAATATTACTAAAACTCTAAAAAAAAGCCGAAGGATTGTCGAGGACTTCGATATCAATTTATATAACAAAATCTAGATTCCAATATTTCAGTTAAAATAGATACTTGTGGATTCAAACCAACATTAAAACGCATTACGTCAATCATTTTGATTTAGAGAATCTGTAGGTATTTAATTGAGCTCATTTATAATTATAAAAAATTAAATGAAAGTATTATATTAATACAACATAATTCAGTTCATAATTTGAGTCCTTCATACTTCCCTCTCGCTTTCCAATCCTTAAGCCTCACCTATTATACCTCGCAATCCTTTTAAGATTTTATTGAAATGTGCTTGTTGCCCGAATTTATTCCACTAATCTGACTAGGTTTGATTACCGAAAAGCCACACACTAGGCAGTTTAATTTTTGTTTAGTGCCTTTTAAAACTTGCTCCGACTCTTTTAGGTAAAGAAATCAAGTAACAATAGAATAATTAGAATGTCAATCATCTTTCCCTTCAAAAATAACGGTAATTCCTCAAATTTTTTTCTCAACGATTATTTTTTTATATCCAACGATTCTATACAATTGTATCTCTATTAATATCTACCTTTAATTAACAAAAGTTATTCCTTATAATTTGATACTCTGATAATTCCAGGACACATTATTACAACAAATAAAAAAAAAAACAACTCATTTAATTTTGTCCCTTCGGTATCATTAGGGACACCTTTTGTTTATTAGAATTTTATTCTTATGTATATATATATATTATAATATAAAATGGTTCTTTTTCTAAACTGACTGATAGATAAATGTTTATAATATTTCTTTTTCCGTCACCATCTACTCTATTCATTCCTACTTTTGTTGTTTTTGTTTTCGTCCTTCTGAAAATTTATTATCAAGTTTTACGTTATATCTTCATTGTGGATTCCTTGTTTTTTAGCACATTTTCAAAAAATTTTGTAAAAATGTGCCTATATAGCTTCACTCTGTCCGTCCGTCCGTCCGTCCGTATGTTTACAAAAAGTTTTACACCGTTTAAAATAGAGAAAAGAAATTTTAACCATGGGTAGTTTTTGTAAAAAAAATAATTTCGTAGAAGAATTTTTTTCTGTAGCCCCACCTGTTACGGAGCTACAGCCCCCCAAAGTTGGAAAAAGCCCTATATTTAAATTGTTATAACAAGAGTTCTGTTACATATATTTTCAATCTGAAAACGGCAAATGATAGCTGGTTTCATAAACTTTATAAATTTTAGCAAGGCAAATGTTTAGGGTTGCCATACGGTACTAAAATTTAACATTACGCAAAACTCAATTTTCGCAAAATTTTTGGCCACACATATCTTCTAAACGGTTCAAGCTAGAGTCTTGAAATTTTGGGAGAAGTTAGATACTCAGAAATTAGTAGGAGTCGGTTAACAAAATTTTTTTGTCAAGCCCCTTATTTAGGAGCTATAAGGGCTCGAAAATTTAAATTTTGCTATTTTTAAACACCTGTAACTTGAATACCTGTCCAAATTTTTTTTTATTAATATACAAAATTTAAAGGTCTAACATTGTATTTTAACATATGTTAAAGGTTTTTCTTAAATTTAAAAGGGGTTCCTTAAATTGAAGAAAGTGTCTCTTAGTTTTACCCATTTTTGCTTAGATAATAAAATTCTAAGTAAAATTCCAAATTTTTGTGTAATTCACAATTTAATTCCTAGAACCTAAAAAATTAGAGGATTAGGGGGGGGAGGAGTTAGATTCTTGAGAAATTTGGCAACCTTCCCCATTGAAGGGCTATAACAACTTTTAAATAAAAAATTTATTGTTAGTAGTAAATTTTATAAGTCAGTAGTAACTATTTCCAAGTAAATATTTCCAAAGTTAAACTCAGTATGTAATACAATATAATTTTGAAAATGTGCTTTTTTAAAAACCCTTGGTTTTTTTTCATCACTTGTTTTTTATTTGTTTTAAAGATAAAGTATAGAAAATATATCCAACACTAGGTAAAACAAAATTATAATGGAACCTTTTATAAGGATTTGATAAAGTTATCATGTCTTTATTAATTTTTCCTTTTTTTTGTTGTTTTGATTCTTTGGTGTTTAAAGTTTTGTTTTTTGTTGTTTTTCGCCACTAAAAATTAATTTTTAAATAAAACTTTCTTTTTGTTTTTGGGATCCGATAAACCCAATTGAAAAACAAAGTTACAAAATATTAAAATAAAATGCGAAAAATTAACTACTCAAAAGGGAGTTTAATATAACGATTCAAAATTACATCAGAGATTCCTTTCACCACAAGTATCATCAAAAAATATTTTATAAATAATAGGACATCTGCACATAAAATATACAAAATGTTAAGTAGGAAATCTATAGGATTTTGTGATTTAGTTCTTCAATCTAAGTGATCTGAAAATAACTAGCCATAGTAAGCTGAGCAATAACTGTAAATGCTCCTGCACATTTCTAACTTCTATTAAATCCATAAAATTTTGTGGTTGTCTTCCTCATTCTTAGTTATCTGAGTTAAGTCAAAAAACTAAGGTTGAGATAACTAAGATCAGATAACTATCAGATTCAATCTAAGTCAGCTGAGCACTAACCTTAAATGCTCCTCCACCATGCTAACTTCATACTCGTAAGCCCATAACTTAAATTAGTAATCAAATCCATTTTTAGATTAACATAGGTAGTATTACTTACGAAATCTTAATTTCCAATGATTCTATAATGTTTGGGAATCACTCCTGTTACGAAGCTAAGAAATATTAATTCTTCTCTTTAATTAATTTAGAATAAACACCCCTTGTCTCTTCAGCATTATTTATCAATCATTAACAAAATAAAGTCGAAGATACTTTAGGATTCCCTTGGTTCTTGAAGTAGACAATATTTTTTCGGAACCTTTGGAAACCTCTGTTGGTTAAGAATTTCTAAGAAACTTTAAACATCTGAGATTCATCTAAAGGACTAAAAGACCCAAATTTGTACGAGTGTTAAGAAGTATCCTGGTATATCTTTCTCTCATTTACTCATCTATCTACTGCTACCCTCAATTGTTATGATAAGATCCAAAAAACAATTGGTTGAAGGAATTGTTTCAAGACTAGGCAATTAGGTTTATTAAGTGTATAAATAAAACGGGAAAATTTTTCCAACACTAGGTCTTATACTGGTAGATTTCAGCATGACAATTTCTCCTGAAAAAAAGAGACCACATTTAATGGAAGAATAATTAACTAATCGGAAATGAAAAGAAAATATTATAACGGAAGATGCTTTCGTAGGTTTTTGCTACATTCTAATTAATTGAGAACAAAATCAAGTTATGAGATCGAGTTTAAGTGCTTTTTTTCTTTTAATTTTTAGAAGATTATGTCTTTAATGAATTATTCTACTAAGCCTCAAACAATTAAAGAACATAGGTATATCAAGAGAAAAAAGCCCAGATTTTGAAATTAAAAGTAAATTTCTTTTCAAGAATTTAATTAAAAACCAACAATTTAAGACACATTTTAAAATTAATATCCCGGATAGAGTAACATCTAGCACTCTGTATGCTACAGAAAGTTTGGATGGAGGCAAGCAAAACTAACATGCTTGACATAATGGACGTTGGTCAATAAAGAAAAAAGAATGCTGATATTGAAGTTAAAAGTGAATTTTCTTGAAGAACTTGGTATAAACCAATTACTTAAGATACAAGTTGAACTACATATAAAGGAAAAACGTTTAAAATACAGCATACATTTTAATTTGAAGAGAATAGAGATCAAATTTATATTACTCAAAGTGTTTAAGACCTCAAATATTCATTCAGATTCCTACAAACTTAATTTATATAAAAATTTTATTAATCTATTTTTAAAAATATATCTTCACTTACAATCAATCTATATAAGATACCCAACATCTAGTTGTAGATGTCTTGCAATCTGAAAGTAAAATAAAATTTTTTAATAAAATTTAGTCTTTAATTAAACTAAAAAAAATGTATTAAAATGTTTTACAAAGCTTTTCAATAAATATTTTTCAGAAAAACTAAATTAAAAGAATATTTAAAAGACAAAATGGTATAAAACTTCTTCAAATCTGCCTCAACATAATTGTTTCATTCTACAGAATTCTTTAGTTTTAAAATTACATTTTACATGGAGTTCTTTTAAAAAAAATTTTAAGCATTTAATTTTCCCTCCTATTTTTTTGGTTGATTAAACTTTAAAAGGAGCAGTTTTTTTTGTCTCTTTTCCTTCTCATTTGCTTCCCAACTAATTCTCATTTCTCATCTCTCAACTAATTTCATTTCTTTGCAAAAAAATCATTTTAGTTCTTAGTTTTCAGGGGCCACAGCAGGCTTACAGACAGAACAATGAAAAAAGTAAATCTTTTGCCAAGTAGATTAAAAGAAAAGGAAACTTGAAGGATGCCGAAGCATAAGAAAAAGAAAACTTTTTAATTTGGTTTCCTCTTTCTTTTCTCTCATTTGATTTTCTTTCAAATAAATTTTTTTTTTTTTATATTTTTTTTTTTTTTTTTGGTATTTAAAAAGTAATAAAATGTTAAAAAACAAAAGTAATAATGATTATTAGCTTCTTCTTTTTACTATAAGTTTCCTCATCATTGATGATGTCCTGGCTTGTATCCATGTATCCAATTCTTTTAACATTGTACACAATTACAATGAAAAAGACATTCAAAAAAAAAAAAAAAGGCATTTAGTTTTATTGTCATTACAAAGAGGAAATGAGGACAAAAATATATATATATTATATATATGTATATACACAAATTTTTTTTGTATTTAAATTGTAGAGTAAAACTTTAAATTGTTTCCAAGTATTTAAAAGTTTTTAGTTTTCGAAAATTTTTATTTTTTTTGTTTAGGAAAAATCAAATCCTTTTTTTTCCAAAAAGGAAAATTATTTCAACTTAAGAAAATTTTCTTTTTTTTTAAATAAGTTTAAATTAAATGAAAATGTAACTATATTTAATTAAACTTTAGTTTTTCTAATTATACACCGAAAATTTAAATGTGGTAGTATAAAAAAGTATATAGATCGCCCTTTTTAGAACTATTATCAGAGTAGATGTCTAAGACAGTTCCCAATTATTTTGTATTTAATAATTATTATAATTTATAAAGTTCTTATTGCTGCCAAATTTATTTTATACCTTTTAATTAATGTTCCAGAGAAAACAACCTGTACAGAAGTTCGAAGATGGGGTTATTAAAGCTGGTGATTTTCAAGTGTTGTTGTACTTGAACATGGAAATCAGCAGCAGTACAGATACTAGGTAAATATTCAGCCCAGTTCAAATATTTTAACTACTACTAGAAAAAATATTATTTACAGTTAAAATACTGGGTACTGTTCTATAAATTAGATGAACAATGGCGTAATGGAAAGACGAAAGACGGCGTGGATGTGGAAATTTTTGGGTTTGAGCCCCGGTCAGATCATATTTTACAAAAAAAAATATCGTAAAATTGTATTTTTATATAATAACTTTTGTGCAGAATAATAGGTGGCGCACAAAATTAATATTTGTGTATTCGTAATCTTAAACAATAATTACAGCCGAGTAATCAACTACTTAGCGAATATAACAATTAAATAAATTGAAGCCCAGCCTAAATAGACTTGGTGAATGCCCTATACTACTTAAAGACGGGGAAAAGGAATAAAAAAAAACTGTTCCATAAATTGATAACCACCAGTATTTTTCCAGTACTAGCCATTACCTACCATTTTCAACGAGTACTTATCAGTGTCAACTAGTAACCACCAGTATTAAATATTTTTTACATATAATATCTAAATAAATTGGGTTTTTCCGGTTTTGGTCACAGGCCCCGAATGAAACGAAATAAAAATTAAAAACTTCAAAACAATATTTATTTCAGAACAAAAATAATATTGCTCTGATTTTAAATATCGCTCGGGAACTTTATCCAAATAAAATTTTTATAATGTTCTTTTTAGAATTTAAATCACAAAAACCAAAAAATAAAGGTCCAAAGAAAATAAATTAAAAGTCTGACCATTGAGTTTTCTTAATAATTTTTCCCCTTCTTAGTTCCTGCTCTAGAAAGACTAGTTTTTTTGATCAAGATGTGTCGACTTTTAGTTTCCATGATACGAGAGTCGAAAATTTATTTCAACTTTAAATAGGAATCGTTCCGAAAGGATCTTTGTGTTCAATTTGAATTGATCTTTCGGGTTAAATTATTTTCGTTCCCTACGGTAGAAATTTTTAAAAACAAGTTTTTTTTGCCTCAAGAGAGCTAGATGTTAAAGAACGATTCAGTTTTCCTCAAATTTCGTTTTGTTCCAGTTTTGGCAGACTCCAGTTTGACATCCAGTTTAAAAATATTTTCAGATGAACCAGATTGAGATGAAAAATAAGATTATTTCTTCAAATTTCAAATTAATTTAAGATCACCCAAAAAAATCAAAGTAATTCCATATTGTAAGGCAATTACTGTAAATATTATGTTAAATATTTATATTTTACATAAGTCCAAGCGAGTGTTGAAGTCAAAGTATCAAACGACATCACTTTATGACACTATTAGTATTATAGTATTCAAAAACTATAAAATATTTCCACACTATTCCCGTTTACAATTTCAGCAGGCAATGACATAGGTAATACAGAAGTCTCACAGAATTCGTTTATAATTATTATTATCAAATTTAAAATATTACCTCATTATATTTAATACGGACCTATCTAAACTACTCAAATGAGCGGAAGTAACCAAAATAATTTTTTGAATCAATAAAAGTACATTTAATTTTTTTTTTTACTAAACTATTAAATTTCTCCTTAAAATCAATAGAAACTTTTGTTTAATATGTAAATAAATTTTGGTAACAACTGTTCACTTGAAAAGTACCTATTAAACAATTCAAAAGGACATCATCAGTGCCAAGTTCTTTTCTATACAGTACACAATATTTATATTTATATACTACTACTGCACACAAATACTTAAACATTGAAGTAATATAACAATGTTATCAATCTTGGGGACTTGTAAAGGACCAAATATAAACAAAATAAGGACTAACAAAAACCCATAGAAAAACAAAATATATCAGTTTCCATTTTAAGTAAAAAAAAAAAAAAAAAACTGGAAAACTAAATGGAAAACTTTATAGGAAAAGTATAAAATAAATAAAATGCTAATTGGAGTATAAATCGAAAAATTATACACACATAGTATGGAGACATAAATAAAATAAGAAAAAACAAAAAAGACAAAATAAGAAAATCAAAAAATTGAAATTGAGAAGAAAAAGAAGGAAAAACTTTTTTTTCCTCTAAGGATTTTCATTTGCTTCTATTAAATTGCCAAAACAAAATTGTTCAAAAATGAAAAGAATATACTGTTGCTATATTTTCTACTTTCTTAAAGACTTATCATTTTGTCCTGTAAAAGAATTTTTTGTTTTTTTACATGGATTTTGATTTTTCTAAGGAAAACTATGGAATTGAAGAAAGGAATGCTAACACTTGTATTACTTAGTAAGGGAAAATTAGCTTGAATGTCCTTAAAAAGTAGATTTTTTAATTTCAAAATAGTTTTACACCTTCAACAGTTTATATTTGCTCTGTTCGTTGCAGTTGTTTTACTTCAGTGGGAAACCATTTGGCGAGGAAAGTACTTTGGATCCTTCTGTTACGAAAACAAATTTAAAATATTGGCAAGGTGTACCAACCACCTTAAAATTTGCTCGTCTAATGTATTTACAACTGCTTTACAAAGTTCTGGTCTGGACATTTTTCACTTTCAAGGACTTTAATAAAGTAGAGTTTAAAATGACCGTTTTAAAAGAAATTATCAGAGGATGCAGTGGATTCTGCAAATTTAAGGATTATAAAACCAAGCTTTCGTAAAAAAGAAATTATATACAATTTTGTGAACTTTCAAATCAGCTTCATAGCTTTTAAGATAGATCAATAATTTAAAACACCTCGTTTTAATAATATTTAGTTGTGAAAATGTATCACATTTTCAAACCTAGATGGGGGGGGTTATGCAATAAACTAACTTCCAATACTACAAAAGTATACAATTGGCTTTTGAACATTAATTTTTATGTGTTTCTGAATTTAAAGTCATTTTGAACAAATAATAATATCTTACACTTCTTTTCCGAATCAGATCCTTTCCAGTTTTAGATTTATCCTTTAAATAATTCAAGACTTCGGAATCATATTTGTGACTTAAAAACTATGATCTGATCTGGGATATCTGGTTTAAAAGAACATTAATACGTGTGACTGCTCATCATAGACTCTAAATCTAAAAGCCTTTGAAACCTATATCTCCTGATGATGATAATTAAAGTTTGAACTTCAAAAATTGGGCTAGGATAATTCAAATTAAACATTAAACTATAGGTAGACCTTCAATTTGGGTGAGCAAACTACATAGGCATGATTTAAAAAGTATCAAACTCGAATTAATAAGGGGAATTTGTGCCTTGGAGTAAATTTAAAAATTTAATATAAGAATCTACTTTAAGGGAGACTAGTATCCGCCTCGAAATTAGACGAAGAAGGATAAATAACCGGTACTGTACATAATTTAGAAAAATATTTAGAATGGCGTGCTATTACTATCATTATTGAATATTTACCATAGAAAAAAAATTATGACAATGGGTTCGTAAATTGGCCTGGTACTTTTCATTCCAAATTCTTTACTTGGGCGAAGTCCCCTATTAATTAGTATATTCTTTACCAACATTTTTCATTTTTTAGCAATTATTCGTCGAAAAACTGCTTCAGAGTTTATTCAACAAAAACTCCATAGTACCAAAAGGAGCCTAACACTTCTAGGTGTTTGTCGAAGACTACAATCTTTCAGAAGACAAATCTAAGTCAAAAATAGCTAACAAAATAGCAAAAGAATAGGAAATATTATTAACACATTATTTAAAAAATAATACATATATCTTACAAAAGTGATTACCTCATAAAATTCAATTTTTCTACAAATTAATCAAATTCAAGTACCTACTGTACTTACAAACTAATTACAAACCCATTTCCACAAATCATTATAATGTAATAAAACAAAACTCAAGACTTTTTTATTAGAAAATAACCAACAATAAGTTTTTAATAAGTTTTAAAAAATATTATTAAAAACTGAATACTATTTCTTCAATATCAAACATAATACTATGCCTGTGCAGTAAGGACTACCTATAGTACCTATATACACCTTAATAATAAAATTTTTTAATTAAAATAGATTACAAAAAAAAATTATTATTTCTTTAAAAGATTTTTTGATTATATTCTTTATGTTCATGATAAGATATTTTCAATTTAAAACTTCCTATATCGAAAAAGTTTTCCATTTACCAATTTTTCCTCATCTGTTTTTCTTAAAAAGAAGTTTTTCCTATTTTTTTTCTTAATTAATCTCCAGTGTACAAAGTCTAGTTTGCTGACTTTTCTTTTAAATCGAATAAAAATCGATTTTAATTGAAACCTCAAAGAAAAATAGTATTGTACCTATATGGAATAGAAAGGTTTTAAAATAGATACAAGGTTGAGGTAGTATCTAACAATCCAAGATATTTGTCTTTCCTGCACTAAAACTTTAAATTACATTTTCAACATAAAATCGAGTTTTAATATCTATTCCATTGTTAAAGTATGAAATGGTTTACTTTAGAACTATAAGTAATTAATTTTAGTTATAAACTACAAAATAAAACTATTATCAATTAATTACATTGGAATGTAATAAAATTATAATAGTACAAAAGATTAAACAAATGTATCTCCAGGTTAAATTTTTATTACCTGAGAACAAAAGAAAATTGTAAAGTTTTTCTTCAATTTCCTTCAATTATATTCAATAAGTACGAGTTCTAAAATGGAAAGTACTAATGGAAATGTGCACTCAGATAACTGTAGCATATACCTAGGATGATAAATGAAGTTGAATAATGTAATTTGCAGAATTAGATTCAGTGATAATGTACAGTAGATCCTTTACCTCTACTCTCACCTTTATAAAATCTGTATCATAACTCACGAAGCAAACGTTTTACCTAGATATTTAACATGTAAAAAAGTCCTACACTGTGCCCAGCTGGTGTTTTATATTTTTTAATTTATTAATTTTATGATTTCTATTTATGGAATGTATTTGGATTTCATGATTTTCATTTGGGCAATGTATTTAGGTTTCAAATTTTTAAAAAACCTTTGAGGTAATTTTGATAAAAAAAAAATACTTATATTCAAAATTCATCATAAATTAAATTTTATTTTATTGTCTTCTAATGTCTAGTAATCAGGGATCCATTTTTCATCAATTTCAAATACAAAGAATTTAAAAACTCTTTGTCTCAATTTATACTTCATTTTTTAATTGTATATTCTGTTAAATACATGAATCTTCTATTGAACTCAAATTACTATTATAATTTAATGGAGTCATTTGATTATGAAAATATTTTTCTTAGATCTTATCAAAAGAAAAACAAATTACTACAATTAATATTATCCAATTTTCTAAGTTTCTATTATAAGGAAATAAAAATTTTTATGGTATGAATTTTTTAAATTTCAATAATTGTTTGATTTTTTTGGTAAGATTAGTTTATGGAATTGGAAATTAAAAGAATCATATGGAATCTTCTCAAACTATTATATCTTAATTTTCATTTACATTTTTTCCCCAGCACTTAAATAATTATTAATTATTTTTCTATAACTCTAATTTTAATTAAAAATTTGAGACCTAAACACAACTTAAATTCACGAACCTTTGATTAATAAGTCTTTACTTCTACTACTGTATCGAGGCACCCATAAAATAAATGATGTTCAACTCATAAACTATATAAGTAAAGAACAATAAAAAATTAAAACCCCTAAAATTATGCAATTTTCAAAAGTTAGCCTAATATTATGTAAAATTTATAAATTAGCCTAAAATTATGCAATTTTTGTAAAATACTCTAAAATTATGCAATTCTTATAAATAAAAAACAAAAAACTTAATGAGCCCTTTGAGAAAAGTTGTAAATAATTATGAATTTAATGTTTTATATAAAATCACTAAGGTTCCAATCCTTACAAGTATAAAATAGCTATTAGTAATAAAAAAGGTAAGAACTTTTTTCAAATCTCAATAACATGATTTTACCCCAAATATTTACCCATTTGGTTTTAACTTCGTATTACAAATCTGTAAATGGCCTTAATTACTTTAGTAATAGATATTACATATTCTATGGAATTATTAAAAATAAAATAAAATCTCTGAAAAAATTTTATAGTTATTTTATTTATTTCAAAGTTTCTGCTTTACTGGAGAAGAATAAATTTCAAATTCAAATAAATAGGTATTCGAATAAAATTTTATATTTTTATTTACCAGGAGAGAAATAAAAGTATACACGTAGGTACTTTAAGAAAAAATATTGTCTAAAAATGTTCATTAATTTTTATAAGTTTAGTTTATCTTTTCTTAAACTTAAATAAATTATTATTATTTATCTCCTATTATTTATTAGGTAAGTATGTTTCTTTCATAAAATATAGTTGTTCAATTTTTATTTCTGATTGCTTTAAAACTAACTTTTTTTTAAAGTTTTTTTTTTCAAAATTTATATAGGTAAATCGTGATAGGTATATATATAAAATATGTATGTATATACATATATAGCACATATATGTAAAAAATTAATGGCATCAATTATATATATTACTAAATTAAATCTGAACAAATATTATTAAAAAAAAATTTAGAAGAAAAAATCAGCCTATAGTTATGCAATTATTTAAATTTTTTAAAAACAGTCTCCTGTGATTAACTTAAAACTTTTTATAACATAGATCTGAAGAATTTGTAATAACGTAAAATTCTAGAGCCTCCTTCACAACCTCGGCGACCTCAATACGAATTTATACATAACCAAACGTATTTATAACAACTAGCAACATTATAATTGTAAAACTTGAATTAAAAAAATTATAATTGTAACAGTTTTTAAATAGTTTCCCGATAACAATTCTTTTTCTTCCTAACTTAATTTTTTAAATAATAAAAAGAACAATAATACAAAAAAAAAAGAAAATATAATTAACACAACCAAAAAAAAAAGTTCAATTTTTGCTTTTCAACGAAAAAATTAAACGAAATATAAATTGTTTGCAATTAAATCCAACAAAACTGTCAAGTACATGTCATACAAGATAATGGAAATTCATTTTGCAACTTTTTATCAAATAAAAGAATTCCAAAAAAAAAACATACAACATAAAACAAATAAAAACCAAAACTAAATTAATTATTATTATAAATTTATATTAAAAAAAACAAAAAAAAACAGAAAAAACGAAAAAATAAAATATAAATTACAATACATTATTATACAAATAGATATACAGGATGTTTTACATTTTTCAAAAATTATATTTAATTTTTTTTTATTCTATACGTATTTATAACAACTCGTTTTTTCATTAAAAAAAAACCTTATGATCTCTTCTTTATTTAATTTTTTTTTGTAATTTCAATATGTTTTATATAAACACAATATTTTTTTATATTTTTTTATTTCGTCCTTCTTATATTTTAATATTGTTATATTTAATTTTATTTTTTTTTTTAAATTTTAATATTTATTTTTTTTTATTATGTATCTTTTAACACATTTACAAAATGAATTGAGTTCACCTTACTTCGTTTTAAATATTTTAAAATTTATACGAAAAAAAGTTTGATGGTGTTACCAGGTGCGTAGAAATTTAACTATTATGATTTGATAAGTTTTATAAGGATAGCACATCTAATTTGCTGTAACCCCCTGAATACTTTTTAAAAATAATAATACTTTAAAATAATTTTTTCTTAGGAGGTTCCACAACATAATATTTTGTATAATCTGTAGAATAATTCAGTAGAAACTAACTAAAGGTTCCCTCAAATTAAAAATTTGCAACTCATTTGGGGTTTAAACTCACAAAATGTTGATTAATAATCCTTTACTCTTCATTTAACCACTACTATATCATCGAGACACCCATATATGATAATATTGAACTCATTACCTCATAAATATCAAACAATAATAAAATAGCCTGAAATTATGCAATTTTTTTAATTAGCCTAAATTTATGCATATTTTATAAAATAGCCTAAAATTTAAAAAAAAAAAAATAATAACGACGCTTGGGATAAACGGTCCAAATAATTGGTTATTAAGTATTTTATAAAAAGGCACGGTTTTATGATATCTTCATTTTTCCATTATGCCTTTTGGTAACCATTTACGAGGGCCTTATGTTAATTAATAAAAAATTATTATTAAGAATATCTTAGCTTAAAAGAGATATCAATAGGCAAAAAATTAACTGGGGTAAATCATATTTCATTCTATGGCTTGAAATATAATTATATGTTTGAAATCCTGGTATATATGCCATAAAGCAGTGTACAAACAAATCTCCTTCATTTCTAAAAAGCAAGTATCTAAGTCTGAATATGTTATACAATTCGTATTAATAGACTAGATTCATTGTAACACTGCTATGACTTTTAGATAAAATACAAAATAAATTTGTTCTACTTGTAAAGAATGCAAATTACAAGTAGTAAGGTTGATATAAACTCATGTACATATATTGAATCAGAATTGAAAAGTAGTCAATTAAACTATGTGTATCCGTCTGTCCGCAAGCTACGATTCTGAAATTTAAACAAATCGTTTTTAACCATAGCCCTCTTTGCTATTGATATTCAGCCACATTACTAAACGATTTCGAGGAGATGCAATAAAATTTCTTTTTCATATATATACATAACTCCATATCTCATAAAGATGTATGCAGATATCATCAGATTACCACAGTCTATTCTATTCTCTTTTTTTGCCATTTAACTATAATTTAGACTCTAATATTTCAATTTCATATTTTAAATTTACTAATATGTCAAATTTCATTTAGTATCAAAATTTCTTCAAAAATTTTTAATTTAGTTGATTTTGTTGAAAAATTTAGACGCTCCTATTGGGTTGGAATTTACGGATCAAATTGCTTCTTTCATAAATACGGCAACAACGATGTTTTAAAATGTAAGTAAATTTTAAAAATTAATTTAATTATAAAAAATTGATTTACAAAATATTTGTATTCTTGATTTTCTATTATAACTCATTGGGCCTTAAGTTAATCTTTATTAAGTCATCGGGTAAAGGATCCCTACTTTGGAAACCTTACATATTGGCTACAAATTTCAAATTTTTAATATCATAAAACCTGGCAACTCTTCTCGATGCAATATGCATGTGTATATTATATTTCATTTTAAATTTGAAAATTTATGTTTTTTTTTTTATTTTATATTTTTTATAAAAAAAAAAAAAAACAATACAGCAAATGAAAATTATTTTGTTATTTTTTAATTTAAATTCACGATGAATGAATTTTCGACAGTAATCCTGTTTTTTTTATTTTTGTGTCCTATATAATATTATAATGGTTGTTTTTTTTTTCTATACATATATATACATTTATATGTGTATGTTTTATATATAATATATGTGTCTATACACATATATATATATATATATATATATATACATATATAAATATTTTAAGCAATAAGCAATAGTGTTATCAACTGAATATTTATATTTTATTTTTTGCACATTTACAGAATATTTTGCTTTAATTCGACGATTCTCACTTTGTATCCTATAGTTTTTTATAATGCATATATATTTTTTATATAGAAAATATAAATGTATATAATATGTATTTATAAATATTTATATTATATATTTATATATGTGTCGAATACGTGCTGTAATAATTTATTCCATTTATTAAAATAAAAAAAAAATTTTCCAATTTTTCACCATTTATATTTTTTTTTTTTATTTTCTTTATTTAAATTTTGTTTATGTCCTTTATTTTTTTTTTTTATCCTTTTTTTCATTTTTTTTTTGGAATTTTCATTTTATATTAATATGCAATTTTAACAATTATTTATTTTTTTTTTATTAGTTTTTACACATGTAATTTAAAACTTTTATATTTTGGTCAAATTACAAGAATTTCATTAAAAATTTTTTTATATAAAATATTTTTATGATTATTAATGGTTTCAAGAATTTTTCAAAGGTACCGGAAAATTCTTGTGTGTTAAAAAATGTGTTAAATTTTCATTAACTAGCAATTTTAAACTATTTAAATTAAAACTTATAATTTTTTCTGGTTTTTCATTAATATTAAAATTAAATTAATGCAAAAACAAAAAAAACATAGTTGATATTAAATTTTTTTTGAATTTACTATTAAAAAAAATAATTTTATTCCATTTTTCCACCTGATTTGTTAAGTTTTTATTGCAAAACGTTTTTAATTGAAAATAAAAAATATTGCGGAAATTCAGTAAAAATTTAACACAACAATAATGTAGACTGCAACATAAATTGATCCTTTAGAAGTTGTTTTTTGGAATAAAAGAGGCTATTGAGTGTTAAAACAGTTGCTTTTGCGGAATGAAATTGTTTTACTTGGTTTTATCAAAGAAAATGTTTTGGAAAATGGAAGAATTAGGAAAATAGGAATAATGAGACAAAAATGTCCTTATAATAATATAATCTTGTTAATAAGTTGTAAAACAATAAAAGGATACTTAAAAAAAATGGTTTGACCATATTAATAACTTAATTTAAATAATATATTAGACTTATTCATTTAAATATGAATTAAAATTGTAAAACACAAATTTAGGAAGAAAGGGCAGCCTGAAGTTATGCAATTTAGAAAATTTTTAAAAACAGTTTTCTGAAAAAAAATTAAAACTATATAATTGAAATGTGGCTCGAGATTATTTAAAAAATATAAAATATTAAGTTTAGTGTCTCCGGAGTAGGGTCTGCTTCTAATGAAGCGGTTGAAATGCAATATGACATTTGCAGCGCTCTTTAGAATCCCAGTTCTCGTTTAAGGCTCAAAATTGATCAATAACCACAAGATTTTTGACTGAAGGCCTAATATAAACAAATAATTTAATTTAATACTTATAGCTCACATACACAAAAGGATAAATAGATATGGAACTTAAAATGCAATGAAGACATAATAAACACCTAGAAGATCAATTCTAATTCTAAAAACCTTATAATTCTATGCATATTTCAACTTCCGTTAAATTGCTTTCCCAAAAAGGACCTTCAAGCTCAAGTTGAGAATTAGGTCTAAAATTGAGTACTAAAAGTGTAAAGAAATAAGTTAGATCATGCCAAAATTGTTTAAACTTCAAAATATAAAATAAAGGGACCTTTCAATTAAAAGGGGCTAAATATCCTAGCACAAATATGTAGATCATTATAATAATTATTATTTTTTTATTACATACTAAAATTTAATTTGATTTGAAGAAGCAATTATAAATTTCAACATATTATACAATAGTCGTATTTTTTTTTTAAATATCCCATAGAAAATTTATTTTTAATTGAAAAATTTTTAAAATAAAATATTTTAATTTTTTTAAAATAAAAACTAAATTTTCCACTACTATTTAAAAAAAATTTTAAAAACATTGGAATTCTAATTCGAAATTTCCAATAAATAGAATTGAAAAAAAAATTACATATAATTTAAATATTCAATTATATAATAAAAAACAAATGATCTCGTAAGGCTTCAAATAAATAATATAATATATTTAATTTGACCTATCACATTTATATCGAATATAGTAATTAAAAAAAATAATTGAAATTATTTTGATATTTCGATATAAAAAAAAAACAGAACCAAAACTAGAAAATTTATTGATATTCGTATTGAAAAATTTAAATTAATTCAGAATATTCATTACATTCAATTATAGTACTAGCAAAACCAATTCAGAATTAGTTTTGATTAAATTAGATTTTAAAAGTTTAGGGTCAGATCAACATAATTTGGAGGTATTGGAACGGGAGATAATATAAATTAACTTACACGACTCTATTTCATATACAATTTTATTTTCCAGAAAACTTTTGCATCCAAAATTCAATTAACAATATGAAAGAACTCCGTAACGGATATTGTTCAATGTAATTGTAACACATAAATTTAGGAAGAAAGTTCAGCCTTAAGTTATGCAATTTTCAAAATTTTTTTAAAAGAGTTTTCTCAGAAAATTTTAAAACTATTATTAAAGTGTGGCTCCATATAGTTTATATCAAAAATATAAAATGTTAAGTTTGGGTTTTAAATTCCAAGGCAGTTCTTACAACATTTACACACAAATATTAGCATATAGGTACTATATCCATTTTCAGTTCCCATTCCCAATTTCTACTTCCAATTAGCTTATGAGACAATTAATTAATAAAAATTATTAAAATTTATCAATTTCAATATAGCTACAACAAAAATATTTCAATAAATGGCGCGTAAAAACAATTTTATCTCATACTTGCAACTAACATATAAAGAAGTTACATTGAATAAAATCTAAACTATTTCTCATAATGAGGCTTATTAGATCACTTATAATAATAAAAATTCACTTCACTTCCATACAATTACTTTTCCAATGTGGTTTTGCACATACAAATGGAGGACAAAGCCCTAAAATCGAGCAATCAAAAATCTTAAAAAAATAAGCAAGGAATTAGATCATGTAAAAATATTGCTCAAACTTCAAAATATTAAACGAATAGACCTTTCCAGTAAAAGGATAAATATTTTAGCATCAATGCAGGTATGTAGCATAAATCATAATGTAAATCAGCATCCTGGGAAATGCTTCTTCTTACAATATTTACACACATATACCAACACTCAACACTTAGAACACCGGTGTAGGAACTTTTGGCTTTATAGTTAATAAAAAATATTTTATCCTTCAATATTTTTACATTTCCCGATTCCGGTAGGATAAACTGTTTTCAATCACGAAAACTCGATTCTTCAAAAAATAACGGATATTCCCCTTTAAATTCCCATATATTCATCAGACGCACAATTTAAACCCGAAATACATATTAAGTACCTAGTAAAATTCCACAGTAGTAAATTATTTTCATATAATCAATACACCCATCATCATCCATCATCTATGTATACTTTTATATATATAATACAGTAAACAATAAATCTATAATAGGTCTTGTATAATATACTGCAAAATAAACCAAAATTTTCACCCCAAAAAACACAATATAATTTTCTGATTTAACATTTATAAAATGTTTTTTTATATTTTTTTCCTTAAATTGAAAATATTTATTATTTATAATCGCAAAAAAATAATAAAAACAAAAATAAATAACGTTCAATGAATCCATAAACACAAATGAAATACCCAGTAATCAAAGAGAACCAAAGCTATTAAGTTAAATAATATTTACGAGGGTTCTTAGTATTTGAATGGCGTGAACATATACAAAAAAACAAAACTACAACAAAATAACAGGAAAAGCTTATTCATTTTCCCGAAGAAAATCTAAATCTTAAAATTGTGTAAAAACAAATGGAAAAAAATAAATTTATACACAAAGGAGACCATTATCGTCCTTATATATTTATGCCCAATGGGAATAAAATATATTTGAAGAAAATACAAAAATATAATCGAAATTTACCCAAATACCATTAGAACAATACCAAAATTAGAGACATTTTCTAGCCTTATATAAAACTTTTAAAGAAACAGAACTAAAAATATTTAAAAAGGATAACGGAAAATATAAATTATATCCTTGAAAATATTGATTTGTATAGAAATATTATATTAAATATTTACAACTGTACACCATAATATATAAAATTAATATGTATAATATATTTAAAATTAAATATTTATATTAATTCACTAAGTATTGTAAATTTAAATGATAACGAATGTAAAGAATCTGCAAATTTTTATAAAATTTTTTTTATATGTAAAAATTATTAAACTTAAGATAAATTTCAAAAAATTTTTATGCAAGAGAATGTTAAATTATGTAATATAAAATATTTTGGAAAAATAATTCGAAAAAAATTAATACCACTTAAGCCGCACGAATATCCTTTTTTTGCACTAACCTTCATTATACATTTTGTTAATTGGTTGATATTGTACACCTCTTATATGATAATAAATTATCTTATTTTTAAACGTTATAAAGATTTACAGGTTGTATTTTTGCAAAAAAATGTCCTTAAAAATGTATACATTTTACCATGTAAAGGGATAACCAAAAAAAGTTGCTTAATCTTCGCACGTACAACTGCAGGAAGGTTATTAAACTTACTTCCTGTTTTCTATACGTTCAATATAATTAATATCCTGCTCATTAAGTCATTTCTGAGATCCTAAATAATTATTAATATTATTTGCACATCTGAAGATCCTTATATTTTATTTAACATAACCTCAAATCGTATCTAGTACGAAATTCCAAAAATTTTTTAAATTCTCATTAAAGAGTTGTTTATCTTAAATATTATTTTCTCTAATTTTCATTTGAATTTTCCCTTCAAAATGACTGTCTGCAGATTCTAATAATAAAATTAATACTAATTTAGTTATAATACTTTTACATTATTTTTTCAATAATCGTTCCTCATAATTCTGTCCAAGTCTTCGGAAAAGCAAAAACTTTCAAAAAATTCTTAATGAATATCTAATCATAAATAAATATTCATAGACATTCTCTTTCTGTCTTCAAGGTATCGAAGACATCATCTGGTTCTTATTCTTATAAAAAAAAAAACCAAAAAATTTTTATTTCTTGTGGTCACGTTATTCATAGATTTTTATTTTATATATTGGCTTCCTTTCATTCTCTCTATATCATAGACTATTTATTAGTCTATTTGTTCCCTTCCATTTCTGGTTTTTTTTATGTTAATATTCCATTTATTTTACAGGTAATCTTTTACTTTCTATATACTCTTATTCAATATTTAATAATATACATATATATAATATAGCCTGGACATAATAATTGTAAGAAATCATCATAAAAGATATGATTATGATCCTAAGGATTAGGAACATTAAAGTAAATGATTCGAAGATTTAGTATTTTATATATATATATATATTTTTTATCTTAACTGTGCTTTTGTAACAGGTAACCTAAGAACTAGTCGTAAAAATATACCTTATATTATATCATAAAACATAACTGGAACTGAATGTATTAAAAAAGCACTTTAAATATAAATAATACAACAAAGTATCTACAGATACTTTATTAAAGATATTTTATGACCTTTTATTTAAGTTTAAAGGATAAAAAAGTTGTATAAGAGAGAAAAATTCGATTCCTTTCACTGTTGTAGCTTAAGGATGTTTCACAGTCTTAACACTGTTTCTATGCTAGTATTAAAACTGTTTCTAAGCTAGTATTAAGCTTCAAACAGATCTATGTTAGATTCCTCCCTGACTATTTTTCATCAATTGAATTTCAACTGATCGTGAATTTTAACTTTCTCATAGTAATTTTCGTATTAAAAGCCCGGGAATCAGATTAAATAATGGGTTTAAAATCTTAAATTTTTAGGAATCCGATATCTGAAACCAAAAATGATGTAATTTGGTCAGTGTTTGGTTCTTCGAATGGCCTTACAGTACATTAAACCTAACAAGTTGGAAAAGATTTTCCGACGCAATCTAGAAAGCGATCCAAAATTCTAATTAAAATTTTAAATATCAGATTATCGATATTCGATAGTTCAATTGATCACTGTTAATCTGCTTGACACCACTGCATTTAAGCTTCCTGAATGTAGGCTCGCTTTTGCTATCAGTTAAAAAGAAAATTTCACCATTAAATTTCCCCTCAAACTTTTACAGGATCACAAAAAATTCAAATATGAAATAGAACTTTTTTTTTCAAGTAAATTTTCTTTAAATAATTTTCTTCTGAGAAAATTTATTGCCATTAAAGATTAAAATACACACATAATATTTCATATTTTATTACATAAATTCCTGGAAATTGAAAAATTCGCAACGATGGTTAATAAAACATGCAAAAAATAAATATATTATGTTATACTATTAATCGTTTTGTAAATTTATTTTGGAACCTTAGAATGTCCTTACAACACATTAAAAATATTTTATAAGTTACAGAAAACAAAAATTATCCCTTTTATGATTTATTAAATTGCTGTGTTGGTATATGGTAGCAGTACCATAATATACAAAATATTGAATAAAAGATTTTTAGCATATTATAGATTACTTTAGGTACTCAATTATTCCAAAGAATTAATTTATTTCATTATTTTTGAAGGTGGTTTGTTTTTGCGTCGATGAAGACAAAAGAAGACTTTTGATTTTTTACAGTTGCTTTCTATTATATATTTATTCAAAAAATGAGTCAAAAATATATATATAAAAATTATTTGCCTAAAAGTATGCAATTTTATATTATATAAAAATTAATTTAAATTTAGAAAGTTTTATTAAAGAGGGACCCCGGTAGAGCAGTTGTTAGGTGGGATGTCAGCCGAGGGAGTGTGGATTCGATTCCAGCTAAGATCATAAACCCTGTGTTCGGTAGAATAGTGATTGATCAGTTTTTTTCAAAAACACAAGTCATTTTCATTACAATATATTAATTTTTAATTAAAATATCAATAATTTACCTTTTTGGATATAATAAAGTGTAATATAATTAAAAAAAAATACAATGAATAGCATTGGTAAGGGCCTCGGTAGCTTATATAAAAAAATACCGGTCTAAAAGTATGCAATTCTTATATTATATAAAATTTATAAAGATTTATTAAAAAAAGGATTCCGTACAGCAGTGGTTAAGTTGCTGAGGTATCAACCGAAGGAGTACGAGTTCGATCCCTACTCAGATTGTAACTTTATTTCAAGGAAAATTATTGAAAAAAGTGAATTAACATTAAATTTCCCCCTTGCGATCAAATATAATAATAGTATCAAATAGTTAAATAAATATAACAAATAGACTTGATATGATCAAAAAATAGGATCCTAACATTTTAAGGATTTAACTAACTGTGGGTTTTAAAATATTGTGTAACCATATCTTAGAAAAAAATAAATAAAGGATAGAATCCATAGATCGTATGATATTCTATTTCACTCGTTATCATATAATGGTTAATAATATTCCATGCTTGTTTTTAATTAGATTTTTATTGATGTTAAAGGTTAATAAAAGCACCTCATACAAATTTGTTTTCCCAAATATTTTAAAATTTTTATAACTCAACAAATTTTTTCAACATATTTAAGATTTTACTGGCCAACTGATAACTATACCCTATTTTTTTTGTTGGTCAAAATTATCCCTCATCCCATAAAAAAACTTAAAAATTAAATGGACTTAGACTTAACCTTTTTTAATAAAGTTTAAATCTTCTAATTAACTACACTTTATTCTATAATATATTTTATTATATACGAACCATTTAAATAAATAAAAAAAAACTCAAAAACTTAAATTTCAAACATTATTAAATTTTGTTTTTCAACACTTTTAAAAACTTTATTATCCTTCCTGTCATATTATGAACCCCAATAACTCAAAACTTTATTATATTAACAATATTAAACTTTTGTTGTCGTTTTTTGGTTTATTTAAAAATAAACTCAAAAAAATAAAATAAAATAGACAAAATATACTTTATTAACTATAGTATATAATTTTGTATTACATCGATATAATTTAATTTACACACATATACAAAATTATATAATACTATTGTGTATATATAGTTTAAAAGATCAAAAGTTTACATATAATAAAAATGTGAAAGGATACTGTCCAGACTTTGTACTTTCAGTGCCAATCCCTAATTACTTAATAATTTAATTTTGTTTATTTTTCGGTTCTGTACTTTTTTTATTAAATTAAAACCACAAAATAACTCAAAAACTTAATACTGGAAACTTGTTCAGGACATTGAAAACAGCTGTAGCATAATTTTTTCTGTTTTTATTTTTAGGTCTTTTATAATTTTTATACATTTTTAAATATTTGAAAAACTTTTTATATAAATAAAAGTACCAAAGGGAAAAATTAAATATTATATACTATATATATTAAATAAATAGTATATATTAATATACTCGAATATATATATTTATAATTTCACATTCAGAAAACAAAATATAGAAATAAACCACATTTAAAACTATCCCAAAAGTAATAAGAAGCAGAAAAAAAATTGAGCCTAGAACTATAGAACCAGATCCAATTTAATATACAAGAGTGATCCTAAACTACTCTGTGTATGCGTTCCTTTTTTATTTTTTTTTCTTATTTGTTTTTATATTATAACCCAGAACATACAAAGATTTATTATTTTTTAATTACAGTACACATATATTTATATGTTTATATATATAATATACATTATATTATTATACATATAATAAAAACAAATATCAAGTATATATGGGACATATACAAAAATAAAAGTGTGTCCATAAATAACAAAACTTTTCGAAATTAGCCTATTTTTAAAATATGTTACATAAACAATAAAATAATTATATATTATATAAAAAAAAAAATATTTTTTGATATTAAATATGTATAAGCAATTGTATATATTAACATATAAAAAATATAAGTAAATTACATATACATATATAATTATTATATTATGTACCTAGTATAATTCAAAAAGATAACAAGTGTGAAAAATCTGCAAAATTTTCAAAAAAAAAATTATAAATTTCAAAATATTTTACTAAATATTTTTGTTTTTTGTGGAAAAATTTATAAATTTAAAATAAATTTTATAATTTTTTTATGTAAAAGAATGTTATTTTATGCAAATAAAAATATTTTAAAAAAATAATTCTAAAAATATTAATACGGCATAAGCCGCACGAATATCCTTTTTTTTGCACTTACCTTTATTATGAGCTAAAGTAATTTGTTGATATTGTAGATTTCCTATATGACAATAAATTATTTTATTTATAACCGTTATAAAGATATATGTATTATTTATATAATATTTACATACTGCAAGTACTCTGCGCAAAATAACTGCAATTATTTACTATTGATTACGTCAAAATGATTGCAAAAACAGATCATTAATATTTTTAAGAAATATTTTACATCTCTTTTAAAATTTTAAACTATAAATACATCCTTTTTTGCAAAACAGCTTTTTATTACGTATATACAGATAAAATTATATAGATTTACATAAATCGAATATCTATAAATATACTTTCAATTAAACACCTTTGAATTGGAATTCAAATTGTATACATATTTAAAAGTAACAAGTTTAATATCAACGATTAAATTCAATATCCTTTTACTAATATCCTTCTCATATATACAATATGTTTTATTACCTTGTATTAATTTACTAAAAAAAAAAACAAAACAAAATACGATAAAGGACTTCAAACATATTCATTGAATACTTGAAAACGCTTTCTCTTTTGTATTTTTAAGTCTAAAGAAAACCGCTTTCTTTAGTATTTGTTTTATAAAAAACGACTTTTAAAATCCTCTTAAACGCTAAACAAAATAAATATAAAAGAATTTTTTCAAAATAAATGAAAAAAAAAACAAAAACAAATCGCAGTTCAAATTAAAAATGAATTAAATTTTTTTTTTCAAACTCTTTTTCTTTTTAATTTTCAAAAAAAAACAGTTTTTCCTTTCATCAAAATTTCTTTTTTTTTTTTTTTAAATCATTTCAATTTCTTTTTTTATTTTCCTTTTACAATCAATTGCAAAACAAAAATATATAAAAAAAACAGCAAAATAAAATGTTAAAACAACAATAAATTGTACTTGATTGCGTTTTTTTACACAAAAAAATAATGCAAAAAAAAAACAAAAAACAAAAGCAAAAACAAACAAAAACAAAGAATTAAAAATATACTAGAAAGTATCAAAAGGACGAAAGAAATTCGAAAAAATATCACAAAAATTTATTTTTTTTTTAATTTTTTACGAAAAAATACGAAAATACCCAAATATAATACGATACCGTCACGTTCAAAGTGAACAAATAAACTGAGTATACTCGTTCTAAAAAGGACGAATTGTATAACAGAATAAGAATATGGTATATTATGTAGATGATATACGATATCATATGAGAGAAGAAAATGACAAAAAAAAAACAATAATATGGTATCGAATATTTTGAGTCTGCGGCAAAGTAAAAGGATATCTTTAAATTGAATACTCCAAAAAAAAGGAAAACTCTGATAAAAAAATTAAAACGATATCTTCAAAAAAATTGTGTTATACTTTTTGCAAAAAATAGAAAACGTTATTAAATAATAATACCCTGATAAAATCTTTAGAAAAGTTTTGTGGAGATAACAGATCCAATCAAATTCCAATTTTTGTTCATATGACAAAGGACTATTAATAATTTTTAGTGGAAATATATCGTAAGAAATAGAACAGAATATAACTTGGAATATTAATTAATCTACTTCTTAGTTTACTTCGTAGTTCGATTATTATCTCATAGGTGCCACATCTTCTTGTTAATGAAAAAATCATTAAATCTTGATGATATAATGTAGGACGAAGTAACTGCTTAAATTGTTCTTTTATTTCTTTTAAAATACTTTAGAATTGTATTAAAGTGGACTTCAAATTATTAACTAAGGTCCTTTGACTTTGTTTATTTTCTATGATTACTCAGCATATCAGAAAATCCTTCTAAATAAGCCATTTTTCTAAATTAAATTTCAGAATTTTATTACATTAAAATTTCTAATAATAATAAGAGCTCGAATTACATTTAGTGTTAATATTGCATTGCTTCTCAAAATAAACTTTCTTTGCTTTCATTCGAAATATTGAAAAACTAAATAATTTTTGCGAAGTTAGTAATAAAAAACTGGTAAAATAATCAAAAAATCTATATTACGATTTTATTCTGTAATGTTATATGTAATGTTAACTTATATCTGTAATATTAACTCCAAAAGATTAATCTCATTAAATACCTACTCCGAAAATATTTTATTTAATAATAAAAAACTTTATAGAAGTCGATTATAAATTTTAACGAAAGTTACATTATTAATAAGAGAAAATTTTTAAAAATTACTCAATATAAGAGAAACTGCAATTTAAAACTCACTCATATTTAATAAAAAAACTCACTCATTTTAAATAATTCAATTCACTCATATTAACTGATGTAAAGTACATTGTTGTTTTTCAGTTGAGAATTTATTCACATTATAGGAAAGAACAATTGAGAGCTCCTTTATTCTTAAATTTTAAATTAAAAAATATACTCAAACTTTGAGTGTTTTTTGAGTATTTTTTCTACCATAGATTGTTTTAACATAGAAAGTTGCATTTTCCATTTGAATTTTTGATATAAATTGGGACTCCTTTTAGATATACAAAAAAATGTTATTCTATAATTATTTTCTATCTTTATATATATGTGATTTTAGGGACTAATAAGTTAAATCCTTCATTCTGGATATCCTTTATTTCACTTAATAATAATGCTATGATTAAATTGTATATTCCATGCAATAAATTAATAAAATAGATAGTTAGTAAAAGTTTAAACAAGTTAAATAAGATATCGTATTATCTTCTTTGTATTGGGCTACGAATGCAATGGTTTCGCAAGCAGAGTTCCAAGCAGTTACTGAGACTTCTGAAACTTTTAACAGAAACAAAACTTTTAACAAAAACAACTACATTGGTAAAAATGATTTTTAATAGTTTTCATAATCGTTTTGGGAGTTCTTTTTTACCCTATGTGCTATGCTATTTTATTATCCTTGAAACTTAAACTTTAATCAGGATCAAAACATCTATTAAATTTGAAAAGTTAAATTGATTGGAATTTATATTTAATTAAAAAATAATTTAGAAAAATATTAATATAATATAATCACTATCATGTGGATATTAATTTCTAAAAATTATACAAGTAATGAGATAGTTTTTAAAAAATTTTTATATAATGCAATAATAATGAAATTTCATTACAAGAATTATGATAATAAAAATAATTTTTTATGATTATTATTATATTAACATAGAAAATTTAATAAAAACACTGGGATTTTTTTTAATATGTGGTTGAGAATGATAAAAAGTTTTAATTAAAATTTAAAAGAAAGGAAGATATTAATTGTTAATACTAACTTTGAATGGTGTTAATAGCTATTAGTAACTAATTGAAACATATGCTCAAATAGTTTTTTTAATTGAATAATATCTATTTAAATAATTTTTTTTTAATTGATAGTTTAACCTTAAGCAATAATAGCATAATTATAGGTTATATGTTACTAATTATAATATTTTTTTAAGTTTTAAGAAATAAATTTGTTTACCCCCAATAAAATTAACTCACAAGAGTACAGGTATATAAAACTTAAAAGATTTAAAAATTTTTAACACAAAGTTATTTCAAAAATAAGTAAGAAGTTGAATTAAATTGAATGCCTCAACAACTTCTTCTGAATTTGGAACAAGAATGCAGTTAGTGGAAGCAATTAAAAAAAAGGTTAACAATATAGACTACAGAGAGCTGTAGTCGCTGTTACTGAACAAATTAATGATTTTGTTTTAATTAATCATTAGTCAGCCAAGTTTTGCTTTTAAAATCCAGAAGACTTTAAGTATTTGGCAATAAAATCCAAAGAAGGATATTAGGATTATTCTGGCATAGTATTGGGCCAGTTAAACAGTTATACTAAATGAATTTTAGGCAGTTAAGGGAGATGACCCGTAAATTTTTTTTTTTGTTTTTTATTTTTTTTATTTTACGTGGATTGGTGGGAATCTTCGAAAGATACAAACTGCTCCGTAGCAGAAGTGTATGCCGGATTCTTACCGAGCTAAGCCACACCCTTCCCTTATTAAAACTTGCCAAACTGACTAACCATTATTTTTTTGCTATCTTTGGTTTGAATATAGGTTTTGTGTGTGGTACCCTTAGGAAACCTGTACTTTATCCTATATTATCCAAAGGTATTTTTCTTTTAAGCCTTCCTGTAATAATTGGATTATTTATTAACTGAGCAGCTTCAAAATTTATATGCCTTCAGTAATGGCAAAAATAAATCACAGAAACTTCAGATAAGTAGGCCACAGTTTTGAAAAACAAGGAGGAAATAATGGATGGAATCTATCTATAGGAAGGAAGTTACTTTTAGGTAGCCGAAATCAATAAATTTTTAAAAACCACGGGAATCATACTGATAAAACAAAAATCTTGAGATTTTCCAAGAAACCAATGCTTATGACTGTGGCAAATTAATTCGCTCCTAACAAAGAGGGATGGATCACAAAATCAATGACTAATGAATATTACTCTTCAAATTAATCCATTAAAAACTTCCATCAAATCTATCCATCCTAAAATCGTAATGATATGTAAATAATATGCCAGTTGTACTTGATATTAAACTTTTCCTTGAACTTTCCACATAAAGGCTCTTTTGTCTAAGCTTAATAAGTTAGACAAACTAAACTTTATAAGTGCTCGTTTCAAAACAATGGAATACCAGTCGAGTTTGCCTCTCCTTTTAGATTTCTTTATACTTTTATTACATATTCCCAAATTGTCCTTTAAATATCCCGCTAAGGACTTTTGATTGATTATCATCTCTTTATTGATTACTTATCATCCCTTTTTTGACCACCTATCATACATTTATTGACCTCTATAGATTCCAGTGAAATCGTCAAATCAGTATTAATTATAACAAAAGCAATTAATGTCCTTTCTGTTATTTACATCCTTGTATATAATTTCTTCCTCAAAGTCTCTTGGAATTCGAAAAAATTCTGACGATTTATATACAGTTTTATTTTAACGGCGAGTCAACTTTTGAGAAATCAAGATTAAATAAAGAAAAGTCATAAATTATTTGAATAAGGACATACCGCAGTAATTATATTATTATTATAATAGTAGGAAATAATAAATTCCTTATTTTCATACTATAGTAAAATTAATTAAGAATAACTACTGCATTAAGTTACGTAAACAATATTCCATATATTGAACCTCCAATTCTGTCGGATGCATCCTTTTTGGACAATAATTAAAATATAAAAAAAAAATAATTAAATTAAATTATTTTAAATATCCTTTTTCTTTATTTTTGAATCTCAGGTGATTAAAAATACACAATTAAATATTAAAATTTTATATTTTTCATATTGCAGGGAACAAATACTGAAGACACCATCCTGACTGACTCAAATTCATATATTATTCCTGTATTTTAAAAGTTTATCTCATAAGGTAAACCATTTTTTTTTTTTAATATGAAAAACAATTAAAAATCGTCCTTTTTTTTAAAAAAAATAAACAAAAAACCTCAAAGTAATTAAATTCATACGGCTAGATGAGTAAAATGTATAAAGTATTTTTTGTTGTTTAAAAAAAAAAACAATAGGTAAAATTCAGGATTTCAAGTAGGTACACAATCATAAAAAAATGATTGACAAGAGCCTTGTAAGACAGAGTAGGGAAAAGTTTTAATATTTTTCTGGTTCTAAAAATGAAAAATTTTTGTTTTTGGAAAACCCATTGGGTAAATTTTGTAAATTTCTACTAAAATGCTGCAAAATAAAATGTAAATGTCCTTCGAAACAATATTAATTAAAACAATAAGATTTTTTTTTGTACTAACAAAATTGCTTTGAGACCAATTAATATATAAAAACACTTTTTTTTTTGCAAATTAATAGGAAATTTTGAAGAAACGAATATAATTTGTATTTTTTTTAATTCTTAAAATAAGACGAGGCATTTTGGGCGAAAAACTGTCTTTAAATATTAATTAAAAAAGTCTAAAATTTTATAAACCAATTCGTTGGAGTCTAAAGCAGAATTTTATCTAACATGATGAAATTATTTTAAAATTTTATTAATTTAAATCAAATCTTAAGAAGGACTTCAAAAAATATCCTCCTTATTAATTTACTTCATTATCCTATTAATCAATATTTCCTAATTCCGACATCGTAAACTTCCTCACAAAATCCCTATTTTCAAAGCTGAATTGAATAAATTCATCTAAGGCTGAAACCTAGAGTTTGACTTCAAAGGATTGAGTATGGTTGTTTTGGGTTATATCTACTCTCTGGCGTGAAACGATCTAATATGCTTACTGTTGATGATTTTCAATTTTTTCCCCATACTTCGGAAAAATGTTTGATAATCAAAAGGTGTGCAAAAAGGACGAAAAATAATGTACTTCTCTAATCTAATACTTTCAAGATAATAAAATAATAAAGTAAAACCCAATAAAAATTTTAACATTTTAAAAAACTTGGTGCTGAAACTTGATTGTGAAATTTTATTTTTTATCCTTTTTACAGCTATAAAACGATCCCTAGATCCTGAGAAAATGCATCAAATATATTGAAATACTTTAATATTTATTCCTTAGAAAAGTGCTCTTTAATATTCCATGGTACAAAATTTTTAAAAGAGTTTTCTTTAGTAAATATATACATATTAATAATTTTAAATTAATAAAATTTAATTGAGAATAGGTTCTTGTTAAAAATTTCACGGGAGCGAATCGAAACCTCACATTAGGTCTCAAAATGTAGCGTTTTCGTTCAGATTTATATGCCAATATTTTAGATGGTTATAGAGATGCAAAATCTAGCTTCAATCAATAAATTAACGGGGGTTCGGGAACGACAGCCCCTTATACGGAAAATGTTATATTTCTAGCAAATTTTTTTAACATTTTATATGAAATTTTATAAAAATGTTTTTGTGTAGAAATACCCAAAGTTTTGAACAGTCATGTAAAGTATAGAAAGTTCAGAGTGTTTTAGAAAATTAGCAATTAGCAATTGAACTTTTCCAGAATACTCTAATATGCGAGATTCTGAATTGAATTTATTTATTTTTGGAGTTTCATACTTGTCTTACTTAATTACAAAAAAAAAACAAATATTTGGATGTTAAATTCTAGATTCTTAGACACGAGATTTTAAAACGCGCGAATTTAAGGCTCAACATTTTGAGACGCGATATTTTGAAACGCGAGATTTCGTAGCGTACTCAAGTTTTACTAGCTTGTTTCAGATATCGAATAATCGAATGTAATGAAGTTATAAATATATATTAGGTAATAATTTAAAAATTTTTTTTCAAACTATATATAGATAAATTCATTAAATAGTATTATGAACCAAGTTCAGCTTTATGATACTCTTCCTCATTAATACCAAAATCTAATAATAATAAATAAAACAAACTGAAATCGGTTTTATAATTCAGTACTTAGTAAAAATATTGGTACTGTTTTAATATAAAAGTAAATTGCTAGATTAAGATTAACTGAAAGAAGAACTGTCTCTCATTTCAGTAATGTACTATTATTTTAAAACACCTTTAAATGTAAAAGATCTACCATCAATTTTATGGTCAGATTTCTAATAATATAATTTTATCACTAACTTACACAATGAAAAATAAACCCATAGACACAGCAAGTTAATATAAAAGTATATAATAATATACATATTAATCATTAAAACTAATAAATTACCTGTTAGAAATTTAAACCAAACTCCAAATATCATGATAAAAGATTAATTAATTAATAATTGTAATTTTCATTCTTATTTTTCAAAATATTTTTAAATTCTAACAATATATCAAACTACTAATTCATCAAACTTAAGTTAACACATTCTCAAAACTGAATATCTTCATATAGATTGTCAAGAACTGTCATTTTTCATATACCAACATTATACATATATACATACATGATACAGTTTGACAGTTCTTTCAGTTCTATTTAAATTATACTTGGAGAATGTTGTTCATATGAATTATATTTTTATATTTATTTTATTAATTAAATGTTTTGAAACTTTTTAATTTTTATACTTATAATAAAAATATAAAGCTAAATATTAATTTTTATTTTTTGTTTCTTTTTGTTATTATTTGAAAGTAAGAAGTAAAAAATTGGAACACAAAATTTTTACTATTTTGACATTTTATGGCGCGTAAAAAAATTTAATATTGAATTTGTTGTTGTAATTTGTTTTAAATAAAAATTAGATGTCTGAATGATTATTTATTGGTTGTTGTTGTATGTTTTAGTGTTTGTTGTAATATTTGTTTTAAGTAAATTAAAAACTTCTTCTTCTTCTATGGCGCTACAGTCCGTTGTCGAACCTTGGCCTCCTGAAACTCTTCAAACCCAACGGCCCTCCAAATATGGGGGTTTGGCATTCGGTTAACAGCCCTATCCAGTAAAAAATATTGTTACGAAATCTAAATCAAAGCCTCGGAAACAAATGGAAATTAACAACTATTTATGGATAATTTGAAATGTAAAATGAAGACGATGTCAAAAGAAAAGATGGAATAGTGTCTTCAATTTTTACAGATTAGGTAAGTTTAAAAATTTTAATATTTTGTTTTATTTTTTAATATATTCTTATTTTATTTGACTTTAAAATATAGTTTTGAATTAATTAAATAATAGATCCAGATTGTGTAATTGCAATTAATAAAATATATATATATAGTTTTTTATTGAAGAGTTTCTAAAATTAATTTAAAAATGTTATTTGAATTTAAAGACAATTACTTAATTGGTAAAATTAGACTCGATAATCAAAGTTGAACAGTTCCATATACTTAATCAATTGCGCTAATTCCAAAAATCAAAAGAAATATAATTAATTATTATCAAAAATAGTATCTAATATTATATTCGGATGTTGTAGCCAAATATAATGTCCAATAGTCAACTCTGGTGTATGTGACGGGCAGATGCTATCGAAATACATATTAGAAGGAATATATGCAGATAGACTGGGCAAATAATCAGGCGCCCAGAAAATATGATAGCCAGACTAGCTTTAGGAAGATTGGCAACTATAAGGAAGAAAAAACATAAGTAAACCTTAGAATTGCTGGAATAGAACAATATTGAAAGAGGTAAGAAAAATTAACAAAACATAATGGCCATATCTTAAAAAAGATATAGAAAGAAAGGTTTAGTGGATGCCCTATACCTCCTAGACGAATTGTAAGGAAAAAAAAAGTTAAAGCACGGGTACTTTTCCATGAACCTAAATGTTGTTTTGTTTTAGTTTTTATAATTTTATACAATACCGATTAGCCTTTTATTTCCAACTATGAATCATAGTTTTTATATAAATTAATTTAAAAGAAATTATAATTTAATTATTGTGTCGAAGTGTTACCTCCTGCTAAGACTTCATACAGAAATACTATATAGCTACTGTCAAAAGTAAGTATCAGAAGTGTTGTCTATAATTTCTTATAGACATATTCTGAGATAATAATTTTCTTGGTTATATGTTGAATTAAAATAAATTTAGACGTTGACTTTTCAAAATTTTGAAACTAAAGAAAATAGAAATCATTGTAGAGTCAGGATGTTTGCAAGAGGCAGGACGCAATTAAAAAGAATATCCTTACTATAAGAATAAGGACCTTATATACTCTAATTGGATGAGCACTCTAATATTTTGAATTTTTTTTTTTTTTGAAAAACTCTTTGTTTGATTGATGATTGTTAACTTTTAAATATCCACAAATTCAAAATATTCTCAGTTTCGCATTTTTTTAATTTTTATTAATTATAACACATTTTGTAAGCAGAAAATGTAAACTTGAGCTGCACAAATCTCTAATTGGACCGGTGTTATGCTACCGCAGTGAAACGTGAACTATCATCCAAGTGACGGCAAGACTACTTTCCCGTTTCAAGAGAAAAATACTGCGTAAAATTATCGGTCCAATTTTCGACCAGAGGATAATCTAAGGGAATTCGAAAAATCCATTAATTTATTCCGTCGAGCTAGGCACTGTAACAATGCTCCAAGGGCAAAATTGGATAACTGCTACCCAATATCGAATGAACGGGAAGAAAATTATAAAGGAGGCCAAGGTTCGACAACGGAATGTGGCCTCATAGAAGAAGAAGAAGATTTTGAAAATTTGTACTCGAACATTCATCATAGCCTCTACAAGCTTATCATTTTTTCAAAGGCCGACATAAATTTGATTTAACTAAAAAGTTTAAATAGAGACTAAATAATGTTTTAATATTTATTGTAAGAGTCTGATAAGATAATAAAAGCGGAGCTAGAAGCATTTATTAAATTTGAATAGCCTCATTAAAATTAAATATAGAAAGAATATTAGAATTCATTTTTCGTTTTTATAATTTTTTTAAAATCTTTCCCAAGGACATTTTATTTTCTCCAAAGGATTAAAAAATTAATTGCACTCCCTAATTTACCCTATTTAGGTAGATGTACCACATCGGTTTCTAAAAGAGAACCCC
>OY720444.1:13170749-13271762 GCA_963082915.1 Dolichopus griseipennis | reverse complement strand
TTATCGGGCCAAAAAGTTTAAATAGAGACTAAATAATGTTTCAATATTTATTGTAAGATGCGTTGAGTCTGATAAGATAATAAAAGCGAAGCTAGAAGCATTTATTAAATTTGAATAGCCTCAATAAAATTAAATTATAAAAAGAATATTAGAATTCATTTTTTGTTTTTATAAATTTTTTAAAATTTTTCCCAAGGACATTTCATTTTCTCCAAAGGATTAAAAAATTAATTGCACTTCCTAATTTACCCTATTTAGGTAAATGTACCACATCGGTTTCTAAAAAAGAACCCCTTATAATTAATATATTTCCTTTATTAGTTTTATTCAACTAATAAATTGCACCCACCTTTTATTTGCATGTTTCCCACATTAAGCCGTTAATAGTCCTGTTTCTCACGGTTATTATTGAAATCCTTGCATCATTAAATTTTTATTAAAAATAAAATAACCACTCAAATAAATTTTTTTATTATAATTTTTCTTTTTTAATAAATTATAAATCTAATTTTCTTTAATTAAAAATATGTATGTATTAAAATATTTATAATACCCTTGAAATTTAAATGAATTTCAAATATGAAAATGTCCTTGAATCAAACAAAATACAATATTATGGAAAAAAAAAATTAAAAGAATTTTGCAATTTTAATTAACCGTAGTATTGTTTAATTAAATTTATATTATAGAAATATTATATTTTTATATTATACATATATATTAAATTATTAAATGATTTAAAAATATTTTTAATTAATATAATATTTTTTTAAAATATAAAAATCTAACAAATATATATTTAAATTTATTGTCCTTCATTAATATTCAAAAAACATCAAATAAAAATATTGAATTAATTAAGAAGTCATTATAAATTCATAATAATTTTTTTTATTTTTTAACTTTGAATTCATTACAGGATCAATGACAAACTAATCAATCCATAGACAATAAATAATTATTTATTCATAACTAATTAAACAATTTTCAATTTTGTATAATTGTCCTTCGAAAATAAATGAAAGTAACGTGTAAATTAGATTTAAAAAGATTTAAATTAAAATATTGATTAAGTTAATTCAGGAAATGAAAATAACTTTAGAGTTTTAGAGGATTAGAGGATTGTTCTTAGAAAGGCTTTTTTCCTGTCTCCTTGAATATTCTAGGTTATCATGAAAAGTACCGTGTTTCATATGACTATGTAAATCATTTGCTAGTACGTTTGATAGTAATTTTTGATTTATTAGTTATCTTATATTGTGGAAAAAAGGAAGCTCTGATTCTGAATCCAACTCGCGAATTCCTTCCAATTTCTTGTTAACAGACTTCCAAAGTTTGGTAACACACAATATAAATATTCTGAAAATGTTCTATTCAAATGAAACACAGGTATAAGTGATTTAATTAAATATAAATTATTATACAGTCCTATTTCAAAATTTCAATACGGCATATGACGCGCTGCAAATAAGTCAAAAGAATGCTTCTCCGAAACCAAAATAATAAAATCTTAATACGGACCTTATAAGTTACAAATTAGAATAAATAAAACTCAGAGAAATGAACTTCATAATACAAGCGACTTGCAAAATTGCATTACGCCATATGACGCGCTACCAAATTTGTCAAAAGAATGCTTCTTCGAAAACAATGTGATAAAATTTAAATACGAAATCTAAGTAACAAATTTTAAAGTAAAATAAAAAAAATCAAGCAGTATGGAATTAAAGTTTTGAACAAAAATGGACAATTTAAAGCTGAAGCCAAATAAAGTTATGGAAACGGTAATCCTGAGATCATAGCCCGAATATTTTACTAATTTCTTTGATAAATGTGACAACGGAGATATGATTATAGATCAGAATAAGATTTTTCTACAATACTGATCCCTAAGAAATCTACTGTAAGGGTCAATTCGAAATAAACGATACTCCAAATAAAACTTTCAGGATCATAATTTAAAATCAATAAAAGCCCTATTAACTGTATAACTGTGAAATCAAATTTAATAATATATTAGTATACCACAACCACATTAGTGTCCAATACCAAATAGTACGTAATGTATTCTACATACAAAATAAGTAAATAATATTTCAAAAGTTAACAAATTTTAAATTAATATACCTTGCAAATCCTTCATCTTCTAAAAGGATACTCTCCTATGGGGAAGAAAATGTGTAGGACAACTGCAGAAAAGTTCAATGCAAGAATATAAAAACTAATGCTCGAATCAAATAGAGCTGGTCAACTAGGAGTCTAAAGCCCTAACCTGTTAAACTTATTTAATAAAACGATTACCAACGTCTTCTGAAGGAATAAAAATTCAATTAACCAGTATCTAGAGAATCAAATTTATGCATCTAACCAAAATTGAAAAAAAATCGACGTAGGAAGGAATATCCATCTGGTTTTCAGTGTTCTTGTAAATCAACATTTCCATCCTACCTCAGCTTATCCATCCACACGATAAATGAAAAAGGTAGCTAAAGTAGCTGCAAAGGGTTTCAGTATTTGCTAGAAAATAATCAAAGTGAAAGGATTTGAAGAAAATTTTAGAATCAAATCATAGGAGTATACTATGACGCTCCTAATGAACCTAGAAATATGACTAGCAGACTTATAAAATACAATCCCTTATTTCAAATTATCTTGACTCCAGTTTTATTGAAGTACTTAGAGGCATTGTATATAATACATAATATATATATACATTTATACATCAAATTGGTTATTTATACACCATGGTTCTTATAATAAATATTAAATATTTTAATATGATCAATTTTATAATAATTAAAAAATTTTATTTTTAATCCAAAACATTAAAATAAAAATTAAGTAAAAAATTAATTTAATTTTCTTATTATTTTAAACAATTTTATAAATTTTTTTTTGTAATATCCTTATAAAAATATTCATATATATATATTGTATAATATATATATATAATCAACAGTAATTACTCTACAATTCGTTACACACTTATGGATATACCATTTATATCCTTAACAAAAACTAGATTAAATCCTTTTTAATATATTAAATTTGTATACATACATATATATACAAAAATTATTTTATATACAACTATGTATATATATATATATATATATATATATATATATATATTAATGAATATACGGATATAAAATAATAATAACATATCCTGGATTAGTTAGACGAACATCCGCTTTTCCTTATAAAATTTGTCATGTTATACACCATGTACATTTTCTACTACTCCCTGTTTGATTTGTTGTTTGTTTGTTTATATGTTTGTTTATTATATAAATTGTATGTCTAAAAATGAAAATCTTTCTTTTTCTTTCTTGTTTATAATTTTTCTTACAATTTTTCTTTTCTTCTTATCAAAAACTTGTTTTTTTTTTTTATTTTTGTGTCTTTGTTTTTCTTTACTCCTGTATTATTATCTTATATCCTGAAAATTATTATATTCCATCTTAGGATCAACATTATTATTATTATTATTGCTAGTATGTAATATGTATATTAATACATGTACAATACAAATAAGGAGTATAAAAGTTCATTCTCATCTTTCACAGTATGTGTTATGTTGTAAAGTTAATTTTTTTTTTGAGATTTTTTTTTTATTTTTTATAATTTTTCATATTTTATCTATGCATATCCTTATGGTGTATATATACATATATAAATGTAAGTATATTTATATAATAGAATCTTAATACAGTATCCTGTTTTTTAATATTCTATGATAGATAGAAGAGAGAAGTAAATGTATTAACTTATATTATATATATAGTGTATTGTATAGTTATTTTGTATGTCCTGTTTATGCCCTTCTTAAATTGTTTGTTTAAAACTGATGTACTCGTAGTCCTGTGTAAGGGATATAAAAAATGGCCTAAAGGTCATCTAAAAGTGAATTTTTTATATAATAAAATAAAATGTTGGTTGTTTTTTTAAATTACACATATCATGTACAATTGTTTTTTAAGTTTTTAAGTTGTTCAAGTGGAGTTTTAAGGGTATACTGAATTTTACATTGGGTTTTAGATGTTATAAAGTATACGACATAGATCTATAGGAAAGAGAAATTATAGAATATATAAAGTCCAGTGTAGAGAACTAATAAAAATTGAAATGTGAGTCGGCTTATCCAGGCGTCGGCTGTCTATCTATACTTCAATGTACCTGTAAACCCCCCTTCTGTGCTATACCGTCAGTTCATCTATTATAGACTCAAGTGTAAGGAACTAATCAAAATTGAAAAGTAAGTCGACTTAGCTAGATATGTCCATCTATTTTTCAGTTAGCCAGTAAACCTTTTCCCCCATCCTAATGTCAGTCCATCCATCCCCATGATAACTTGAAAACTTAAGAGACTAGGGATCTCAAATTTCATTGCATTTTGCAAAGTCATTTGCATGCAAAAATAGTTTACCAAGTATATTTGGCAGGTGTCATTAGGTGCAATCGAATTTTTTATTTTTATGAGCTACAAGTAATCAGTATCATATCAAACTACAGGATTTCTGAGATCCTACGAAAAAAGGAATATATTACTTTTATATCTTACATTTTGTCTAAATTTGAGTCAATTCTACCACAAGAAGCTAGAATAACAGTCATACAACTTCCTTGTTTTATATGCATAATTTAGGCACATATCAAGCTGGGTATCTAAAGTTTGGACAGTCTTATTAAGTTTTTGTAAATTGTTACTTAGTCTTATGCGATAAATTCATGTACCGAACGACGATAAGTTTTGTGATACAGGAACACGCAACACACTGAATACAAGAACTTCTGTAAAATTAGGTTGGTATGGTGTAATGAGTCTCAGCATTGCTAGCAACTGTTCAAAGTGGTGTACTACAAAATAATCAATAAATTAATTGCTTTCCAAAATCGGTAAATATTTCCTAAAGTATCCTAGAGTTCACATAATCTACTCTACTATCTTCCTCTAAATTTTTTTTAGACATACATATATACAACTTGAATGGGTCCTTAGAATTCTAAAAACTTATGACAAATGATAAAAAGAATAATATATACAAAGAATCATTAAAATGTAGGCTTAATTTTTATTTTCATTTAAATATTACATACATATATATATATACGGCACCTACACTCAATAAAAATATCCTTCCAGGATAAAATTTATACCATTTACTATTTTACTATTATTATAAATTTAATTCCTTCTCACTCTTAATATCTTTAATTCTAGAACAATTCTGAAGTTTTAATCCTTATTTTTAAGGACCATGAACAATAACTTTTATAAAATTTTACAACTACAAAAATTTCATATGTCCAATATTTACAATTAAAAACAAAAACAATTCACAATTAAAATAATTAAAATAATTTTTCCTTAAATTTACTGAATTAATTCTTGTTTAATTCACCATAAATTTAATGGATAGGATCTTAATGATTTTAATAATCAAAAAAAAAGGTTCCAAAATTCTAGAAATTAAAATTAACTCTTTTAACTTACTTCTCAAACTACTACTACATTTAAAAAATTTTAAATTTACTATTTAAGGATCTACTCAAACTTAAAAGGACCTACTTAAACTCTTTTAATATACAATTTTAAAGTATTTTCAAAAATTTTGAAATTATTTTAATTTTCAAATAAGTTTATTGTTTCTTATATATATTTTATATATATATATATATATATATATATATATATATATATATATTAATCACATATCCTTTGTATATGTATACATTTGTTTTATATGTATATATTATATGTATATACACTTCCTTACCTCATTATATACTTTGAAAAAAATTAAAATAATCATCATCATATAATAATTATCCTTTTATAATAATATCTATATCCTTCTTTGTCACCTCTACAATAAAACTTTTCAAAAGGAAAAAAATAAAAATAAAAAAAATTAAATAAAAATAATACACTCAAAAAAAAATTATAGAATAAAATAAAAAATTAAAACGAATTAGAAAAAAGAAAAAAAAATATATAATATACATTCTATCTCTATTTAATTATTTTAAGTCCTTAAGGGCATGTTATATAGGATGTTAAGAAGGACATTTTACTTTCTTTATAATATGTTTGTATATTATATCATATATATGAAATATTATACAATGATCTATAATAATTGTATAAATAACAAAGTATAAAAAAAAAAAAAAATCCCATATGTCCTTAAATACAATATAAACACTACTTACATATACATATATACATTCATATAGTATATAAAGAATATGTTATTGTTCTAATAATCCTAGATGGATAATGACTATAATCCCAAAACATATTGTGTCCCCAATGAACCAAAATAATATACTAACATAGATAGAACAACTTATACAGGATCAAAACCTACACTTACATCATCCTCCTTAAACATTTACAAACTTAACTATCATTTTTTTTTGTATTCTCTAGTTTATTTATAGAAAACGTGTGTGCGTATATAAAAAATTTCAAAGAAAATGTGAGAAGGGCATAAAAAAACACAAAAAAAAAAGCGAAGAAAAAAAGGACTATAAGGACACAATGTTACAAAGTAAAAAAAAAAAAACAGAATTATATGTATATATAATGTAAGAGGAAAATTCCCCATCTTAAAATACATTTTATTTTTAATTTTGTCTTTTTCTTGTTATTTTCCTTCTCATTCTTTCCTGTAATCTGTCATTTTTCCATTTAAAAACTTAAAAAAAAAAAAATTAAATAGAAAACGAAACTGGAATAGAAAGAGTATAATCTTCACTGGTGTAGAATTAAAAAAATAAAAAATAGAACAAAAGAGCGAACAAGAAAAAATATCAAATATATAATATTAGTAACACATATGGTAGGACAGTGATGTGTTAAGAAATGTTGGAATGAAAAGGACTCGAGAACACAGGAGTATTTATATTAATCTTCATTTATAAATCGATTCGCATTGTAGTGACAACGAAATCAAGACTTTTTGTGCCTTAAAATACACTGTCCTTCTACGACATCAGAGGAAATAAAAAATTTACTCTATAAATGGATTATAGATTAAAACTTTTGATAATTATTCAGTTGTCTCTCACTTCCAAAAAGAAAATCAATCTAAAATGGCATTTTTTAATCCATTTTGAATCCATGAAAGGTATTTGTAAATGACTTAACAAAGTTAGCTTCGGCCCCAAGCTTCGGCCCTCCTCCTACAATTCCATTTGTCAGATGTCAGATAAGTTCCTTAATTTAAACTTATTCTGGATAATAAGTCGTCCCTAATTTAAAACTTCATCGATATTATAAGCAAATTCATAAATATTGAATTATCTATAATATTACAGTGATTTTTAACCCAGCTTCAGCCGAAGCTTAAGAGAATAAAGAGCATAAAACAAAATTAATGAAATATATTGCATATTGAGTCGCTTCAATACCAAAAAACTTTGCATCGCAAACTGCGATTAAAATTTTTGATTTTTAAATTCTATACACAAAATTAAATTTCATATACAACATTTTTCCCTAACTCGAATTCGTCTAAACTGTAGCTATTGATTATATGAATTTAAATGAAACTTAAAATTTAATTACGCATTGGCAGGCGCCCCTAGTATACCCTAGTAGAGGACACAAAAGTTATTCGCCAAACGGTAAATCCCCTTAATGACCTAATGATGCTCTAAAAATACTTATAGCAAGATTAATAAAGATATGGGTAGCAAATATCTTATTTGTTCTGATCATCAACCATTATTTCAAAGGTATTAAATTCATGAAGATCCACACAATTTCAAGAAGGCGAATTGTGAGGTTGCAATGTTTTAAAACAATTGAAAATAAGAAAAATTTGTAAATTCATTAAAAAGATTAATGTCATCTTCAAAATGTTGTGCATGATCCTTTTACATTTTAATTTAGTTTACTAATGAACTTAACAATGCTCATCTATTAGTGCTTCGAATATATTCAATAAATGAAGCTTATGAAGACATGTTGCGAAACGTACTAGTACTGCTGAAATGGCATTCAAATAATACCTTATATCTTTGATAATATTAAAAATTGCTGGGTTTCCTAAGGTCAGAAGGATTTAAAAGACAAAAATTAAAAAGATTGTTTGTTTCGAATCATTTTATTCCAGGAAAAAGTTGTCTGGTGCAACATCTTTTATTTACAGCATTTACCGTTAGAATTTTTAGTAAATTCTTTTCATTCAATCACAAAACACAAAAATTAAAAAGATTGTTCGTGTGAAATCAACTTATCCAATTAAAAAGTTGTGTGCTTCAACATCTTGAATTAACAGCATTTACCGTTAGAATTTTAAGTAAATTATTTTCATTCAATCAAGTTACAATGATCGTCACTGTACAATATATTACAATAATTTTTAGATCACATATTATTATGATTAAATTAATAGCAAAAAAAACTATATATATTTATTTTTGTTCATTCTGATAATGAATGATTACAATGATGTTGATGATGATGAGTATTACTCAAAAAAATTTTTTTTTTTTTTTTTTAACTTAATTTTTTAATGAAAATCATCATTTCATTCCTTTTTTTTTGAAAATTTTATTTAAGAAAAAAAAACATCACTAACATTGTTGAAATATGTAACTACTAAATACACACATACACACATATCTACACTCAATATTATGGATTAGAAAAAAAATATTCATTCAAGAGCAAAAAATATTTTTATAATATTAGTAAAACTGAGTCTTATCTGTCAGTAGCAGACATTTTTCCAAATCCAAAAAATATTTTTTTTATTTTTCTTCCTTCTTTTAAAACATTTTATAAATTTGAAAGAAAAATATTGAAAAATTTATGTCCTTTTATTGAAGAATTAAATTTAAATAAAATTTTTCGTTTATTTTGTTTTGTTTTTTTTTTTTTTTGGAAAAACAATTTGGAAGAATAACAAATTTGTAAAATGTAATTTTTTTTTTTTAAATTTTCATTTTATTATTCATTTTCAATTCATAAAATGATGAAAAACTAATCAGGATTCTCTTTTTTTTTCCAAGTTTTACTTTAAGAATATAGAATTTTCAAAGGATTTGCTGTTTTTCAATGAAAATGAAAGGAAAATAAGGATTTAATAAGAGAAAATTTTTTGTTTTTATAAAATTAGATGTATTATTAGGTTCTTATTTTTTTTTTTTTGAAAATTAAACTGAAAAACGGACTTTAATATTAAAAATTAAGAAATAATATTATTTAATAATTTGATTAGTATTGGTAATTTTGAATTATTATTAAATAAATAGGGTTTCTTTTTTAAAATTTGTAAATAGTTCTGCTAAATTACATTTTAAATTTAGATTCCCAAAATTTTTCCAAAATTTGTAAAGAAAATTTTTGGCCTATGTTACAATTAAGAGTTGAAGAAAGAACACAGGAGGTAACGGAAAACACAGAAAAATGAGTTTATCATCTGTTCGATCTATACCCAAAAAAATTACCTTTAAAATCAATCTGTTCTGATCTCAAAATAGGCATGAACTTGTATTTACAAAATGTATAATGTATTTTAATTAAACAGGATATTCATCGGATCAAATCTGAAGTCCTAAAAAAAATGATTATGACTAATTAAAAAAAGCAGCTTTTTTGTGAATTCGCGGACTGAAGAGAGCTTGTCAACGAATTTCAAGCCTGTTAATGGAATGAATTTTCACTGTCAAGGTACTTAAAAGTAAAACAGGTAACAGAATTGTAATAGTGATTTGAGGTGCAACGAAGGAAAACATACAATTTCTCCACCTTGAAGCCAAAATAAACTGGAGTTATTTATTCAGCCGGAAATTCATAAGAATAAGCAGTTTTGTAATATAACAGATAATTACGAACATCTAAGGGATCGTTTTATTACAATATAACCGAAGACTTAATACTTAAATTATTTAAACTTCAACTGATACCATTTTTCTTGAATGTTCTCAAGAATAGAAATGTGGAAAACTATTAAAGACTTCATAATTTTGCTTCAAATTTAAGTAATAATATAGATTTTATTTTCCTGTTACTCCTTGTGGAAGTAAAACTTGTATCCTCCATTTCTCTCGATTGTTTGCACATAGCATATGCCAAGGTTGTTCAGTTTTTACTAATTCAGCTAATTCTGTGCGACTCCAGATAATTGACCTGGCTTTCGACTACCTTACGGATTCCATTCTAGAACATTTTTGGTTATAATTCTACCCATCTCCATTTATTACGTTTTATCTGTCTGGGTACTAGTTCTTCACTCGTTATGTTATATTTTTTGGTCATATTCTTTTTTGGCAGCTTTCCGTAAATATGTGGAGCTTTTTTCCTGATGTTATTTGAAGTCAACCAAGTTTCGCTGCCATATTGACATTTTACTAACTTATTTCTACTTCTAGACTTTCCTACTAGTAAAATGTGTAACTGGGGTTAATGTTTTTTTGATTAATCAGCCAAATTTAAATGAGGATAAATCCAAACTTTAATTTTTTTTAAAACTCTAAAGTAAAAGGTACATAAAGTATAAGAATGTAGGATGAACTTTTATAGGTCTATATCACGTTCAGGTACCAAGCTAACCTTTACTCTTTTATGTCAAACCGAATGTATCTTATATATTTAAACAAGACCAAATTACTTATTGATTAGTAATAACATAAATTTTCATTAAAAGTAGAACATTTGACACCCAGCATTCCCTGACGACGACCAGCTTTTGTAAATCCTTATTAACTGACCACTGTGCCTTTGATTATAGTTGAATATGGCAAAACAATTTATTATTGTGTTGTAATCTAGGCTTCAACTTCTGAACTTAAATCTTAAACTAAATTATATGATACATAATAGAAGATAGAGAAGTACAGTACCTACAAGTGTACAATTTTGTAGTTCAACATTATTTCAAATGAACCAAATAACCTAAACTCTCTACATGCATAAATGTTAAGTATGCTGATCTTAAAAGATATTCTAATCATAATTAAGTTAATATTTTATACTTCAAATGCCCTTCACATAAATCTTATTTTGTTGAACTTTTAATTTTAAAATAATTTATCTTTTTTACCTTATTAAAAAAAATTAAAAAAATTTTCTTATTTTAAAAGAAAAACTTCTTGTATATTTTACTTTTCACATCAGAATTAGTTTTTTTCTATTATCCTTTTTTATATTGTAATCCTTATGGTCATCCTTTTCTTTATTGTCATATTCTTTGTACAAAATACAATGCATGTATTCTTTTATAATATAAAAATTATAATCTGCAGAATATCATATTGTACCAATTTGACTTTGACCTACTTAAAGGTCAGTTACGCATTATACAATAAAACTTAAGTACATTTTCTTAAGAAAAATATGAATGCTCTGCATTAGAATAACAAATCATAATAAATTTTTCTTACAACTTTTCAACTTTTGTTAATGATAGGTTAGTATGTGTATTCTTAATTTGTTACAATAGAATCTGTTTTGTGTTTTTTTTTAAGGAATCATTCAAATGAGTGCATGCATCCTTTGTTTAAATCTGAAAGAAAAAGTTATAAAATCTGTCAAGAAAATTTAATTTGTTTTGTGCTTTTTGTTTTTTTATTTTAAAATAAACTTGGACAAAACTTTTGTTAAAAAAAATAATTCTGTAAATTCTTGTTATTCTATTTTTTTAAAATATTTTCTTGTGCCAGTTTTGGAAAATTTGGTACGACTTAGGTGTTTTCTGCATTTTTAACGCCTATAGTAGATTTGAGGATGGATGACTTTATACCTAAGTAACTATTACCACATTTAACTAAAGTTCAAAGAATCGGGAACAACTGCCTTTGAAATATGAAAAGAACTTCGATCTAGAATGGCTTCGGATTCTTTGAGCTTCAGTCTGATAGCTTTGAGCAGATGTCTAGCCATTAGTTTTGATCATTTTATCAGCGCATAGATTGAGGGTTAACTTTTAAATCTGGCAACTTTCTTGTAGACGCTTTTATATTTAGCGCATGTATTTATTTAATTACTTAGTCTCTTTTACTATCCATATTTAATTTGTACCATCCTAATTTACCAGCACTCTTGTGGCAACGTTTTAAATTCCTTGCGAAAAACTAATGTTATTTCTACGAGATTATCTGTTTAAAAATATACTTAATGGCTAGCACAATAAGTATAATTGTAAAATTTTATTTTACTGAGGTTAGATCCTTAATTTTGTCAACGAAAGACTTCCTGTGGCCATCTACGATTTATAACTAATTGGAATTATAACTAAGACATCAATTTGTCCCAACTCTGAAATTTCAAGAATAAATTATACCTCGTGATGAAAGGGTAGATACATATTTTAGGGCCGTAACTTAATTAAAAAAATGCTTTAAAATAAAAAAGAGATTTATTTAATATCTGTAAAACATACATCGAACCTAAGAAGGCATCAAGTTCTTCTTACTACAATGAAAAATGCACAGCAATCTTTCATTGATTACTTTGATAAAATACCAAATTCCACTTAATAGATAATCTTCAATCACGCACTCCAGACAACATTTACTCTTGGATTATTGTTGCATTATCTCTCATTTATGGAGATGACATCAGATCGGATAGTGGGTAGTCCAGAAGAAAATGGACTGAAAACAAAAAAATCTTTTCTGAAAATAAAATTAACTGGCGCAACCAAATAAGCCAATTAACAGTTATTTTAAGATCACTTTCGGCCTAAATTCCTTTTCCTATGATATCAGCTTATAACTTTAACCCAGAAAATTCCTAAAAACTGCATCCAAAGTTGAATAACTTACGTTTCTGGCGATAGTTCATTTTGCCATAATATGGTAATTTTAATTAGACATTGAAAGTAAAGATTAAATAAACATTGTTTTTGACACAAAATGAAATATTTTTTTAAGTAACAAAAATAAAAATTTCTAAACAATTTTATTTTAAACAAAGAAAAATTCCAAGAAAAACCTTAGCAACCTTCACATCATTTGAAAGCAAAATATATATGTTACAGGCCGCAACAACAAAGAAAAACTTTCTCATACATTCTTTTTAAAATCTTATACTGAGTTTAGGTGTAAACTTGTTATTAATTTGTTTTTAATAGGTAAACTTTTGTTAAATTTTTTTTATATAATTCTATTAAGTTTACATTTTACATATCTTGGAGGTGTAATTTACCTACTTGTATCTATTACTACTAACACTACTTGTATCTTCTATTTAACTTATATTAAAATTTTTATTATTTTCCAGTTCTGCATTCGAAATTATCAGAATTAAGTAAAAAAGGAATCAAAAATAAACACAGACGAATAGTCATTAAAAAAAAGCTGTTAGCTGAATAAAATTACAAAATCCATAATAAATCTACAAGATATTTGATTTATCCATACATTACGTACGATCTCCATCTACCCTTCTGAGCAACATAATCCCAACAAACCAAATACAAGTTGATTTAAAAAATTAAATACAGATTTCTATTTGTTAATTTATTTTACATTAGTTTACAAATTTTATTTACAAAACCCAAAAATTTCATCAAATATCTTAAGATACATATTATATCTATAGATACTCTGTATAATGGTAATGTTGTTATATTTTAAACCTCAATCTTTTATCCTATCAAACCACAAACACAAGAATGAAAAACTAAAATTTTTTTTTTTAAAATATACATAATATAAAATATTTATATATATATATATAGGAATATATATATTTTTGATTTTTTTACCTTTATATAAGTAATTAAATTTTAAATATATATAAACAAAACCTTTGATGTTTATTATTTGTTTTTTTTTTTATTTTATTTTAAAAGGATTTTTTTGCACAAGCCAACCACAAAAACCTTGACCTCAATTATAATGATAATCAATTTAAAAAACAAAAAAAAAACATAGTCGTCCTTTTAAATAGTTTCTAATATAGATTGTTGCTGTTGTTGTTTTTTTTGGGAGGAAGAAGTCAAGTAAGGTGATCCTTATTATAAAACTTAAATCAAAGAAATCTTTTAAAAATTTTTTGTTTTTAAATCAATTTGTAATTTGTACAAACATAAAAAAAAAAGGATTGAATTCACATTACCTTTCTTTTAAATTGTATTTACAAACACTTTTTGCTTTATGTTACAAAGGAATGCTAGGAAAAAGGCTAGGTGACGTTCACAAACACGGTTTCCAAAATCTTAAAAATTCAAAATCTCGTCTGTAGCTGAAAGTCTGAAAAATGTGTCATTTCAATATTTTTCGCAATTCTAATCTTTCGATATTTAAAACAATCTTTTTACAATATTTAAAAATTTCAAGTTTCTAAAATCTCGATATTCAAAACCAAATCTGTTGTGAAAACTCCCGATGTTCCCACTTTTTACAGGTTTCAATTCCACTTTTGGACAATTTTAAAAACATACTCAGAATACCGCCGGAGATGAAAAATTCCAAGGATGCCTTTTCTTGCGATATTTCTAAATTCTAATATCCAAACATCGAAACAGCTGGATATTAAAACTTCCTCCTGCGGTCAAAAATTTTTGGAAATCCCCTATTTTACAATGTTTTATAATTCCAGCTTCCTAAATTAAAATAAATAATCACAGAGGTTTTACACTACCAACGCAACCACCGCTACCTTTATTTAATTCTATATTTAATACTTGATTACCTTTACCTTACGGGAAATGAAAATCTTCCGGAAAACTAAACTTCGTATAGTAATGTCATACAGCTACTCATAAAAAATACTCTCCTATTAATCGCCAAAATAATGGAAATAGCTTCCAAAAAGATTGCGCAGTGGAATCGTTGGATAATAAAGATTAGTTAGGGAAGCAAGTTTCATACTGTGCCCATTAAGCGTTGAATCGGAAATCCACAGAGAATAATTTTATTGAAGAAATTTTGTAAATTTTTCCAAAAATTGCTTAGTGGATATTTATAGAACTGAAGATATTCGAAAATTGAAAAATTTTTAAACCTTCACATATCCTAAACCAATCCAGCTGACCTCGCCTTCTAATAAATTTTTTTACTAGCTTTCGGAGGACCTACTTAATCATGATCTGCTGTCAGTTAACTCAAAAAAGCCGGAACAAAACCTCATTAAGTTGGGATTTTAAAAAACGATATATGTGGAAATATTTAATATATATCAAGATCCTGCTTGACGACCTTTTATACCTGATCCTTTTCACAATAAAATGAAAATAAAATCTCATTTATTAAAATAAAAAATAAAAAAATACAAATTTGAGCAAAAAATAATAAAATAAAGGGTTAACCGATTTCAAATCGGTCTTTTGTTGTTTTGATTGTTTTTTTTTAACAAATTGTCCCTTTTTTTACCTACTCTTGAAACTATATTGATACCATTACAGGTAAAGGTAAAATTAAAAAAAAAAATTTTGTTTTTTCATTTTGAGGTTAAAATCTGTGATTTTTTCTCTTTGATAACTTTTTAATATAATCATTTTCCAGGATAACAACAATAAAACAAATTAGTAAAATAAAAGATTTTCTTTGGAAAATTTTTTTCAAATTTTTTAAATTTTTAAAGTAAAATAGAAATGGAATATTTTTTTAATATAAATTATTTCAGAAAAGAGAAGCGTTTTAAAGAAAATTTAAATTTTTTAATATATAAAAACTTTCTACCTTGATAAATATTAGAGATCTAAGGAGAACGTTAAACGTTTTATTAATAGTTAAATAGTTAAAAAGGTAATAAATAATATATTGGTTCAGCTAAGGAACAAAATCTTAAGAAAAGCCAAAAGGAACTGGTCAAAGCAGTTATGGAAAATTAAAAAAAAACTAAAATCTGACAGTAAATATTCTTAAAATTTGTTCAAATAATTGTAAAGGAACAAGGCTATTAAGATTGAAAATATAAACATTGACTTAATGAGGGAAATTAAATACCTAGGAGCTATTGTTCTCCTTATTACTTCCTTGGGAAGCATAGAGCCTACAAGAAGCCTCTGTATGTAACTCCATTTTTTCTAAAACTTTTACTTCTGACCAGGTTTTTTCAGCTTTCTTTTATTTTTTTCATTATTGTCCTCCTACAAGGTCTGAAGTTTTTTTCCTTTGAGGATTCCAATCAAGGATCTCTTTAGCTATCGAGCAATATTTTCTAAGTGCAAGGCAATAAACTTGCACTTCCTTTGCCTGTAAACAAGGTTAATTGGTTTCTATTTGGTCATAATTTACAGAATAGTGTTTGGTAACACCTGTGTCCCGAAGATTCTGCATATTCGCTAACATCTGTTTAGGGAACTTTTAATTTCTGGTTTTTTTTTCCGTGGTCATGTTGCGCTTCCCTACATCAAAATCTATTTAACACATTTTCGGATATAGTTAATTTTCTTTCTCTACAAATTCTTGCTGATCGCCTTACTTTAAATAGTTTTACAAACACCGTTTTAGCTTTCTTGATTTTGTGCTCTACAATTAAAACAAAGTATATGCCCTCGACAAATTCGGAATCCAATCAACATCCTATTGTATAATAGATTAATAATAGAAATAATAGATTAATTAATTGTTATTTAAGTAACTTTTTTAAGAGAGTTGCAGGGCTCAGCTTTCAAAAGGTGGAGTGTATCAAATAATGATAGAAATAATATGGTCTTCATAATTTTTCAACACCAGTATATTTATTAACATCAATTGAATTAAATCTGAGGAAATCAATATTTACAAAGTTGTAGAAAAATAACAGGTTCTTCTACCGTTGGTATGAATAAACTTCGTTTTAGAAATATTGATTTTAGTTTATGATGAGCTACCGAACCTCATGGAACACCAATTTCTATTTTGCAAATTTATTAAAAATGAGCTATTTACAGCATTTTTGAAATGTTTGCCACGTAAAAGACTTTGAATAATTTAAAGCAATATTAAATAAAAATTAAGCCTTTTGAATTTTTTGTGTGGTGGAGTAAACCATTATGCCAGGTGGTATAAAATGAGTGTTCTTTATTAAATAGAATAATGTATTACAGCAATTGAGAAAGCTTACACTTTTCATTCTCAATATAGCCACTCCTTTCACGTTAAAAAATATTTGAAACGAAACTTGCTTTCAAAAATCATCACTAGAAAACTTTGACTTTTTTTTTCCTCAAAAATTCATCAGACCTCTCCATCTTTTTTTTTTTAAATATCATATCAGTTTTTTCTCCTAAACATTTTTCTTTTGACTTATTTTTCCTCCATTTAAGATAAAATAAAAAAAAAAATCCTAAAGAAAAAACAAAATCAAAAATACACCCAAAAATAAAAAAAAATAAAAAGTGAAAATATACAAGTTAATATAAAAAAATTTCATTACAGTGCAGTCATGCAAAAACATAAGATACACTTTATGTGAAAAGATACTCTAACACATATTTAGCAGTCTTTGCAGTATTTCAAAAAAAAAGCAAAAAGGAAAATTTTGTTTACACTTGGTTCAATCCAAAATGTAACCAATTTTTTGTTGCATTACACTTGAAAAATAATGTAACAAACACAAACAACCAAAAACTATTTATTAGTCTTAACAACATTGATTTATTTAAGTTTTAGAAATTTTTAATATTAATATCGCCGCCATTTTATGAAAATATTTTTCAATTTATTTTAAAATTTGCTTTAAAATTAAATTATTATGAAAATGACCATCATTTTCATTATTAAATAATTATTATTAATATATTTGTCTAGAATGAGGTGTAACAAACGCATTCAACTAAATCTGTTTTGTTGGCTGTGTTCAATTATAAAAAAATTAAATATTAATGTGTTGTTGAATGTGTTTTATTTTAGAAAATAAAATATCATAAATTATCATAAGCAGGCCATCAAATATTTTATTTATTTTTAATAAAAAAAAAAACAAAACAAAAAATAAATAAAATTTTTTTATGAATTTAAATTATTTTAAATGTATGAATTTGTTCATTTACGTTTTTAAAACTCACAGAACATTTTCTGGAAATTTTATATAAATAGTAAAACATTTTGTTAAGAAAACTATGCTTAGCAAGAGAATTGTGTAGTAAGTCTTAATTATTTTCAGTGAAAATCTGAAATAACCAATGTACGCTTTGTTGCATTGCTTGTATTGAAAAGCAAATAAACCAAGCAATGCAATCAAAGTATTTTCAAAGTTCCCTCAAAGTTCCAGCATCTCTCTCTCATCCCTGCATCTTTCCCTCATAATTCCTTTTAATGACTTTAAAATTTCATCCCTGCATAATTCCTTTTAGCAAATGACTTTGAAGTGTCCATTCTATAATTAGCACATTCTACAATGTTCAAGTCTTATACTAATTTTTCAAAATTCAGAGCATTCTTTTAAAACGACATTCTTTTATTACGACGATTATTTTCTGTCTCTTCATGGTCGTTATAAGCGAACTCTACTGTATGTATTTTTTTTTTTTTGTTTTAAGAAATTATTTTGCTACTTCGTAAATGTTTGATGCTTTTTGTTAAGTTTTTTATAACAATAAAATAACCGACTTTTGAAATATATTCTGTAGTTGCCATTACGTTTGAGAGTTGTATAACAGAAGTTGTTATAAAATATGTTGGCAAAAATATTATGACGAAAAATCTTTCTTAAAAAAATAATTTGTAATTTAAATGATTTGTTCCTTAGGTCCTAACTAAAATCAACGCTTATGGTGTATAATTGCTAACAAAAAGTTTTAAATTAGTAGTTAAGTACATGGTATTACATAAGAATAACTTACTGTACCTCGAATTTTTAAAATTTAAACATTGACGAAACATATAAAAATGTTATTGTTTTTTCTTATGTTGTTATTGTTCCAAAAATAAAATATTTTAAAATAATATTGTTTTTAAAAATACCTATATATTTTTTTAAAAAATACATTACATATATTCAAAATAATTGAAATATGTACCTATAATATGTTTGCAGAAACCAAAAAATTACATTTCTTAAGAAAAATTATGTGTTCTTTAGGCATCAACCAGAATAAATGCGTACGGCGTGCAGTTTCTGTCAAAAAATTTTGAAATAAGTAGGTATGTTATGTACTGTATAGCAATATTTTTTTAAAATATGTATACAAAATATTAATAGATGGAGTTACGGTTGCGATTTCATTTAAGAATATGGTATTGATATACTATATATGTATATAATTAAATTAGAAATAGTTTTTAATTAGAAAAAGTTCTTCTTTCAATTGACCTTCCGTCATTCTGTGACGGGCCAACAGCTAGTGGTAAGATATTTATAATAACATAATACCTTCAACGAAGAATCCTTCTAATTGAAATATTATATAATAATTCAAAAAGAATTTTATTGCGCCTTAGCATATGCAATTTTCGGAATTATTATGAAACTTAAGTTTTGATCTTGTTTTCTACACTATAAAATTTAGAATTATTATATAAAAATGCATTATTTCATTATTACATAATAGAAAACATGCAACAATGCACGAAAATCTATCACGCCGTAAAATATGCAATTTCTAGAATAATTATGTAAAGTAAATTTTGTGCTTGGTTTTTAACAATATAAAATTTAATGCTGCGTATAAAAGAACATTACTTAATTAAATAATGAATTTCATTCAAGGAAACATTGCAAATGAATTTTCTCGCGCCGTAAGATATGCAATTTTTTAAAATTTTTCTGTTAAATAAGTTTTAAGTCGTTTCAAAAAATTTATAATATTTTGTGAGTAATTTAATATTGATACGTGCATTCATAATCTACAAAGTTAATATGAGCATCAATATACGAGCTATTCTAATAATTCTCCTTGTATATATGCAATAACTCTGCAAAATTTATAACAAAATTATTTCAAAAAAAAACTACGTAATATCATTATGTAGAAAAACCAAATAACATATCACAATACTTCCTACACTCTTGTGGTCAATTTTAAATTTTCTTTTGATAAAAATGTTCACAAAAACAAAATGCTCATTTTCCTTTCATTTAAACAACTTAAAATGCATATTTTACATAATATACTCAAAAAAAAAGATAATACTACAGTCTTATTTATTTTTACATATTTTTATTTCAATTTTTAAATTTTTTTTAAAACTTTGTAAATACACTTTCAAAGTAAAATGCTATATATATTCATATTATAAGTATGTGTTTGAGTAACTACGAGTATATATCTTCATAAAAATATAAGTAAGTAATTTTAAATAAATGGACTGTAAAGTTAGTGAATATTAAAATCTTATGACTTCTGTAATGGGTCTTTATGATGTCTTTATGGTTATTTTAAACAAAAAAATAACAAAACTTGAAATAAAAAAACAAGAATTCAAATGTTCAAAATTGAAGTTTTTCAAAAGGATTCATATTGAAAAAAGTACATATGTATACAAATACAAAAAATCTGACCATTAAAAGGACTTTGTCCTGAACAACTAATAAAAAAAATGTTTGTTAATTAAAAAAAAAAAATTCTTGGAAATTTGAAAACTTTTTTTCCTTATAAAAAACCTCATAATTGTGTGTCGTCCTTTTTGAGAACTTTCAGATGACAAAATTAATTACTAAATGATGCAACCAAAAGCAAAATTTAGGAAAAATTTATATTACAAATTTTAATCATAAACTCATAATTACAAAATGTCCATATAATTTATGAATAGTTCATATTAAATCACTGATTATTGGTATATGTTGTTAATTTATTTAAATTTTTTGCAATGAAATAAAATGTGGTCCTTTAAAAAATTCTTTATTCAAACACAATATTTGTGGTATATCAAATTTACCAGATTTGGATTTTTTGGTATTTGGAAAAAAATTTTGTAGTTATTTAGAGTTAGCCCACAAGTTGATTACGTAAAAATGTTCTTATTCCATAATTATTTTGAATTCAAATTCTAAAGAATTGTTATATTTTACTTAAATTTTTGGGGTAGTTGGATTGAGAAATGAGAATATTTAATGGAAAATTAGAAAGATATACTGCAGAAATATAATATCATAATAAAAATTCACAGAACATCAAATGATACCTAAAATACATTATAAACTTCAACTCTTCTTTCAAGCGTTTATATTTTTAATTTTTAAGAAAAATGTGAGTTAATAAAACTCGAAAACTATTGGACCTTACTAAAATCCCTATTAAAATACTATTAAAACCTTTATTCTTCCAAATAATTTTCTTGTAATAAAAATTAAACTTCCAAAAACCCCAATATCGTAATTATGGGTTACTTCAAAATATAAATCTGCTATTCAATAATATAATTCAATTTAAATAATTTAAAATACGATATAATCTCCATTAACAGATAGACAATAGCTAATAATAAAGTAATAAATATAACTTTTGATTAAAATTCAAAGTATTTGAACAGTATCCAAAGGATATCAAATTACCTCTAAAATACGGTATAAACTTGAAGGTTTTTTTAAAAATTTTATCTTTTTCAATTTTAAATTATAACTTGAAGTTTAAAGATCTCAAAAAATATTGAAAACAGATCCTACTTTATTAAACTAACTAGTAACATCTCAATTTTTCGCGATAAATACTTCAGATACTTCAGATACTTCAAATACTTCAGATTGACAGCTGGGTGGCACAGTGGTTGAGTGCCGACCTTTCATGCGGAACGGCCCGGGTTCGAATTCTAGTGAAAATGAAAAAAACTTTTCTGGTTTTCGACTCGACTCAGCTACCATTCGCACTTGGGTTCAAATTAATGGCATAATCAATAATTAATAATTATAAATCTTTAATAAAAAATACTTTAATATAAAAATATAAACAAATGCAAAATATAATCAAATAATTTAATTAAATAATATAACTCGCAGATATAGAATACCATATAAGTAAAATATAAAATATTACAATATAAACAAAAAATAGAATTGTAAATATTGAAAATCTAAGACGTTTCTACATGTTATAAGGCCTAGTACTATCTCATGTTTAAATTGTATGTGGAATTCAATAAGACCAATTCTAATAACACGAATATAATATGACCCCCTGTTCCAACATGTACCTTTGGTATAGACAGGCTTATTAGCCTAACAGTTGAACAGTTAGCGCTTAAAAAAAAAAAAAAAAAAAAAAAAAGATTACGAATTATAAATCCAAAAACCCCAATATCGTAATTATGGGTTACTTAGAAACATTAATCTGTTTTTTTTAGAAATAGAAGATAACATTAAATAATAAAAAATACATTATTATCTTAAATAACAGACAGGCAATAGTTAATAATAGAAAAAATTATAACTTTTGATTAAAATTGAAGGTACATATCGACATTCATATATTCGAAAATATATTTTCTAATCACATTTTGCCATTTTAATATCATATCATAATAGACATAAGATGACGAAATATTTATATATTCTTTTTCAATTAAAATACCATTATATGTATTAATAAATATATTGACACAAAGTATATAAATACATCTTCTCTACATACATACACAAATATATTCTCATATAATTTTTCATTGTATATCATAAATCAATTAATTTCTTTTTAAAAGTGAAAAAAAACAAGCATTTTCTTTTTCTTACTTTCTTTTGATTTTCTGATTGTTATTTGTGTCTCTCTTGGGAAAAATAATTTTGGCGCCTTAAAAGCCAACCTTCATAATATGATACCATACCCCAAAAATTGAATCAAATATAAATTTCCGGTAGAAATAAAAAAAAAAAAAAATTAAAACAAAATAATAATAAAAATTAGTATTTAATACATACGTCATGTATTTTACAGTTACCTAATTATTAAAAGTTTTTAAAAGAATAAAGGAAAAAAATTTTTAATAATAGCGTAATTTGAATACCTATCTGAAGCTCTAAATTTTTGGATCTCTGATAGAATATGGACTTATAAAATAATATAGGTATTAATTTATAAATTCTACATATATCATTTTAAAGGCCTTGTAGTCATAAGGTACTGTTATCCGAAACATTCGTATATTCAAAAGCTTTAATGATCAAATTTGATGAAATAAAGGAATATCGGGTCTGAAAACGGATCTTAATTTATTGAAACGCTATTAAGATGTACTATAAACTATTTAATTAGGTTCAAAATTGTCCTGGTCGATCTTTTCTAATTTATGAATAGAAATTTTGTGTCCTTAATAATAATGAGAGTTGAATAAGAGAAGGAGAATTATATGATAGGATCAAATTTACTCAGGAAATTTTTTATTCAAAGGATCAAATTGTTGTGTCTTTTATCCTATCCTTAATTATGAAGATTAAATAATGGAAAAAATTCTATACATTAAAATGTTAGAATTCAAAACTTCTCAAATCGGCCTTATTCCAAAATTCACGCATCTCATTCAGAAGGAAAACTGAATCTTAAAATATCTCTTCATTGAACAGGACAAATTCAAAAAAATTAAAGTTGCCTGGACAACTGAAGTTTAAATTTGCATTTCATCCACAGACATAATTATCTAAAATATTTAAAATTTTAATATGGAAAAGTTTTTGAAAGTGATTTTGTTAGATATTGTAGATGGTAAATTTTTACTCAAATTCTTATATACGTATGCAGAATTTTAATATATATATTACCATCACATGCAAATGCACTATCGCTTCAACTTATCCAACCACATTTTGATTAGTAATTTACATAGGCCATAATCGAAATAGCTGAAGAAGACATTGAGAACTGCATAAAATAAAAAAGCATGGCCTGTTAAGAAAACTTTGGGCAATGGGGATATCATCACATATAAACAAAGATACGAACACATAATGTGTAAAGCCTGTGTAAAATCATTGCTAATGAAGAACTCTTCTACACAAAGCCCTAAGTAGTAGTACCATATGAATATATGTCCCCTCTCAATAATTTAAAATGTAACACAACCTAGAAGAATATCAACAGGGGAACGACTAACTATCAATTGCCACGCAACTATTCTCTGCCAAATATAACTAAAATGTACTGTAATGGATAGCTCACGATTGGTAGAAGTGGCTTCCAGGTGCTTGATTGGAATCTAGGAGCAAATAAATAGGATATGGAAGCTGTGTAAAAACCCTATGTGCCTCCCAGGGCTTAAAACAAGATTAAAAATCAAAATTATAAATAGGTATCAAATTTTTGGAAAATGTAATCTGCACTTAAGTAATAGTGTATAAGACATCTCTTTAAATAAAATTCTATTGTATTAAAAAAACTTTATAAATCCATACATATATATAATATATATACATAATATATATTATATACAGTCATAGTAATTATATACATATATATACCTATAACAATAATAATAATAATATATAATATTTTAAAAATAAAATTTATATTTTCTCAAAAGAGAAATCTAAAAGATAAATTGGTGGGTAATAAATATTCCTTTCATTTATATTTTTTGTCCTTTTCTTTTTCTCCTATGGTTTTTGTTTGTTCCTTTCTTTCTTTTTAATTTTTTTTTTGTTTTTTTGTTTTTTTTTTTTTTGATTTGTTTGAAAGTTTTGCTGAAATCTCAGATAATATTGATTTAAAGTAAATGAGTGAAAATTTATTATATGGAACAAATTTATTTTATTTTTAAACCAAAAGTTGAATATTATACAGTATTATATTATATACTTTATATGTATAGGACATATATATATATAATATATAAATGAATAATTATTGATTGGGTAGACAAAAGATAAAAACTTACTCAAGAAAATTTTTTTCAAGTAATTTCAATATTTCTTTACGTAAAAAAGGCGTTTCATATCAGATTTAAAGAATGTTATTTTTAAAATATAAAATTAAAATAGAAAATGAGTTTTTCCTTAAAGAAAAATTTAAAAAAAATGAATTCAAATAAAATTTTCTTTTTAAATTTTTCAATTTTTTTGTTATTTTACTTGTATTAGAAAAGCAAATTAAGTAGAAAAATAAAGATGTCCTATTTATTTTAATTTTAAACCTTGCAATTCAAAGAATAATATTATCGATTTTGTAAAAGCTGATTCTGATTTAAATTTATTAATTGGTAGAAGAGTTTTGGTAAAAATTAAAGAATTGAGTTATTTTATTATTTCAGTGGGGGCGAAGGATTTATTGGAAAAAATAATTTGAAGAACACAGATATATAAGCACTTGTAGAAACTGAGTTAGGCGAACTTAGTGTAATTGTGTAGAATATTCTATAGAAAATCGGTTGCTGAATTTTTTTTTTCCTAAGGGGAGGAAAAACACTTCAAAAAGCATCTGAAATCTTAATCCCCCGGTAGTGTGAGGTTTCTACATTATGGGATAATGGGATAAGCCCCCTAGATTCTTGCGCAGTATTATGGTTGACAAGTTGCAACAAGACATAATTATAAATGTCCATCAAGAGTTGAATGGACAACCCAAAAGGTATAAGTTGACTTCCTTTTTGAATTTTTCTATATCATATGTATTGGAAAACACATATGGTGGTAATGTGTTTCACAATTTGGAGGTGCATCTTAAAAAAGAGCTCCTAAGTTTCAGAGCACTTGTTCTAATAAGCTCTACTGTATATGAATGTGATTGAGCTGTAAACCGTGTGTTACAACCGTAGGATTTGATTTTTTTTTTTATTTTAATCCTATTTTTTTTTTATCCATGGAATATAACAGACGGAGTGCTCATAATACAAATTCAATTCTTTAAAAATTGTATCTACAGATTTGTTTTTCCAAAATTAATTGACTACCTTGAGACACTTCTAAAAATTTCGTTGTAGGAAATCTAAAACATAGACATTTAATTGATTAGATTATAAATTAAAACAAAGCCTCTATTACATTTGCTCTAGCACTGGAATTTTTAAACACAAGTTCTAGTCGCAAGAAATCTAAATACAAATTCCTGTGCTCCAAATGATAAAACACAATTCTTACAATTCTATATAACTAATAATAAAAACAAATTTTTATTATAATAAAATAAGCAATTTAATTCATACTTATAACTCACAGATACTCAAATATTCAATTATAAATCTAATTACATGTCATATGAAATTTAAAAATAAATCTATTGCAATATAACTATATAACTAAAATGAAATGATCTAACTTGAATTGCAATACCGTCCCACCAGAATTTTACTGCTATCCAACATTCAGAATAATTAGTCTAACAATTAATTAATGCGCCAGTTAACAAAAAATAACATCTAAATGTGATAATTTTCATGTTATTTCAATTTATAAAGAAGTAGATATTCCTTACAAACACCTACACTTACTTTTTACAACGATTAAAACTACAAATCTAATTAAAGACCTTTGTTTTTATATCAATTCAATACTTTAAAAGAAGGATTAAATAAATTCAACAAAAAAACCTTTAACAAATTAAAGCACACTTCACTCAATACTATGCTTAAGAAAGAAAAGAAATTTTCAAAAATTTTTCCAATTATTTATAGAATCTAACAAATACATAATATTTGTTATGAAGAAAATAGATCAGTACAAAATTCTGCGAGTTTGCGAGACTTATAGATCAGTACAAATTTCTAATTTAGAAAATTTTAATAATTATTAAATGGGATTTTACAATTATATTCGAAATCAGCTGATTTCCGTGTTCCTCAGTATATTATATGAAAGCAATATAAATATGTAGAGATTTTGAAGTCATTTAAGGAGTCTAGGAGTTCATCATTCCATTATTACAGTTTGGGGGAGGAAGATGAGGGTTTTTCTAGATGGTTCGAAAGCCAAATAGTTATAAAGTCAGCAATACGTTAATTTTCACTTAAAAATAGAATAGGACTTTAGAATTCGGAATTATTAGAATAGAATTCGAAATTAAATACCCAATCCAAATCGTTCCTGAATATTTTGCCACCCTACTCAATTGGAATGGGAGGTTCCACAAATAATCACAAATCCGGGTTATAAAGTCAGCAATACGTCAATTTTCACTTTAAAATACAATAGCACTTTGGTATTCGGAATTTTTAGAATAGAATTCGAAATTAAATACCCAACCCAAAGCTTCCCTGAATATTTTACCACTCTTCTCATTTGAAAGGGGGCGGTGCGACAAATGCTTACAAAGCCGGGTTATCAAAAAATACAATAGGACTTTAGAATTCGCAACTATTAGAATAGAATTCGAAATTAAATACTCAATCTAAATCGTTCCTAAATTTTTTGCCACTCTTCTCTATTGGAAGAGGGTAGGTTCCACAAATAATTAGGAAGTCAGCAATACGTACTCTTTTAAAAATACAACAGTACTTTAGAATTTTGAATTATTCGAATAGAATTCAAAATTAAGTACCCAATCCATATCATCCCTGAATATTTTGCTACTCTTCTCAATTGGAAGGTGGCGATTCCTCAAACGATTACAAAGGCTGATTGTAAAGTCAACAACACCTCAAATTTCACTTAAAAACTCAATAGGATTTTGGAATTCGGAATTATTAGAATAGAATTCGAAATTAAATACCACCCAACCAAAAGAGTCCCTGACACTTTTGCCACCCTTCTCCTTTAAAATTCTTAACAAATATAAAAATAACAGATATCTGCAAAAAAACAATAAGAATTAAAAAACAAGAAACTTGATGTCATTTCATTGATAATTAATTGAAATAGTTTTCATCTAATTTTTTTTATATTTTTTTTTTTTTTCTTTCTTCCTTTTTTTTTTATCTGTCAAAAAATAAAATAAAATTAATAAGATATCAATGACATGACAAAGATTTCCTTAATTCTTAAATTTTTTTTTTTTTTTTTTTTTTTTATTTCAAATCAACTTTTCCCAGGACACATACACTAAATCTGTAGCACATTGCGTTCTAAAAAAACAAAGAAGAAAAATAATTTTGTTTCAAGGACATTTTCTTAGTCTTTTGTTTTCATTAATAGATTTTCATTCCTTTTTTCTATTATTTTTATCTTTTGTTTGTTTTTCTAAAAAGTTTTTCTTTGTATTTTATAAGCTTTAGATCTCATTACTGTGACAGAATGACATAATTAGTTTAGATATTATAATATTAAGTTTTTAAAAAGACAAATAAAAGATTTTTACTAATAAATTTTTAATATCTATGCGTCTTAAAAGTAAACAATATCTGATACTCGTATTAAGAAAATAATAAAAATGACCATTTGATATTTTAATAGAAAATTTATTTTATCGATAAATAAGAGATGATTTTTTTAACTAATTTATATAAGAATATAATTTAATTATTGTAATATGGGGTATCAGTTTTTGTTTTTAAGCTTTAATGAAAATAAATTGATTAGATTTAAGTTTTTCTTCTAATTAGAGGAGTTTGTCCTTTTTAATTCACGACTAATCCTTTTTTTAAATAAAGATAGTGGAAAGCTTTGAAAGTCGTCGAAAGAAAGGAATGTCGCTAGGTGAGACATTTTGAAATACTAAGATCTTACCCGAATATAGTATAACTTCAATAATAAAGAGGTTTTTATTCTTCCAACGGTTTAGGATATTGGTATTATGAGTGGTGCGGGCTGCAAATTTAATATTTTAGTCATCATATGTTTCTCTTTGAACTAATTGTGGTTATTACATTTCATTAAAAATTGCAGATTGTCGTCAGAGGGCTATTCTTAACAAAACTATCAATTGGAATGAGAGTAGAAGAAGAGAACTTGGTTAGGAAGGACACTTGAAAATACACAAAATTCTCTCTTTGAAATGTCCTCTAGAGTTTAGAGTGAGTACCTTTGCCACAAATAAACAGTTTAAATTCGCGGATTAGAAAGAATTTTAGAGGAATTGAGTGTAGAAATTTATGATTATGAGATTATCAAATATTTAGACCTTCTGATCACTTTATTATAATTCTTAACAAAATTGCAAAGTTTTTGAACTGTCATTTAGAGTGTGTACCATTGATACAAATACAAGGCTTAGTTTCGAAGATAAGGAGTTGAAAGAATATTAGAGAAATTGCTGGTAGAAATAAAATAATTTAAGGTATATCATGGTTTGCTGGTCATCATCCTTGTCTTCGAAGAGTTATCCGAAAAAATTCATTAGATTGTAGTAAAAACTTCTGGATGTCCAGATGGCTCTGTGGTCAACAAAACTGCCAATGAAAAGGGCGGTAGAGTAGAGAATGTTGTTGATAAATATTTAGATAGGTAGAGTACAAAGTCGAAGTCATGAGGAACGTAATCACTATTAAACCAATATTCCATTAAAGTCGGAAGACCAGACAGGCATAAATGTGTCGACTAATTTTGAATTAATAAAACTTAAACTATAAGAATAAAATTAAAGTATGGTTAAAACTTTTGAAGGGCTTCAGAGATCATTGTTCTATAGAAGGAAGCTAACATGTTTCTTTAGGATTTCAAGACTTTCTTATAGTTTAATTTTAATTAACAAGAAAAGTTATTTGATTCATGGCTTAAGTTATAACCAAGTTTTCCATCTTGCTTGATTTTCATTTCAAAGCACTTCTTCCCTAGTTTTACAGTTCTATATTGTATAAAGAGCTCCCAAACTTCTTTCCGTGTTTTGCCTCGAATTTAAACCATCGTCAGCCTCACATATTTTAAGCATTATTACATGTTCTTTTGCATAATTAACGGTTAATCCTGTCCACTTTGTTTAAAGATTAGCATGAAGCAATCTTTAATAAATACCTTAAGTAGCTAGCTAAATGACTTTTTTTTACAACCTTCTTTCTTGCTCCATTTATCCTATTTATCCTCCAACTATCCTTCCAAGGTCAATAAATTGTAATACATCATCAATTATAGTACATTTATTTTGACGTAATAATTCAATTCCTACTAAGAATATTAAGTTTATATTCAATATATTTGCAATATTATTCTATATAATTTCATAAAGCTTAAAAATCTTGAATTGCCACTTCAAATACTGTTTTATATCCTTAATATCCTGCTGGTCCTTTTGATAACAGTTCAAATACTAAAACAATTTTACAAAATAAACTATATTTCCCAAAATCAGGATCCTGAGATATTATTTAAACATGTTTTATCTCCTAAATACAAAATAAATCTATAGGTATATCTATACAATAAAATAATATAATAATTTTTATTATATATTGGTGTTTGTGTTGACTTGATGAAAGCTCATTTATCACACAAAAATATTTCCAACACAACAACAACAAAAAATAAAAATTTGTAAAATAAATACAACAAAAATTATATACAAATTTTTTAATCCTGATTCATATCCACTATCAAAACTAATATCAAATCATTTTTCTTTTATTATTATCCTTTTTTTTTTCATACACTTATTCAATACAACTATAATATATTTACCTATATTAATATTATTATATAAAATATATAGTATTGTTATAAAAATAAAAAAAAAAATCTCATATATTAACACATATGTTTATACATTTGTGTGAACAATAACAGATTCTTTATATGACCTATGAAAAATACACACATGGGAATTAAATATTTTTTTTTTTTTTTTTTTTTTTTTTTTATTCACAAACTATAACAGTTTTATTTATAAATGCATATACGTACATACACATATATATATTTTTATATATATTATTAATACCTACTAGCAAATGTGAAAATCTATATATGTGTGTACGTATGCATGTATTTGTTAATAATAATATTAAAATAAATTGGAAACCTTAACCTCCTAACCACATTAAAATCAAAATAAATAAAAACTAAAAAAACAAAATTAGAAAATCGTCTACTTAAGCTATTTTTGTGTATATACAAACTTTTTTAAGGATATCCTTTATCCTTTTTTTTTTTATTCAACAAAATAAAATACAAAAATTCTAAAAATTTTATTTTGATTTTGGTTTTTATTATCATATTAATGAAAATCTTTTACCCAGGTAGTGGAAAAGGAAAAATTTATATAGATCCTTAGAATTTATTTGTAGGAATAGTTCTAAATAGTGGAAGCTAGAGTAGAAGCATCCTTCTTTAGAACTAAGTAATCGTACAACAGGAAATAGTATTATTATACTTTGTGCCTTGAATTTTGGGATTTGGAAGGGATGGGGTGAACTATTAGATTTACTTCAATTTTCCTGCACTATAACACAACTCGCTGCATTTTTTAAAAGTGAATAATATGCAGATGATAGTCACACATTCAATACTTTCAAAGTTATTTGATCTGTTATATTCTGCTCTGAAATCCATTCTGAATGTAATAATTACTAGAAACCATTATTATACAGGTAGTCTTAAGTTGTGACCATGAATTTTTTAATTTTAGTTATTTCCTTCAGTTCCTCTTCCGCCATTTTTAGATCTAGTTATGTTCCTTAATCCTCGAAATTGCCTATTTAGAAGTAGCCCGGCAATTCCAATTTATAGTTCTCTAAATATAACACTCGATCGATTTGTATGTATCTTATTATCCTTCTATATCTTTTCTTTCCTCATTCCCTTGACTCTAGATGTTTCTTACCTCATTATCTGAGAAAACCTCATTCTATTTGTATGAGGTTTTCTCACATAATTTGTATACATACATCTAGAGTCAAGGGTTTGCTTTTAAAAATTCTGTATGATTGGAATTTGTGACAGATTATTTCAAGAAAGTTGTTTAAGAAGAGATAATAACTTCTTAGTCCCTTTTCTGTAACTTTTTAGTCCAAATAATAACTTCTTTCTCCAAAACCTTGGGTTTCTTCAAATCTGGAACTATTTCCAGTTATTCCTACCAAATACTTTTCGTTAATCTGAAATCCACGTATTATCCATTTAGGATTATAACACTGCTTTTAAATTTACAAAATTTTACACGTCATTTGATATCTTCTTTGGTTGATTATCCATTATAAGACTTCTCTGATATCTTCAATTTAATCTAATCAGTTTTGTATCAAGATTAAAATTAAGAGACAACAGATATCGTCTGCATTTTCTAAATGTCTATCCAGTTAAGGACATTTTAGTTAATACTCTGTCCTGTAATTGGTTTTCTAAGAGGCAGAGCTAAAACATTAAATAGAATAGGTGGATTCGCAAAGTTTCACATGTCCTTAATTTACCCATGTTTCCTCAATTTGGTAAATTATATATTTTTGATCCTTAAAGGTTTAGGTGGCATCAAAAGCTTACCATTGAAACTGTTCGCAATTCCTTTCGGTAGTGTGTGATTAATGTGTCATAACCACCCTTTTAAAAGCTAATCTTAGGATTAGGATCTATGATACAATATTTAGAATTTGGTTTTGAGTCTGGGAATCGGAAAAGAAAACTATTGGAGTTGGGATAGCATAACCGGCAAAATTTGGTGGGATATTTAGGAGAAAGATGATAATATTTTCTCTAAAATTTAATTTAGTCGTATACATATATATTCTTAAAACTCAATATACCCTGATCAGCTACCCATACAGTGATTCTGGGCGACTTTCGCTGCTTTTTATCAGCACTCGGAAAAAAGAAAATGTTATCGTATTTATTATAATTACATGAACTCAATTTGGCTGCTCGGGATAGTATTTAATACTTTATCCTTTTCATAAATGATTTTAGTATTGCAAAAACTATTGAACCTTTTCATATTATGAGCACCCTACCAACACATTAACCCAAAAAAAAATAAAATTATAAAAAATGAAAAATTCTAAAATACCAGTCAATTTTAGATAAATTTTATTGGTTTTTATTACGTTATGTACTAAGTTTACCTTTTAACGTATTAAGCATCAAAATATATTTATAATTCCGAACAATTTTTTTATACAAATTATTAGGATAATACCCACATTTATACATTTACCAAATATTATATACATTTGTATTTAATATCCTTACAATAAAACGAATTATACATGTTATGATTGCCTCCTCTCCAGACTTAAAAAATCATTTAAATTCAAATGACTCTTGACACACATACTTAGAATATAGAATTCTTAACGATTTCGTATCCATTGAATCTTTTCAACTTTTTGAAATCAGCAACAACAGCTCCACAACCAAAACACCCCAATCGTTTAACATTAAATCCTAACTAAAATTAGTAATAAAAAGGAATTCTGATCCTTTTTTTCTTAATCCGTGAATCGTTTCACCAAAAAAAAAAACATTTTGTAATTTCTATTTATCATAGTCCCTATTTAAAACACCCACTTTTAAATGAATATATGTATGAGCTTATAGTTTATGTGTATTGCCTTTTTTTACAACTGGATTTGGTGATGAGAAGTAAAAAAAAATCACTTATACTTATCACTTATATAGAATGTACTACTACTATAATATGATTTACCTGTGTATTATTTTGTAACAGAGATTAAAGGATATTCAAGAGAGAGAGAGAGTATTTCAAGTAAAGATTAGTTAAAAAATTGTAAGGCTATTCAAAAACGTTAAGTAACATATTAGAAAGTATGTAAGTGTGTATATGGGTTTAGAAAGTCTTAAAGCATAAAAGGAATTATATGGGATTCTTTAGAAATGTTACTTTTCTTAAATAGAATTATAAATACTTTGAAGCACAATAGTTAATATTGGAAAAAAATTTTCATTTAACTTTCCAGTACATTAAAACCAAATTTGGAAATAATAATCAAAATAGTAAAAACTGATTACAAACTGTTGTACAGAGTTTATGACATAGCTGGCTTAGTGGGGCTCGTAATGATTTTTGATTTTTAAGACAATTTCGATACAATAAAATGATTATTAAATCGCTTTATGATCGCTGAATGATTGTTAATCGCTATGGATCGACGAAGCGTTGTAGGGATCCCAAGAGAGCCTAGGCGATTACAAAGCTTAGGTGGTAACATGGGATTCAGCCGGAATTTCTTAAATGAAAAATAGAAATGCAAAAATACAAAAGGGTTCAAGAGTAAGAAGGCCCAAGCAAACGCAAGATTGAGGTTTTAAGATGAAATCCAGTCGAACTTTTTTAAATGAAAAATAGAAATGAAGAGTGAAAGGGCAAAAGTAAAAGAGAGTTTCCAGGTAAAAGAGCACAAATGATCGCAAGGGCCATGTGGAATCCAGACGGAAGTTTTTAAATGAAGAATATTCAAAGGCATAGATAAATTAGAGCTCCATATCAATAGGATGTTAGGAATAGGAATGTTATATTAAAAAGTGTAAGCAAACACAGACATAATTTTGTCTGACTTATCACTATAAAGAAAAACTCCCGCAGAATTTAAGTTACATTAACAAAAAGTAAGCATCACAGCAAACTACTGGAAATGGTTTAAGGTTTTAAGTTTTGAAGATGTTCTTTCTTCTATTGCAGAGAATTTTTATTACGAGAGTGGGCCGAATAAACCAGAACCCCTTTAACTTTTGTCAAAAATTGACAAAATTCCAAGACTAGGAAACACGATATTTCTTAACAAAGGGTAAGCAGCAAAGTATCCAAAGCTACCTAGCGCAGCTGTACTAAATTTTACTGGTAAGTGTTGGACTTAAACTCTTCGGTTTCTTTTTGAAGCAAACCTTGGGCCAGTTGGATCTTTAATCTTAATGATTCATATAATTTGATTTAATCTTGATTTTGAAGATAGTTATTCGAAAGCGAATCTTGGGGAATAGGAAGTGAGAATTGTGAATCATGGGCGGACAAATTTAAATAATCTTCGTAAACAGTGGGTTTTAAAGAAAATCAAAATAGGGTAAAAGATAATTTAATCAAGCAACGTAGGATCTGCTCATTTACCACACATTTTTCAAGTCTCATTAAAAAATTAAAGCTTTCATTAAGAAAAACCGCCAACCATTTTTCAAGGATAATACAATTAAATTCATATCTTTTTTATATTAATTAAATTCATGTTTTCCATTTTATAACATAACCATTATTAATTTTCTTCCATTTTTTTATATTTTATACACATTATACACATTATATTATAATATGTGCAACCTACAATAATGCATTTTAAAAAAAACAACCTGAGTTATTTTTCTTTAAACTACTGCACAATTCCATATTCTTAAGTTATAAGCTTCAATTTTATAATAAAAATTTCAAGTCATAAAACTATAAACCAAAGTTCTTATTTTTAGAAGGTTATTCTTATTTTTTTTTATTCCAATTATTATAAAATTGTATTATCCTTACTATATATATTATCCTTATATAGTCTATATATTATGTACCATGATATTATAAAAATTTGATTTGTATTTGTGGCACAAAACACGCGGAATTAAAAAAAGTATTTTTTGCAGCTCCATCTGCAATAATTGGAATTACACAACAAGGATAATAAATATAAAAATGACGAAGGATTTAGATTATCTGGGGTAATATATCCGTACAGACCCATTATATTGTGTAGTCAAACTAACCGCTCACTAATTATTTAATTATTCATTCAACAAAGCAAAATTAAAAAACCAGATAGCCACTAATGGCATCGTCTTAGAACTGTCGCCCGTGGCTAGCAAGAGTTAACACATCCCAAAACTATGAAAATTGTATACTCATGGCCTGTTATAATATATAGTCATTTCAACTTCTAAAGTCTTCGTTATCGTATAGGTGCACTGCATTTGAATGCAGTCTATTTATTCCTTGCTAGGATAATGTTAAAAATTCAAAAAAATTGATTTTCTTGCTGATCTAAATCCAACATCTTTCGTTATTAGATCAAAGCTAAAGCGCACAGTTAAAAAAAAAAATTATCGATGTAAGCTAAGTTAAAAAAATTGTATAAGATCCACCGGAAAATAAGGCAACGAACCTTAATTTACAGAGTTTGAACAACCTAGGCTGATTAATTTTAAAGCTATGCAATCTATTTCCAGAAATTATTAAAGTCGTTTTCCTAAAGGTGTGATTTGAATTTAATCAAAACCATAAGAAATATACAAAGTATTCAGAACTTATTTAGAATGATTTTGAGGACTCTAATTTTTTTATTCTTGAATTGTTGTGTTGAAGCATGACCATACCAACGGTATATGGACTTGAGCTCATATCGACGAATCTTAATAGAGATATGACCTGACTTTGATCGAAACATCGAGGATTGCTCTACAAAGAATCCAAAAATTACTTACTATGGTTTTTATGTCTCCAATTTTTTTAAAACATTGATTTGTTGTGCAGAGGGATAGTACAGACCCACATTCAAAGCACTTGAGCTCATGTTAAGCTTAATTTGATGTGTTACAAACGGGGATGCAAAATAAGATATACTCAAGATTACGGTGCACAACAGGTTAAACGAATAGAGTGTATAATATGTATAAATATTCTAAATATACAAGTTAAATAAGTGTAATATACGCTATTTTCAAAATTTTTACGGTATTATTGTAGCAAAAAAAAAAACAGTAGATAGAGAAGAATAAAAAAATATACCTCCAAGGATTTTAAATATTTCTTATTGTAATTCTTATATCCTTGCAATTTTTTTTTTTCTTAATATAAATCTTTTTTGATCTCTTACAAGAATAAATCCGAAGAAACTTTTACCTTCATTATACATATGTACACATTACACATACAACAATCATAATAATAATAAAAGTTAAATTTAATTATTTATTACCTTTTTAATTATAGAAAAGAAGGATATTGTGTATCTTTTAACTATTAAACAGGGAGATTATGAAGGTAATATAGTTCTACCTACATATCTATCTCTTCAACCTACATATTGTGTAGGTTACTCTATCTGTTCATAGAGGGAACCTCACGAATTATAAATTATAGATATTAAAGGTACTCTCAAGTAAATAGGGAACACAGTGGTAATTTAAAAGGTAAAGAGGCAACGAACCTGACCATGTTTCCTTTTAATTTAAAGTTACTTACAAAAGATGGACCATTACCACCGGATGAGAGAGTCCATTAGATGGAAGCTTTTTTCACATTCTTGCGTTTCTCGCAATAAATGAATTACAAAAATCAGTTTAAAACCACCTCACAATTACTACAGTGTAGCAATGTGCACTTGGTGCCTTTTAAGTGTTGCGTTGAAATTATATGAGAGAAGACACAGTTGCTGCTTCCAATAAATTAGAAATTGTTATTCCATTTGGAGCAAGCGTTATTGCCTACAAAATTTTTATAAAACCAATATATTTTTCTCCAATATTTCGTGAACTTCTAGGAGAAACAACGGTCAGCTGGGCTAAGTTGTGATTCTGAGTTTTTTCAAGGTTACCTAATGTAATGACACAGCAAACCACTTGTGAGAATTATACTCTATCTTTGGTCGAAATTAAATTTCATAGAAATTGGCTCAGTCTCTCAGAGAAAAATACATTTTAGAGGGGGGAAGAAACTCAAACATAGTATTATACATTTACATGTATATATATAGGTTTTCCCTTATCACAAATCCCTTAAAAAATGCACTTAAAAGATTTTCAATATAAACTAAATTTGTAGCCTTTCCTGCGTTGTTAAAGGATTGCTTTCATAATATACGATTTTTAGCACAATATCTAGGAAAGGGTTAAAATTTTATTTATATATTTATATAGGTATTTTATAAAAAACTAGGTGCACTTAAAAAAATGTAATGATTTAAATGCAAACCATCAAGAATTGAGGATACATATGAGGATACTTCCTCCGCCAATGGAAGGACATATTGCCTAAATATTTCATGGAAATATATCCCACTAATGTTGAGCCACAATACCCCCAACAAAATTAAGACTGAATGGCTCAACTAAAATTGAGGGGCAATATATCACACCAGTTATGGGTCAAAAGATCGCAAAAAACTTTAGGATCGCTTTACTCACCGAACATCGAAGTTTTAACAGCTTTTACTGAACTAACTTATAGTTAGAGGATCCAGGAGATCCAGGAGATAGTTCTTTTGAACTATTTTGTAATCAATGTTGAAAATAGTAGGGAAAGGAATATTAAATATATTGCAACAAACCAGATTGCGTACATAGACGCAAGTAGAACGCGGACGGCCATGAGAAGTAGGACATACAACTTACCAGGACATTATGGCCCGCTACGTATGACACGACGTCGCCATGGAAACTAACATAATATAAAATAATAAAAGATTTTTATTACCACATTTACTTACCCTGTGTGTATATTTATTAAATGTAGATTTATATAAGTAATAAAAATGTGTACTGATGCAGTACAAATTAATCTATCTTTTTTTCTTTAATTACTCATATAACCATTTTTAAAGGTAACTTTATCTACGCATACGTTGTTTTGTCTTTCATTTTATTGTACTGTTAAATAAATATTTAAAATAAAAAATAATAAAAATGAAGCTAATAAAATATAAAAAGATATTAAGTATTTAAAAGTTTTTAAAAAAACCTACACTGAATTTTTTTTATGCATTTCAATTCTTTTAATAACTATTTGGATTTATTGTAGTATTAAGATAAACATTTTCATTCTATAAACTTATGTGAAATGACTAATTAAATATTATATTTTATTTTAATTAGTTTTTAAATACATAATATTTTAAATTAAAAATCATGTTTGTTTTTAATTTTTTTTTTTAATTTCTAAAGACATACGAATTGTACATTATATACGAAGAAAATGTCATCCATTTTCAAAATTTTTTTTACTAATGCATTTTCAGCTCCATAGGTTTGACTCAATTTTTGAATCTTGATTTTTTAGTAGCCTTCAAACTCGAGAGGTTTTTAATATCCTTACAAAGAAATTGAATACCAAAATAAGATAAACTTTTCTACAACACTTCTATAGCATTCTAAAAATGGTTGATCTAGTCTGAAAAACTTTCGCATATTTGATTAAGGAGGAGAGAACTATGGAAGGGAAGAAGAGAGATACAGAAGAGTTTAAAGATTAACAGGTATCGAACCTAAACAGGATTCTTATTTGCAGCTTGTTTCACATCAAATCGATCCTGGCGACAATTAAATTACGCAAACGAGTTTTCAACCACTTAGCAGTATCTGCATTATTGCAATGTACTTCAGATGCCTCTTAAGCGTCATTGTTTGGAAAATGACATTGCTGCTTTACATTCAACAGAACAAAAAGTACTGCCTGCAAGATATCTATAAAAGGAAGACAACTATCCAATGCCTGAACAGTGAGAACACCAAATTAAGCGAAAGGCGTGTTTTGAATTTTAGATATTTCAAACACTTTCTACAGCACCTACGTAATCTTCTTGAAATCTTTGATTTAATTCAACCCTCATGGTCGCAAAACCATTTTGTATTTGCTTTATTATTTAATCTGTCAGGGATATGATCCTTGACATATCTCAAAAATTTTCTTAAATGGCTAAAAACTAACGTTCAAGCTCAAACTGTTTTGCAAAGAAAACCCATTAATCCTGAAAAGGGGATTATGTTTCAATTTTTGAAAGGAAATTCCCAGACAATTTAAAAAAATGCAAGCTTCGTCAAAAGATAGATCTCATTGATTTAATTTTTTTTTTAATTGGCCTTTCAGAGCAAAAAACTGAAACATACTTACAACTATAATAACGAAACCTTATTTGAAGATATCTTATTTTAAAACTGTCATAGCTATGAAGGGCTATCCCTCGCAATACATTTTATACATTTAACACTTAATAAATTTAATACTCAGACTGATTCTTTTAAAAAATGGTTAACAAATGTACATAGTCATGAAACGATATATGGTTTATATTGATTTAACTCATTTTATAAATGGAAAGATCAAATTGATTCCTCGGTTCTAAAGATCGTTCTAAATCGGAAGGGAAAACTTTAACTTCAGAAAGAAATTTGATCGCCTTAATGATATAACCACCAACGCAAACCACACTATCAATGAATTTGAATATCCTCACCAACTCCCACCTCACAATTTTAGCATTGACAACTCTTTTTAACCATCACAAATGCTATTAGTTATACATAATTACATAATATTATATAATATAATAATTTTAAGGATATTATTAATATATTAAAATATTAAATATAAATATGAAAAATGTCCTTATTTCTCTAGATTCACTTTTAATACCTTCGAGGACATAAACTTATTTAAAATAATAAATTATTAAATAATTATCTGAGAATTAACTAGAGTTACCTAAACATCAATATTAATGATGACTACTTTAGAGTGAAGCAAAGAATATTATATAAGAGATATGAATTGGACTTTTTTTTCCAACTTCTTCCTTCCTAAGGATACAACTTGTATTTCCTTTTTTTTTTGCTTCTTAGTTTTCGTGTATTATTTTCTTGTTAGTTTTTGTTGTAAAAGAATCCTTAATTAAAAATTTATAATGCAATTATGATGTTTTACATAAATATATTATTCTTTTTTGCTTGTTATATTTTTTTTTAATTTTTTTTTATTATAGCAGTAACAATTTGTTGGGTATAGAATTGTTTGTTCCGCAAGATATTAAGATATTTTTGAATAGTTTTAATTACAGTTTAAACTCTTTTGCTTTTGAAGTTTTTCTGCTTCTTCTAGTACTTTGAAATTTACTCAATTTTTCTAGTAACTTGAAATAACGCAATTTAAAAATATCCTTCAGTTCAAAAATAACGAACTAGTTCGGTAAAGTTACCATTGATAGGAGTATATTCCCTAGGGCATTAAATTTTAAGTCTCATCTTTATCTAAGTCTGAGAAATTACAAAAAAAATGTTGGACTTCTAAATGATGAGTAAACGCTTCAATACAGAATGACGTCTTATGACGCAAGTTCCGAAAAAGTTAAAAAATCATTAAATTTAAAACAAAACTTCGGAAAAAACTAAATGTTTCCAAAACTCTCCTTAGCGTTTTATGATGCAAGTTCTCATCAACGTCTTATGACGCAAAACTACAGACCAAATTAGTAAAATCAATTTCCCAATCATTTTGAACTTTTCGTATTTTTGCAAATTTCAAATTATATAACTTAAAACTAAATTGCGCCTTACCTCAAAGTATAACTGATGTCCAGATGACGCAATAGCCTTGAAAAGATCTTGAATCATTTATAACGAAATACTGTTTTTTTCGCAAAATTTAACTGACGTCCTATAACGCAATTACCTGAAAAATTTGTTTTCACATTTCTGATCATTTTTCATTCAATTTATTTGACGTCCTATGACGCAATTACTTGAAAAAAGTTTTTTCATTTCTGGTCATTTTCTTTTTAATATTCTGAACGAAACTTTAAAAATGTAATTCAATACAAAAGTTGCATCATAGATAATTCTCCAAAAATAGGTCAGTTTTTCATTTCTTCTATCATAAAATATAGTTTTTCTTTTCTGTGTTCATTTTTATACCCTACACCTATAGAATAGGTAAAGGGGTATATTAACTTTGGTATGGTGTTTGTAACCACCTAAAGGAAGCGAGCTAGATATGGAAAAGTATATATATTTGTGATCAGCGTGACCGCCTTAGTCGATATAGCCATGTCCGTCCGTCCGTCCGTCCGTCCGTCCGTAGGCACGATAACTCAAAAAATAATGGAGCTATCTTGATGAAATTTTAACTGTAGGTTACTAGGACTGAAAGTACGGCGGGGATTGCATATGGGCGAAATCGGCCCATGGGTTCGGATTCTGGACCTTTTAATCGGTTTCAGGGCTAACGAACAAATATAAAAAATCACGATAACTCAACAACTAATGACGCTATCTTCATCAAATTTGTGCTGTAGGTTACTAGTAATGAAAATACTTCGGGAATTGCGTAAGGTCGGGATTGGACCATGGGTTCGGAACCTAGAACTTTTTGATCGAATTTAGGCCAAACGAGCATAATTCCGAAACCAATGAAGATAGAACCTCCAAATTTAGTATCAGGGTGTCCCTTCCTATTTCCTAAGTGTCTTGTGAATTTGGGTCCCATTGGAGTAGTGGGTCGGGGACCAGCCACACATTTCCGAAGACCTTAAAGCATATCTTTAAAATTAATAAAGATAACAACTTGAAAAAATGTACAAGCTTCCAATTTGCCACAAGGGTGTTCTTTACTATCTCTTGCGTGTTCCCCTAATTTGGGATCAATTGGAGTGGTGGTTCTGTACCCCTCTCAGACCTCCCAAGTTTTAAAGGCTTATAATCGAAATTACTAAAAATAGTTACTTAAAATTAGGATAGACCGTTCAAATTGTGTACAAGGGTTAACTAGTACTATAAGTACAGCGCGGACTATATAAGGGCGAAATCAGCCCAACGGTTCGGATTCCGGACCTTTTAATCGATGTCAGGGCTAAGGAACATATATAAAAAATCACGATAACTCAACAACTAATGAGGCTATCTTCATGAAATTTGTGCTGTAGGTTATTGGTAATGAAGCTACGGCGGTGATTACGTACGGTGAGGATTGGACAATGGGTTCGGAACTTAGAACTTCTTGATCGAATTTAGGCCAAACGAGCATAATTCCGAAACCAATGAAGATAGAACCTCCAAATTTGGTATCAGGGTGTCCCTTCCTATTTCGTAAGTGTCTTTGAAATTTGGGCCCCATTGGAGTAGTGGATCGGGGACCAGCCACTCAGTTCTTAGGCCCTTAAAGCATATTTTCGAAATTAATAAATATAGTAACTTGAAACAAATGAAGAAGCTTCCAATTTGCCACAAGGGGTGCTTTACTATTTCTTGCGTGGCCCCCTAATTTGGGATCAATTGGAGTGGTGGTTCAGAACCTCTCTTAGACCCCCCAATGTGTAAAAGCTTATCATCGAAATTAATAAAACTAGTAACTTAAAATTAAGATAGAGCGTTCCAATTGTGTACAAGGGTTAACTAGTATTGAAAGTATGACGGGACTGCATATGGGCGAAATCGTACCATAATTTCGGGTCCTGGAACCCTTGAAAAGTTCAAGGACTAACAAACATATATCTTACAAACACCATAACTCAAAAAATAATGCCGGTATTTTGATGAAATTTAACAGTAGGTTACTAGTAATGAAAGTACCATGGGAATTGGTTGTGGTCGAGTTTAATTTCGAAGCCAAAGAATATATTTCCTATGTCCTATGTGTCTCCGAAATCTAGACTTAATTGTAGTGGTTCAGCTATGTTCAAAGGTACTTGCTGCATTTATGTAAAATTTATTTTTATATTTAAATGAATTATATGAAAAGGTGTAAATTTTTAATTGTATTTTAGAAATACATTTATTGCATATTTTGCGTTTATAAGCTTTTCTATTAGGTATATAAACTACCCATTTAAAATAATTGCAATTTTTAAAAATTTGGATTATTAAATATATTATGCTTTGATTATCTTTTTATCACAAAATTTAATAATTAGAATTTTTTCATTTTGTAATTGAATTGGAATAAATATATTTTCATTTATTTCAAGTTTGTTTGTTATTTAATATTTTTAAATAGATAAATTAGTAAGAATTTGTAGTATTTTTTAATAGATAGAGTAATTAGAAAATGTTTTTAGTATTATACAGTTAATTTGGTAAGCTATGTCTTACGATCAAATTAATAACAGCTTCTATGGTGTTAAAATGACTTATGGATATGTCCTTAAATTTGAACCAAATAGGTGTAGGGTATTTCTAAGTCGGTTGCACCGACTGACTGTTTCTTTACTTGTTATATTTCATATTAATTTAAATGAAGACGAATAAAGGATTTTTCCTTTAATTGAGTAGAATTCAAATAAAAAAGAAAAACTAACAAAACGAGGAAAACCATGATGATGACCTGCTTCTTCGAATGAGTCCCAAAAAAAAACACCAAAACATAAATATAAATAATAATTTTATTCTCCGAAAATTAATTTAATAACTATTAACAAGAAAATAAGCTTTAATAATTAATTTATAAAATATAGAATTACTTAAAATATTATTAAATTTTATTTAATTAAATTAGTATTTTTTGAAGAAAAAATATATAATTAATTATTTTTGAAATTGTATATATTTGTAAAAAAGTTTTTATTATTTAATTAGAAATAAATTTCATTAATTTTAATTAAAAAAAAAAGATAACATTGTTTTTTGAATCTAATCATTAAATCGCATAGAATGTTCTGTGGGAAATTTTAATGACTTTAAACCAATAGAAATTTTGAAATTAACTGTAAATTCTCAAAAAATTCAAATGAAAATTATAGAATTCCAATAAAAAGATACTCTTGCAATCCTAGAATTTTTAAAATTAACTGTAAATACTCAAAAAATTCAAAAAAACTTAAAACTAACGGTAAATCCTGTAATTTAAAATGAGTATTACTAATAATACTTTGGTACTCTGTATTTCTGGTTTAATATAGTTTACTAGACTTAGGGGTTTTACTAGATTAAGTATATTCCGAGATTATAGCCTTGGAATCGGCAGTCATATACGATGGATATCGAGATTTTAGGCCTATAATCTAGTTTGACTCATTATTCCACTCTAAACTTTCACATTGTACATATTATGAAATAAAACTGTAATAATCAAATAGTCCTATTCGACCTCAATGTTGATGTACTTAATATTTCGGGTTTACTTATTTCTTATTCAAATTCTTTCTATCTAAACTCCTATGTGGAAACTAAATCGGCTAGGACAACTTGACGACAAATTCCCCTGGAAAGTTGCAATATGATTTAGAGAGCAGTAATGGAAATCATTTCACGATATCGGTATTTTATAATTCAAGCCTATGTGATGTAATGTAAGAAAATACTAAAATATATTCTTAAGAATTGCACTGTTGTAGTAGAAGGCAATGTTTGCTCTGGATGTGATGTAAAGAATACATTCCTGAAGACATTCATAACAAAAGCAATTACAATCGTTGTTTTCGTGTACTACATTAGTAGTGCAAAGCAATTCTAACTCTGTTGTATTAAAATTGAAAGTGTTTAAAAAAATAGTGGCCCAATCAATATGTTTTGTTTTTACATAAATGTAGATGACCTTAAATCTTAGATCCATGATGCTGAGGCTTCAAAAAAGAATTTGCCCCTAATGTTCTAAGCCACATTTTGATTTGCCTTCCTTATTCCTCTTCAGCTTCGCTCTTTAGTGTTCTTATAGCAATATTATTTAAAAATAATCCTTCTTATCCTTGTTTTACATTTCACAAAATTTAAAAAATTAATCAAATTTAACTCCGTTTTCAAGTCACGTTCTTTAAACAACATTTTCTTGCAATCAATACATAAATGTTTAAAACTTTTTCTGCATCAAAATTTCCCAACAAAAAAAAAAAAGAAAAGGACTATTCGATCATCATTTTTATTTCCTTCCAATTAAATGAAAACTTATGCCTTAAATTTTCAAATAAATCCAAAATCAAAAACAAGATAAAAAAATAAGAAAATCAAAAAGAAAAGTCGATGTAACATTTGCTTTCTGGGCAATTTTCATTTTCAAAAAAAAAAAAAATATAAAATAAAATTTTCAATTGAATGTTTATTGATATTAACATCCAAAATAGTGACTTCTTATTGTATATAATAATCGTATATATATACATGTATATATATATAAAACTTTGGCATTAATATGGATAAAAATTAATACTTATATCCAAAAAAAAAATAACAACAATCAAGATTTATAATATGTCCTTTTCTATATACAGGGTGATCCAGTAGGGATGGAAAATCCTTTGAAGTTTAATTCCTTGGACAGGAAATCAAACAATTCCTTACCTTAGGAAAAACGCTATTCTATACATAGGATCTATGATTTAATCCGCCAATCTGGAGAGAGTTTGTGAAAATCTAATAAAAAGAAATATGTCTAAACTACTCCAAGTAGCTAATTTTCGCCATCCTGCACATCGAACCACCCTGTACATTTTTTCCAAAAAAAAAACAAACAAAACAAAAACCTAATAACGAGACTATTATCCTTTTTTTTTTTTTTGCTAGAGTACCAGATGCAGCAAAAGAAATTTTTTTTTTGATTTTCTTTAAAATTTTCATGAAAAAAAAAATAAAAACAACAAAAAAAATAGCTTTCATCATCCTTTTTTTATGTTTGTGTCCAGATTTAAGTTTTATATTTTTTAATATAAAAAGATTTTTTTTTTTGTGATCAATTTCTATATGTAGTTACCATTGAATTTTTTGATATTAACTGTTTCAATTTATTGTTTGCTTCTTATTTTTTTTTTCTTGTTAGTGTCCTTAAATAAAAGGACATTTTAGATAAATTATAAAGAATATTGGCAATAATGTTCAACCATCACATCATACATCTCATCTCAATTTTCAATCTAAAGAAATTGAAATAGAAAAAAAAAACGAAAAAATAAACAAGGATTTAAATTGCAAGGGGTTTTTTAAAAGGACATTTGATTTTATAAGATTTGAGTAACAATTTCGTTCCCTTGAAGTTATAGGAGGTTGCTAGCCTATGCCCGCCTCAATATATATGGAATAATTTACCCGGGGTGCCTAATTGTTTAAAAATTAATAATTTAAGAATAAGATATTTTTAAAAAAACTTTTTAAAATACCATATAGAGTAATGCCTTCAATGGCGGATTATTCTGACTTGTATTCTAAGAAAATTGATACATATTGAAAATATCCTGATTCGGACAGTTATAATTGTGATTTGAATCAGACTTTTCCTAAAATTCTAGTAGGCAAAGTTAAAGTTGTAAGAATTTAAAATACATTGTCTAGTTGCAGGTCCTTAAATTACTCATATGTTAGATTTGGGGCAATTATTAGGGCAGATTTAGGATTCCTAAAGGGCAGAAGTCACAAAATCATTTTCTTAAATTCATTACAATCATTGTTCTTCAATTTTCAAGTTTCTAGCCCAAATCCCTTGGAAAATATAAGGTAAAAAATTTATTATGTTGCGCCAAAATGAAGTTTTGCAAAACGGTAAAATTAAAAACCACACGGCAACACTATAATGGTCTTTATTTTACATAATTATATTTGTAAGATTTTTAAGAAATTTTATAAAAGCAGGTTTGGTGTTTGACTTTGGTAGATTGAAAGCGGATCTTAAAGAAATAGTGTGGTAATAGTGTTAACAATTTAAATAAAGGGCTTATTCAAGCTTTAATGGGATGTGACTCTTGGACAAAAGAGGCTAAGAAAAACCCACAAAATTCACTTTTCTCCTTGAAACCTAAATTTGTGGAGAATAAGCCCTTTATTTTGCGTTGCGTTATATATGAAATATGAAATTTCATTGCAGTATATAAGTGTTCTATAAAGCATCCGGATGGACAGACGGACGGACTTAAAAAACAAATAGCCACATATTTTTCAAAAATTTTTTTTTAAAATATCCTAAAAATATGCTACTTGTTATCCTTGAGAATTTTTTTTTTTTATTTTTCTTTAATTTTTTTTTAATTATTTGAATTCAAACCCTTCGAATATCTTGTATTACTGTAAGGATATTTTCGTATATTGAAAGGATATTCGGAAAAACTTTATTTAACAGTTTATTGAAAATATTTTCTTATTGTCATTTAATTTTTCTTTTTTTTTTTTGGATTAAATTGAAAACTTGCCTTGCAATTCTTTTCTTTTATTTAATAGTTTTCAATTGAAAATGAAAGACAAAAATCAAAAAAAAAAAAAAAAAAAAAAAACTAAAAGGAAAACAACAAGGATAACAAAAAAAAAGTTAAACAAATGTTGTGGTGATAAAATTATTTTTTTTTTTTTTGAAAATGGTCTCGGCAAGATTTTTCTTTAATGTTCTCAAATAAAAGCAAAAATAGGGAAAAAAAACAAAAATAAAAACAAAAATAAAAAAATTAGATAATAAAAATTGATTCAATACATCGATGAATGAATCAAAATAAAAATATAATCTTCAAAATAAAACAAAATAAAAATGGATAAAAGGACATTTTATATTTTATTCACAACAATAACAAAAACAGATGTATATTATATTATTTAATATATTAAATAATATTTATAGTTATATTTAAATGTCTAAAGGATACTAAAGGATACTTGGTATATCTGAGATCTGAATAGTAACATTAAATTTCAAGAGGTATTTTAGTCATCATCAGCAAAATAACATTGGATTTGTATTGAATAAATTTTATATAGCAGATTGAATTTATTGCATTTTATTTTAAGAATGAATATTGACATATAACAGTATTAAAATATTTATATAATATGTATATATTTATATAATAGTATTTATATATTATATAATAATGTATGAAAATTTTTAAAAATTAAAGTTGAATATAAAGCAAAACGATTTTCTTTAAAAAAGAATCCCTCAAATAGAATATCAGAAGTGAAGGAACTGCAAATATAAAGTTAAAAATTGTCAAATTTAATTCTGAAATTTCACTGAATTTATTTAATTAGATATTTTGAAAATTCTAGAAAATTTTCTTAATTTTTAAATGGATTTGAATAGCTATCCTGGAAGTATTGAAAATTTTCCAAATTTCCTTTACCAAAAATCGAGAATAAAGAAATTTGGAGCTTCTATTAGAATCCTAGTTCAAGCTAAAAAAATTTATTAAGATCAAAATGTAATATGAGAAAGAGTGTCCTGTGTCTTCATTCATCCACCTACATTTTAAACTGTTGATGGCGTTTTATTATAAAACTATCCCAGGGGTCTTATTTGAGAGTGTGATTCGTGTTATGATATAAGTAATTTCAAAATGTCAAGCGAAGATCATCAGAAAAATTGATTCAATTTAGATAAGCCGACAGTCCAATATTTTTTAAACTTCACTTAAACTCCTTAAGATTTCTTTTGAGTTCTTTTGTAAATTGTTCTTAATTAAATTCTGGAAACAGAAATTTGATTGCTCTTGATCTAAATATTAGTTTTTTTTTAAATTTATTTTTTATTGTAACGACAATCTACAATCTAAAACTTAGAAACTAAAATCTATATAAAATGGTATCAAAAATAGTTTGTGGGAGATTCGAACTCGCACTTCCTCGTTGAATAAGTCTAAGGTTATGCTAAGTCACTTCACCCTTTAAACAGTGCATTTTAAATTGATATGAAAATTTAATATTAATCATATTAACCATAGACTTTGAATTAAATTTAATATATTATCCTCATTTCGGTTGTGGCTTATGATTGCAGCTTAAATTTCCCCTGCTTAATTGCAGCTTATTAATCCTACAAAAAGTTTTTTAATTAGATGTTAAAAATGTTCAGCTATTCCTTCTAATTATTATGTTACGAATTTGTTTGTTTAATACACAATCATAAATGACGATGCAATATTTTAAAGCTATCGGTTCCTGAGAATTATAGGTTTTAATTCTATTATTAGAAGTATTCTTGAAAAAAACTTACGATCCAAGCGACGATCTCACCCGAATTTTATGGGTTAATACGTCTCAAAAGTATGCCTCTTTTTTTCATTTTAAAATGCAGTTTAAAACTAAATCACTTATTTGAAAATTTAGCGAGGAATTCTGTCCCCGATTTTCAAGAACTTTTGGATCACCCATAGTTTATTTTTTGATATATTTGACTCCGGGAGTTTTATCATATCGACTTTCAATCATAATAAAACTTGCGAAAAAATAAAATATAAGGAATTGCATACATTAAGGCGCACATACATTTATTTTCATAAATATTTAATTTAAAGTTTCAAATTTATGTAATAACCAATCTTAAAAGTTTAATGAAGTTTATATTAAATATAGTTTTTTTTAACTAAGCATTATTAAGCTAAGAAGCTAACAAAATAAAAATTAATTGATAATAATAATATAGATAACAATATAATATATTAAAATTTAAATTAATATTATAATACTGTCTGTATTCTGTAATGTACAACAATCATTTTATATTTTAAAAACATAAATTTTATTATCACTTTATATAATATTGTACATAGACTTACTTTCAATAAAATATACACTGCGAATTTTCTGAATTAATTTTCTTCTCTTGTATTCATAAAAAAAACACAAAAATCAATAATAAATTAAGAAAATCACCATTAACCGTCAACGGAACATAAAAAAATATCACATAATTGAAAATTTTCTCTCATTTAGGTCAAAATGACACAGTTGTAGATATATATTTATATAAAATATATACCATGCCACTGATCAATATACATTGCACTGATGAACTCAGTACCGGATATTGAATGCATTACCCAAAGGCATTTAAATTCCAAAAAAGAAATATAATAAACAGAAAATTGAAAAGAAAATATTTTTGGATAAAATTTTGCGGCAATTTGCCTTGTGGTCCCAGACCATAATGCCCTTAGATATTTTGCCTTGCAAACTAGTCCAAATATTGTCGGAAAATATATCCCACCAGTGGTAAAACACAATATATCTAACGAAATTTAAATCTGAATTGCTCATCTAAAATTGAGGCGCAATATATCTCACCCATCTATGGGTCAAACACCGCAAAAATATTTTGGATCTTATTTAACATTGGAATCACAAATATACAAATTGTGTATACTTTGTGATTCACAATAATAAACTTCATTATACGATCGGGCGCGGTAAAAAAAGCAGCAGCTCCCATTCCTTTAATAGAAGGAAGTTCTGAAGGGAAAGGCAGGTCTTAGGCAGACCTAAAGACTGACACGGTAACAAAATAAGCAGCTCTCCTTCCTTCAAGAGAACCACAAAGGAAGTTTTGAAGGGAAAGGCAGGTTTTAGGCAGGCCCAAAGAGTGATCGAGCACAGCAACAAAAGAAGCAGCTTCTATTTCTTCAAAAGAGCCACGAAGGAAGTTCTGAAGGGAAGACAGGTCTTAGGCAGAACCAAAGAGTGATCGGGCGCGGAAGCAACGGGTTGACTAGAATATAAGAAATTCCTTGAAACCCTTTGTATGTCGAATGCAAAATATTTAAATTTTGCATTCGACTTCAAATTTGAAATTGGAATAATATAATAATGTAATAGGTGAGTCATAATATTCTAATTTATGGACCGGGGTCATATGAAACGTCGCCAAAATTTTCATTAAGATTAAAAAAACATACAAGAAAATTATGTTGAGTCTACAATTTTATTATATTTTATTTATTCTTTGGTAGTTAATCACTATACTAGTTTTCTGATGAAATAATTGTAAAAATTGTTATTTGAAGAACAGTTTTTTAATTAAGATTGGAGGAGTATATGGGTTAACGATAAAAAGTGAAGTATATCTGCCGTGACCACAACATGTTATTTTTGTGTTGAAATTTATTATCAATGTTTTTAATTTTTAAAAGATATTTTTAAACCTCGTCATATCAATGTCGAATGAATTTTTTTTTTAAAAGACTGACATAATATTAAGATAAAGTATACAGAGAAATATAATCCATAAAAAATACTGATGTTAAACCTGATGTTTAAATATTACAACGGTTGTAAATTTTGGAAACAATAAAATATTGGTAATGTTTTTTTCATGGAAATTGGATTATTTTGAGTTCTACAAGTCAAATGGTTTTTTGTAAACTAGATATTAATAGTAAGTGCTTCAATGCTTATTAACAAGTCATGTCTTTTCCAAATTTGATTTTCGAATCATAATATTCGTCAAAATCCCTGCAGCCTTTAGTAATTAGACCCAGCAACATCACTAACAAGCTGCATTTAGTTATTAATCATTGTCTACATATTATAATATTATATAAAATACTCAGGCGTGTAAGAAATGAAACGAAGATTTGTGGAGACTTATAGGAGTGAACAACAAGGCATCACATCACTCTCAAATAGTAAGAATACTAACAAGGATTCATGGAAACTTATAGAAGAGAAAGGAAGACTTGTGGAGACTTATAGGAGATCAAAACATCTTGAGGCATCAAAGTCGGTAAAATCGAAGTTTATCAAACGCTGAAAGAGACCCAAACCACATTCATCAAATGGTCTTGGAGTTGAACCCTAAAGATATTAAAAAGCACAACGTCTTTTCAACACATAGATACACCATAATTGTCGTATTAAGTAAATTTTTTATTCCATGGGAGAATTTATAAATTACAGAAAGGACAGGAATAATAATTTGAAGTCAAGTCAAATCATTGGAAATCCACCGGAATGAGTTTGAAATTAGCAACCGGAAATCAATCGAAGAGATTGAAAGTTAAGGTTCATTTTTTTTCATCAGTGATATGGAAAACTTCAAAAGCCATCTATTAAACCTATGCCTTATTCCTATGGGAATTGTAAACTTTAACATATAAAAACCACAACCTTTTTTGGATCAAACTTTAGGATGAGACCTGTTGTTCAAATTTAAAGCTTGGTCTCGAAGATAGAGTGTGAAGCGAATTTGGTGAAACGGTTTTGGGAAGTGCTTGATCCTGATATTATGTGGATGGAAAAACGAAATATTTAGTAGAAAGATGTTAATAGTTTTTTTAAACTTTTCTAGAGCATACACACATGCGTTATCAACTTTGGGGAATACATTTGATGGATCGAAATATGAGACGCTACCAAAAATGTGTCAAAATTCATCACCGAACCGAATCTCAAAAACTATCATTTATTACAACCAAAATCCCGCACTTACGTTGGTCTAATTATTCAAAAACTCTACATAATGAATCTTATTATCATTATATATTATAATATTGTCATTCTATAATAAAAGAATTTATTATTAAATTTTACATAATTCCACAACTTTTCACATAATATGACACACTTTTCTACTTCACTTTTATAAAAAAAAAAAAAAATAAATAATTCAACATCATATTTTTACTTCCTAATTTATTTAAAATTAATTTAAGCTATAATTTTTTCATTCCTGGAAAATAAAATTAATAAACTTTGCCCTAAATCCCCAACGAACACGTAAAAGCAACAGAATATACCACGTTTTACTTATATACATTTAATTATACATCATTTTATATTCATTTAGAAATTTTTTTTTTTTTAATATTCACTTAACAATTTTTGTTTTTTTTTTTTGGAGGTCCTTTATATCCTTTTTTTTTTACCTGTCACTCAATTAAAAAACAAAAATAACAAACACTTGTCAACTCTATTATAAATATTAACCCAAAATGTAACAATCTAAAGCTTTTTCACAATTATATAATGTTGCCCCTAAACAAATTCTATACACAAAAAAAAAGGAGCCAAATATTTCGTTCATGTACCCAAAATACATACAAGCACATTGACATTATAATATTTGGTGTTTATATTTTTGTTTTGTTTTTGTCAAAAACCCTTTTCATTAATTCAATTACATTTGTCAAAAAAAAAAAATTTACTCGTCATTCTTGTTTTTTAACCCAGAAACAAATATAAAATGTTCAACTTGTGCTTGAATATATCCATAAAATGAAAAGTTTCGTGTGTTGCGGGTCTTGTTTTTATTATTTTTTGACTTTTTAGTATCATTTTCCTTTGAATCATTTAAGGACATTTAATAAAGGATATTAAATACTAATAAAATTTTAAAACCCAAATATGAAAGCAAAGTTTAAACGTTGTTGGAGTAACAGTTATTTATTAATAATATACAAATCATAAAGTAGCCCTAAAAGTATGCAAATTTTTAAGATTAAATTTTCTTTTAATATTGTATTCAAGGCTCCTATTGAGTAATGCAATGGAGATGACTAAACCATATAGTATTATTGCATTTTATGCATAAGACTTAAGTAAGATAGTGAGAATTAAAACCCGACGCAGTTATTAAGAGCTTCTTCTTAAATACTTAGTTTCCGTTTTAATGCATTAATATAATATACTAAAACTCCTCATTTTACTATTATTTTGCAAAATATTTCAAAGATAAGATATTTACAGTAAAAAATCTTTGTCAATAATCTATAAGTACGGCTAACTTTAATCAAAAACTCCACAAGTACGAATTTCAAACAAAACCCCTTAAAGTATGCAATTCTATAAAACTTGTATTAAATCATTCCCATCTATTTAAAATCAAATTTAAAAATATTAACCCGTTTAAATTCCTCAAATTGAAATCTTAAATACAATCTACTACTAGACGTGCATTTTACACATTCTCCCTTTAGCCACGACAAAGGACCACTATCATCAAACATTCTTTCCTCCTTAGAGACGTCTATGTACTATAAAAAAAATATAATACACATAAGAATTACTTTAAAAAAAAAAAAACAGATTATCTTAAAATCAACATGGATACTTTTTTCGATCCAATTCCTTAACAATTTTATAAATAAAAACTAAAATCCTTTCAGATCCTAAAATGAATGTTCACATAAGTATTTTTATTTAGTTTAAAAAAAACTAAATCTATTTAAATAAATACCTGTACATTTTATATTTTTTTTTTTACTATCTCTTCAAAATGATATAACATAATTTTCAACACACAATTCATTCACTTTTTTTTTCAGCATATGTTTTGATAATGTTAAAAAATCTGTTTAAAAAATACAAAACATTACAGAAAAAATATGTAAAAAGTAATAAAAAGTGCAAAAAAAAAGGACATTAATAGTTATCATAAAATAAAGCTATCAAACTAATTCTGATAACTGAAAACACGAAAGAGCAAACTAATACAACTATATTTTAATGTTAAACAGAACTGAATGCATTCTACTGGTTGATGCATCATTTCAATGTAATTTAAAAGAAAAAAATATTTTAAGTATACAATATAAACGAATATACCGATTATTGTACAACAGAAATGGAGTTACAAAGCTTATTATACCCGTATGACTATATAGTCAAAGGGTATAATAAATTTGCCATTACGTTTGTGACGCAGAGAAGGAGGGGGGGTAGATATAGACTCAAGTGTATGGATCGGATCAGAATCGAAAAAAAAATCGATTTGGCTATGTATGTCCGTCCGTCCGTCCGTCTGTCCGTCTGTCCGTCTGTCCGTCTGTCCGTCTGTCCGTCTGTCCGTCCGTCCGCACGATAACTCAAAAAGTAAAGGAGCTAGAATCTTGAAATTTTCGCAAATTCGTTTTTTTGTAATAGCCGTCATCGCTATTTAAATCCAGCCATTTTGGTCCATGGGTTCGGGTGGCTGCCATACAACTTCTTTTTTTATATGAGTATTTCTCTGTACCTATTACAGCTACGTGTCTGAAATTTTAGCAAAAGTAGTTTAGTTTTATGGCCAAATTTTGTGCAAAATTTGGTTGGTCTGTTGCAGTGAGTTCGAGTAGCTGCCATACAACTCCTTCTTTTATATGAGCATTACTCTATACCTATTAAAGCTGGGTGTCTGAAATTTTGCCAAAAATAGTTTAGTGTAATGGCCAAAGTTACTGCAAAATTTGGTTGGTCTACTGCAAAGGGTTCGAGTAGCCGCCATACAACTTCTTATTTTATATGAGCATTACTCTACACCTATTAAAGCTGGGTGTCTGAAATTTTGCCAAAAATAGTTTAGTTTAATGGCCAAAGTTACTGCAAAATTTGGTTGGTCTACTGCAAAGGGTTCGAGTAGCTGCCATACAACTCCTTCTTTTATATGAGCATTATATTTCACCTAATAAAGCTGGTATGTTTGAAATTTTGCCAAAAGTAATTAATGTTTGTAATAATAATGATATAATGTTTATATAACGGTCATACGGGTATCCCAGAGTTGACACAGTCTACTCTACTACACTCTTCCTCGTTTTTATTTAACATTGGTGTTATACACAGGAATTATACATATTTATATTACATAGGTAAAATCCTTCTAATGTAAATGCATATTTATATATTTTTAAACATTAGATTCTTTTTATAAAAATAGGTTCGGTGAAATAAAACCCTGCACAATAAAGTCATACAAGTATTCAACTTAATTAAAGGGTCCTGGGTTAACAATTTAATAATAAAAATTTTAAAGAGGAAGCGGCTACCGTGAAAAAGACTAACTTTGGAAATTATTGAATCTGTAATGTTGAGTTGAACTCTAAAACCTGGCATATTTCAGAATCTTCAGAATCCGAAACGAATATGCCCAAGTTTCTGGTGAACGTGGAAAAGAACATTTCGCATCAAATTCCGTCTATTATTTATCGGGAGTCCAATCATCATTATATCATTAAGTATAAGTAATATAACTGTACTTCCTATAAAATTAAAGCATGTTGTAGACAACCATAACACGACATTTCGCTTTTGATTGGAAAACAAGGGCGCACTCAAAAAAAATATCGGCAATATGTTCATATTTCTAATTCCAAAGTAAATCTAGTATAGCTTTATTTCACTGCTCCTCTAAAATTCACTTAAAATTAAAAAAAAATACATTATCTGAAAAAAAAATATAGATACCTATTTAAAATTACATTCCGTTTTTAGTAAAAATGTGGGACAGTGTTTGAAAATCTTTATATTGGTCACGTTTACATTATTTAATGTTATTAAGTGTCCATGGACATTATGTGCATACTTTCTAAATGTTGTGGAAAGATTGGAATATGGGAAAATACTAGAGGAAAACAAAATTTGGTGACCAAATTGGTTAATTTAATATGTTCACAGGAACCACTAAAAATAAAAGTAAGCGTCCCTCTTTCAAAACCTTATTAAATTTCGAAAATATACAGATTTTCTTGAATTTTTTTATGTGAGTGTCCTTTCACAATTAATTTGAAGCCTACGAACCGCTTTTATATATTTCTTAAATGTTTATATTTTGCATATTTTTGCATGGCCCAAATTATTAACAGGCCTTATATTGTTCCTATTCCTAATATTCATATTTTGCCTAAATTTTTAACAGGCCTTATACTGTTTCTGTTCTTAATTATCATGTTTTGAATATTCTTGCATGGCCTAAATTATTTGTGGAACAATGTTATTCTGAACACTGGAGATATGGTGGCTAATTCTTAAATTCAAAAACAAATAAGTTTTTCTTTAATTCAAACTGACGTGCTATATTTAATATAATCTCTAGCCAAAGAAACTTCTAGAATTCTGGCCTCTATAATTTCGAGCCAAAGCTACTTTTAAGATTCTAGGCTCCAAAATGGCTAACCAAGACAACTTTTAATATGGAAATTGCTGAGTGACCTCAGAACAGTTTTGTGAAAGGCTAATCGCATTTATTTAAAAAATTCTAAACTACTGCAACTAGTGCCATCTCTGTTTTTTTAACTATTAAGTTTTTTTTTCCATTTCACATTCTGAACATCAAACCACAACCATTTATACCATTTTTCTTTTTGTAATTTGATTCTTTTATTTATTATGAGTTTATATTCTATTTTGTTTAAAATCATCAAATATAGAAACTAATGTACATTATTTTATTTACCTTGATGTTAAAAAGTTAAGCTATGTTGTAAAACAAGTAGATTTGAATAGTTAAAAAGTATTAGCACAGTATATACCATTATCACTATCATTATTGTCAACGAACTATTAATATATAAAAAAAATTTATAAATTTTTATAATACTTATAATAAAAATATTATAAATTATATAAGTACATACATTACATATTTACTTTTGCATAGTTATTTATAGAAGATTTTTAGAATAAAATTAGTTGAACTTATAAAATATGGGGGATGAATTTAAAGTGCAAGTGATATGTAAAGCAAATTATTACTTTTAATTTAATATTCGTCCCTTTTATATTCTATTACGATTCATATTGGTACTTTTATTTTGTAATATTTTAGAATATACACTAAAAGATGTTTAGTAAATTTCAAATGAATGAATCAATTGTACTTCGAAAGGAGTGTTAAACTACTTTTGATTCCTTGAATGCTTCAAACAAGCGGAGCACCGTTCCAATTTAATGCAGCAATGGTTTCAGGAAATCTTCACCAAAAAGCTAGGAGTTAGGGTACAAGGAAAGCTACCTAAAGAAACTTAATTGAAAGTCATATTAGATGCATTAATCGAAGTTTGTTGAAACTGAGATGAATAGATATAAGAAGTTCTTCGAAACATTTTTCTAAAATTGATCATGTGTATAAAATTGTCACGGTGAAGAACGTTAGCTTTATATTTGTAGCAGATAAAAACTGTTGAACTACACTAGAAAGAGTGTAAATCATATATAAAGAGGTGTGTTCGTTTCTAGACAAGAATTACTTGTTCCTTAACTCAACAGCTTGAAGACCTGGGCTATGTATATGACATTTGCATCATCTCGCAAAAATTCAGCAATATGCAGAGTAAATTAAAACATTTACAACATCTTGCAAGTAATATACGAATTGATTTCAATATTAATAAGACCAAAATGAAGAGAGTCAATGCAACCCTAACACAACATCGACAAATAATCGATTAAACAATTAGTATGTCAATTACTACTAGGTTTGAAGTAAAAAGAGATTTGGATATTCGACTCAAAAAAAGTAGGGTAACGTTTGGCAGGTTGCAGTCTGAACTAAACGAATAGTGACCTATGGAAACCTTCTTTAGAACAACCAATTGCCCATCAAATTAGGAAAAAGAAATGGAGGTCGATATTGTTGAAGCTGCGAAAACACTAAAGATACATAGTTAGAAAGACACTTGAATGGAATTCGCAAGACTAGAGAGACGTGGTTGGTATAATAAGACTGGGCTTAATTCAATAGTTATAACCATGGACAGTGCAAAAACAAAAGCTCCTAATAGAGTTCGACTGAATGTCTGGTAGAGGCTTTATCAAAGCTATAAAAAGGAGCAATAACAAAAAAATATATATATAAAAACAAATACGTGGTGTTAGAAAGATAGCTGGAAACTATCATTGAACAAATAATTAGAACTCTGATTTCTAATTCAATTTTGTGGTTACTTAGGAAACTGATTCTGATATTTGAAAATATTACTACGGGGCCTTCGTTGCACTCCCATTTTTTTAAAATCTAAAATTATTATTCAAAATCGCCAGATCTAGAAATTGGATAGATGGGTAATATTAGCTTAATATCATTTTTTAAACAGAATATTCATATTAAGAGGTAATTTACGAGATTTTCAAGAACATTCACTGTAGCAATCATTCCAATGTGAATTTAAGAATAAAAACAATAAAGCTAAATTCTAACCAAGTTTTTTTAATAAATCTTCAATTAGGTTTTTTCAATTCCAAATTAAATGTAATCTAAAATCAATTCATATTTTCCACATAATAGTTTTTTGATCAATTTTAAACTTAATCCTAAAATTGAACTTAAATTTAATGGAAAGTTTTGATCAAAGGACAAATAGTTTTCTAATTACAATTAGTCTTTCATTAATTTTTACTTCTGTTATTTTGTCCTCCTCCTTCCTTCCCATAAGGAAAAATTTTATTTAATTATCATTTGCCTTTATTCCGAGGAAGGAATATTCAAAGGAACAATGAAAGTTCAGGAGAAAAACCGAAATGTAAGTATTATTATATCATTTTCATATTTGCCTTCAAAGAACACCAATATTAAAAATGATGCCTTCATAAAGGACAAAGAAATTTCATACTAATTAGTTTATATATAACTATAACTGTAATTGCTGTCTGCAAAATAACTATATGCCAATAAAAAGTAGCTAAGGATAAAATTATATACTTACAAAATCAACATGAGGCAATTAAATTTTAGTACCAATTTTGGAGTATGTAGTTCTATGGAAAACCTGGGTAGGTTTATATAGAACTGTAGTAAGTAGATCATATGTAGCTATCTACTGCAGTACAGGAGTTACATAAGATAATAGAATAATAATAGTTTTTTTTTTTTAAATTACTTTAGTAATTATAACTCTTATTTCGGTATATTAATAAACATTTCAATATACAAACATTTATGGAAGCAAATTAACTCCAAGGATATTTCTTCTAATTTGTAATTTTGTTTTAATTCAAAAATATTTAAAGGAAGAAAATTGATATTTGCTTATAAGCTCATCCTTTCCTCATATATGAATGCAATAGATATTTCTACGAATCTTTCGGCGGTAGACTTTATTTCAGTTTAAAATTAACTTTAAGTACTTTAAGTACTGTGCACTTTCCTTAATTAGCATTATTTTTTATTCCTAGATTTGGATAACAAAGACAAATAGGTTTGGTTTGGATACTAAGAAGGTTTACATAGAACTGTAGTATATTATAGGTATTCAAAATTTTATAAAGTTTCAAAATGTGATACTTTAAAATTCAAATTTTGTTGATATTAAATGAAAAGTTATTTTATTAAACCACCATTTACCAAAAGTTAATAATTGAATGATGGTATATTTTAAATACTTTTAAACAAAGCAAATTCCGTACCATATTCCCATACATCCCAAAAAGATTTCCCCTACAATTAAATTTATTAAAGTTAATGAGGTCTGGTAAGTGATGGGTAGATTCCAAAAAAGCTTATTTGAACATCATTACCAATCCGATGACCACATTAGGAAACTTTCCTTGAAACTTTCCTAAGCTAAATTGACTCCCATTTGCACCAGAGCATATGTGGTTTCAGATCTAGGCTTTTATTTTCGATAAGAATTGTGAAGAGTATTGAAAGCCATTCTTAGAACTGGACTATAATCAATGTCCAGTGTGGTCCTGAAACTTTCTTACGCTGATGGACTTCCTTTTTCAACAAAGCATCAGCAGCAGTTAAGGGTTTTTGGGATTTGCGAGAATTGTGAAAAGCATCGAAAGTCACCCATTGGAACTGTATAGAATTTCTTTATAATATAGTCTTCGACTCCAACACACTTAAATACCTCAGTTTTTATCTTAACTCTAGGAAATGCTTTTAAAAGCAAGTGTTTGATGGTTTGATTTTAATTATGGACATTTCTAAAGAATTTTCTAAATCTAAAATTTCTAATATAAGGGAATTGGAAATTATGATTTAGAAAAGATGAAGGGCGCAAGTTTGAAAGATATTTAGGAGAAGAACTTTGTAATTTATTTATTTATGGCTTAATGTAATTGAAGCCTTTGTAAATCTTCCTCTTAATAATTGGTATCACGGACAGTATTTACAGCCAACATATTATTAGATTAATAAGACTCAGATTTTATTACAAGTTTTTGAAAGTTTCGTGTTTCTAAACAATGATTTATAGATTGATTTAAAGAAGTTAAATAACTTTTTTTACTTAAAAATAACCGGGTTTTATAAATAAAGTTAAACAATAAAACTAAAAATAATAATAAAATAAATTTAATCAATTTTAAAATTAAAAACTAACTTTATTTAAAAGCTTAATGCGGTAAATCTTAAATCTTCCTATTTTAAAAAAAAACAACTATAAAACTTTACTTTTACCAAAAAAAAAACAAACTTTAAAATTGATCACCAAAATTTTCTTTAAAAACAAAAAATAAACCAAAATTATACCAATACAACAATATTTCGCTAAATTTTCCCGGGTTACATTGGTGTGATTTAAATCCGTTTCTTTTAAAATAAAAAACAAATTTAATAAATCGCGTTATTGTTGCACAATAATCCATTGAATATACTAATGTTTGCTTGTTCCCTTTAACTCTTTGAACTTTTGTATTTTATTTTAAATTTTTACAAAATAATAATAACAAACTCTTCCCAATCAAAAAGAACTCGTTCAAGACTTTACCAACAAACGATAAGGGAGAAATCTTAAGAAAATTTATATGTTTCTTACAAAGTTTCTAGCTAAAGTTAACCGACTTAATCCTAAGTTCGAAATCCTATCCCAAATTTCTTTCCCATTTCGAATTTTAAGAACTAATCGATATTTGTATAACTATTGGATCTCAATAGGTTAAAAATATGTGGAGGATGTGCTTAGGAATTGCTTAAATGCAGACAGTGAGCTAAGAACATATATTAGCTTTCATATCAGTGGACACACAAAAATCCAACAATTGCGTGCCCCAAATTAAAATCGCCTGCTTGTTGTCTTTGTGTTCGAGGCCTTAGAAACCTTAAGAAGTCACATTAAACATATTCAAAACCCTACGCAAAACGGAGTAATATATAATCAAAACTAAAAACTTGAACCTAGTTTATTATTCAGTGTAAACAGCATTCTTTTATTAATCATACATTGCTCCAATCACCCCAACCTGCGCTATTAGAATCTTTTTCTAAAATTCATTGACTCAAATAATCAAAGCTAAATGCGACAGAATGCTTCTTGAGCTAACTTAATTTTCAAATTTTGTTGCCTTTTCATAAGAATAAAAAAATTAGCAGTTGAAAAGAGAAAAGTATTTCAATTTTTAGATTTAATCCTTTGAATCCAAAATATTTAGAAGAGAAAGGTAAAAGACAATGTCTAAAAGAGAAACTGTCGTCGAAACATTATTCTTTTATATAATAATACAAGTCCTATGGAGATCATCAAAATATTGTCCTAAACTTTTTCAAACTATTCAGATCCTGTATTTATATAAGTCCTATGCATATCCTCTAAAAATCCTGTAGTTATATAAGTACTATCAAGATCCTCTAAATATATTTTTACATTATTTCAAGCTTTGCAGATACTGTAGTTGTAGAGCTCCTATGAAGATCTATAATCCCTTACATTTTCTATTATATTTCTATTATATTTTCTAATATAATAATCCCAAAACTACTCAAAATTTTATCAAGAATTTTTTCTCGGTGACATGTCAGCCAAAAGTCCCGCATTCTTACAGTGTCCGGTTTCTCATACACATGGGAAGACTTGCAAACTTATAAGACCGAACTACAACGTGGGCAGGGCTGCACGCCGTGGCTTTTCACAGATGGCCCTAGCACGGCCAGAATATGTAAAATAATTAACGTAGTTGTTGGAATTTTCGGAATTTGTAGTCGGTGGTTATATTCTTTTTCCAGAATATGAACCTATATGAAATATTGAATGGGACTTCTGTCTAATTGAAGTGAGTCAAACGACTAGCAAAATGCCTGAAATGACATGTATAAGCCTCAATTTCTAATGAAAGTCTGACTGGATTTGGTAAAGTAAAGAAGCTCCTGGACACCATTTCCTACATTAAAAATCAATACAAACATTATCCAACCCCGTTTAAAATGCAAAACTTTTAAAATACATTATCCCACACGCAATCAAAAGGTTAAATTAAATTAAAAATCAAAATCAAGGATTACAACAACAAAACACATTTTCAAAAGTCAAAAAACCAAAATACAAATCTAAAAATAACACAAAAACTTATATAAAAAGGACATGAACAGAAAAAATTATTATATTACTCCAATATAACAAAACTTTATTTTCAAATAAATATAATTTTGGTAGTAGAAACTATCAAAAAAAAAACAACCAAACACATACAAATAAATTCAAATAAAAAAAAAAACTTTTCACATTTATACTTCACAAAAATAAAAAAAAATTAAAAATAAAAAAAAAAATTAAAACTAAAATTTAAAACTAAAAGTTAAAGTAAAAAAAAAAATTTTATTTCTTTTTCATTATCATTTGTATTGGCAATAACATATTTTTTGATATTTTCCTTTTTTTTTTTTTTTGTTATTTTTCTTCTTTTTTTTTTTTAAGGAAAACTTTTATATCAAAAGTTTTCCCATATAAATCTCAAAATAATAATAAAAGAAATAAAAAATGAAAATGTAATGAAAGAAATTATTATTGTAATGTTATTTTTGTAAGTAATAAAGGATGGGTCCTTTTAAGAACTTTTATTACATTAAATTTTCTAATTTTCCGAAACTAAACAAAATAAACTCGAAACATAATGTAAAATTAAGTTTTTCAAAATTTGAAAATCAAGCGACCCAAAGAATTTTTCAAAATCAATAAGTTTTAATTTATTTGCATAATGAAGATTTACAAAAATAAATTAAAATATTCGTTAAAATTTGAAATTCTTTCTGTTAGTCCTAAAAGTATGCAATTTTTAATATTATAAAGATACATAAAATTTTTAGGCAACATTAGAAACTTAAAAAAATAAAAATAAATAAATAAATTAAACCAATTAAAAGCTTCAGTTAAGGGCTTCAATTAGTTTCTTTTTTTTAACTTTCTTCAAATTGCATACTTTTAGGATTCTTCTCTTACTTCTAGGATTCTTAGGATTCTAACGTTCTTCAAATTTTAGACTTCGTGGGTAATAAAAATTAAAGAGGGCTGAATTGAGGTAATAAAACTTTTGCAAAATTTTGAGAGTCTATAGACACTTAATTATAAAAGAGAAGGCATAGATATATAGAGCCAATATTATGGATCGGATCAGAATATTGAAAAGTTAGTCGATTTAATTCCGAAATTTTTACAAATTTAATTTTAAACAGAAGCAATTTGTATTACTGAAACTGAGATCAACCGGTTCGAGTAAGTTTAATACTATTTTTTTAATAGAGGTGCCGATTGTTTAAAATGTTTTCGAAAATCGATAAGTTCAATATGCTACATTCTGCATACACAAAGCTGACCTAAACTAATAAGAGCTTCAAAAAAACTCCGATAAGTTCGATGTATATTTTTTTTTATTATACTACATGAAGGCAGCATATTTTATACAGCCTCTAAAGGTCCAAAAATCTAATTTGATCTTAAAGGAAACTAATATTCTTTGATGAGAAACTACACATTAATTGTAGGACCCGTTAATACTACAACTACATTAATCTTTATAATTATTAAAATGCATGTTACGGAGAATAGAAAATGGGGACTCGTAAAACCTAATTAAAAACTTATCTAAAGTCCTTACTCTGATTCAAGCAAAGCCTATATTTTAATAAGTCATACAAATCCTGCACGACTCAAAAATTCTTTAATAAAAGTTTTCAACTGACCAACATTAAAATTAAATTGAAATTTTACGATATACGATGTAAAATTGTAAAAATCGTACTGCAAAAAGGATTTAATTTTGTAAAAATTGCACGTATTCATAGCAAATGAAGCATTGGTATCGATATTAACTCAAGAGAGAACGAAATAGAAAAATTTTTTTTACAAATACTATTATTTCAATAAATGTCTAGATTTTCCAGAAAATAATTTTCCAATTTGAAAAATGTTGAAAAGTTTTTAATATATTTATACAAAAACATGCATAATTGCATACTTGTAAACTTTTCCATGAAAAAAAAAAAAAAAAATTTGTCGAAAAATTCAGAAAATAATTGAAAAAAAATACGAATTTTCCATGTTCTGTAGGTTTGAACTTTCATTTTTAGTATTTTTAAAATTTTTTTTTACCCTTTGATTAAATTTGAATAACTTTTTAGGATTTAAGGTTTCATGGTTATTTTGGAACTTTTTTATATTCAAAAATTTGTTCAGAGGAAAATACGCTGACACATGACAAAGTTTTCTAATTAAATCAGAAGTTATTTTAGTAAAAAAATTTAGTAACCGCATTTGAATTGGGTTTGTTGTCTGCTTTCATTTAAATACGTACCTTTATAATATTTTGAATGGATATTCTATTTTTTTAATTGCTTTTCATGAAATTGTGAAGGTTCATGACATTAGATCCTTTTCCAATTACATTTCATTTCAATTGTATCCAATTATTATTCGACTTTCACCAGTTTATTGCAAGAACCTTTACGCTCACTTCCGATCTCTAGGAAAATTTAATCTGTAATTAATACAAATCTGAAAAAAAAGTTAATTAAGAAATTAGGAAGAGGAAACCTTGCATTCATCCATGCATAAAACCATTAAATAATTGAAATTCATCACCCAACAAAAAATTACTTCTATTTTGATTATCATTTGTTAGGTCAACTAAATAGCGTTTTAACTATTTCTTGGCAAAGGCCTATCAAAACTCCTATACAAATATTTGGAGACTACCAGAAATCCTGACTTTGAAGTTAATGAAACTCGCTCTTAATTACAATTTATTATAGAAATATATTTAAGATTTGTAGTTGAGGGGGTTACCCCAATTTTGAGTATTAAAGTGACTTTGGTTCGGAACTCCTATATTTGTTTAAGACCGATACGAGATTTCTACAATTCCAGTAGCGTAGGCGTTGTCGCTTTGTTTCGGAGCTCGAAATTTTTTTTTAAATTCTTTACGAGATTTTTTCAATTCCATATTTTTCTACATTTTAATAGGGTCATTCCATTCAATTCATCAAGATTTAATTTTCTTTAACTTTGGAAATTTAATTGAACACTATCAGAAGAATTAAAATTTTTATCTTACTCCAGAATCCTTTAGGTCCTTAAATATCTGGAGTAATTAAGAAAGTACAATAGTTTTATAATTTATATTTATATATTATTTACATTTATTCCTAATTTATTTCACTATTCTACGCCATAACAAGAGAAAATTAAAAAAAAGAAAAATTCTACCTAAAAGTATGCAATTTGTAATATTAAAGTTTTTAAGACCTTATTCTCCTAAGGAAATGAAAAGTTCCTATCAAGTTTGTTGAAATTTTTAAAACTTTTATTCTGCTTTAAGGAAAATTTGATACCTGTGGACCAAAATTTCAATATAAATTAAATAATTATCAAAATATTAATTATAGAAACCTAGAAATAAAATCAAAATGTATTTTGTAATTATAGTTTTAATTTCCTTTGACCAAAAAAACCAAAAAATATTGAAAAACATGGGTGTAAAAACCAAAATTTAAAACAAACAAATTAAAAAATAAATTTTAATATATTCATTATGTACCTAACATAATCCAATATAATAATATAATATGTAAAGTAGTTATATGAGTTGAAAAAATTTACAAAAATGTGTCAATTAGCATAACATTTCAAAAATCAAAATAATTTTTAGAACCATTGATTATGTTTACTAATTTAAAATGGTAAAAAAATATGGTTCTATACAAAAATAATTTAATGGAAAAATTTTAAATGAAAAACTATTAAAATTTTCATTTTTGATAATTATTTAAACCGAGGGTATTTAATAAATCAAAAATAAATAATTTCTAAGCCACATAATTTTATTCCAAAATGTATTTTTTTAATAACAATGTGTATTTAATTTTGGAAGGAATTTTATGATTTAAAATTTATAATCGTTATTAAATATATGATTTAAAATTAAATTTTCAGAATTATGTGGAAGTCAGTCTCAATAACAAATCAAAACTCATATTATTTTACAAAAAAATCAGTAGTTTGCTGTGGAAGGCTTATGGGATAGCAATAATTTCAACACACCAGAGATGCACTGCACCAAGTAAAATGCTTATCAAAGTCGAAATCTCCAAACTCCTTTGAGAAATTACTCAAATTTACCACTCAATTAAAGGGACAAGAAGGAAATAGTAAAACTTATAGAATAAGAGTTCAATAAGCGTAGGAACCTTCAAAGATCAGTAAATGAACTTGAAATAGATGAAAATAGGAAAATCTCAAATTCACAGATCTTTTTTGGTGCTCTTATTCAATTGTTTATCTGACTATTTCAGCTTCGAGGAGGTGATGTTATGATTTAGATGTGTCATACGCTACAATAGATTCCCAATTTCCCCCGGGGAAATTTTAAGGTTTCCACATCTTTTATAAGGAAGTTAAAAAAAAATCATAAGAAAACTTGTAAGTTACATCTTAGTTTTTTATTCAGATGTGCTTATATTCAGTTCATTATCTCAATACTTGGTCAGAAAGAGGATATTATGAGATTTAAAAGTGTCATATTAGCATGGAGTTCAAGTTTTTCAGGGATTTTTCAATGCTTGCATCGCTTTTATTAGAAAATAAGAAAATCTATAAAAGTTGTTCTAGATGATTTTGGTGTCTGATTTTTTTAGCTCAGAAAATTTAGACAAGAAATAATGGACAGAATCACAACCTAGGCTTCCTTTAGAAAATTAAGTTATGGACTTAAGCAGGATCTCTATACTAGGAACTCTATTAATTAGGTTCTATCTCCGCGAGCTTCGATTTTACTAACTTTAGTTAGGCTTCCTTTAAAATTAAGTTATGGGCTTAACACTTTATTAATTCGGTTCTTTCTCCGCGAGCTGAATGAATTTCAATCATCATGTAGGAATATTATATTTTCCAGGACATTTCTCGACTCATTATTTATACTAAATCCTCATTAAAATAAAATACTTTAAATAAATCTTTTATTAAAGCTACATATAAATGTGTTATGTAAAATATGTATATATATACATAATATATTTTCCTAATATTAAAAGTCTGTTCAGAAAAAAACAAAAATAAAATTTATTATTTATAATTAAATTTTCCTATTCATTCAACCAAACAGAGAAAATTCTATTTCCAATAAAAAAAAACTAAAAATTTTCCATTAATTTTTCGAAATGTTTTCAAATTTTTTTTTTTTGTTTTTATTATTTTTCTTTTAGTTTTTTTCCAAAACCACATATTATTTTGGTTTAAACTTTAATTATTTTATTGTTTTTTGGAAAATTTTTATTTATATATTACCTTATTACTATTTTTCCAGAACTATTTGCTATATTTTCCTCTTCTGATCCCACGATTCTTATCCATTGCAAAACACTCTTGTAAACAATTCACTGTAAATCAACCACTAAATATGTACACTAGCTATATAACGAGTTATCGACCACAATCATTTTCTAAATAGCTACGCTCTGTATACACAATATTCTAAAAAAAATAAAATAATAATGGAATCCTATTTTTAAAACAAGAACAAGAACAAAAACAAAATGAGGCGCCTATTGGTTCACAAATCCATTTGTAACAACTATTTGTTTCAACTGTTTCAATCTACCCATATATTAAATTCAAATTGCAAAACAAAAACACAATTCCAATAAAATACAACAACAGTTTTTTAAAACATATTGCAAAATATATTGCTTTTGTCTAAAAAAGCAACTAATAATTCAAAAAACAAAAAAAAAATAATAATAATTGCATAAAAATTGGCGCGAAATCGTTTTAAAACATTGTATAAAAGAGAATAATAATATAAAAACTTTTATTTTTATTCTTTATTTTTAGCATGTAAACAACTATGGCTGAATAGATTTTCAATTTTTTTTTTTTTCATTTTGGTTTGTTTTTTTTTTTTTCATTTCCAATGTTAAATCGAAAATCCGACAAAATTAAAAATACATAATAATAATATAAAAAAAAATAGCCAAACTATTACAAAAATTGAACAGAAACAATATGTAATAATAAAACTTTAAAAATAACCATCAAAAGTTCATAAAATTAAACGTTGAATAAAAGAAATTACCATTTAAGGAATTACCGTTATTTCACTTAATTCACTTAAGTCACTTTAAAAAAAAACAAGTCTAATAAGTTGAATTGTCCAACATGAGCTGTTTACAATTTTAACCAAGTTAACTGCACAGAACTGATAAATATATTCCAAAAGAAGGTAGTCATAAGTCCATTATAACTTAGTCTTGATCCCGCTTGACTACATTTCTAACTGTATTCCTCTAGACCACTTGAGGAATTACCGTTATTTCATATTTAAATACTAGTAATTTTTTAATATAAAGACTTTTTGTCCGACATGACTTACTAAACTACCACACAACCAAATTGATTGCTGCAATTTTCTAAATCTACTCGACAAGACGATAGTCATAACTCCATTACTACTAAAACTTGATGCCGTTACCTTGACTTAATTGCTTTTGATATATTTCTCGAAATTCTATTCATATCATTTTTAATTTTATCTGCTGTACAAGGATTTGAGTAAGGTTTCGAGCCTGTATTATGACAATTTTTGAAGTCTTCTTGGCTAGACAATATCCAACATCATAAAACTGCAATTAAGTTTTTTAATAACACTTAATCTTGGCTAACTGGTGATTCCCTTCGACTAAAAGGTCTTCACCAGGAAATTCATCAAGAGCTTCCTTACTGTAACATCGACAATTAAAATTAATCAAAATTATTTTCTCTAAAATCATTTAACAGAAAACCCTAAATAATACCTGTTGCAACAATTCTACATTGGTTTTTCAAAATTAGGTCTACCTAATTGAACAAATAGACAAACAATACTTATCAAACTTTTATCAAAAATATTTTTGTACTAAATAATGAAAATCTCTTTTATAATTCCCATCCATTCGGTTAAAATAATAAAAAAAATATGTGCGCCATATATTATAGTATAGGACTATACGCTTGACCAATCATTTCACTACCAGGGTTACCATTTTATTTCAAACGAAAATAAATAAAATCCATTTTTGGAGAATTTTTTTAATTTAAAAATTTTAAATATTGCACAACTGAAATTTATCGTTTGCTTTCCAAATGTGTTTCTTATGAACACTACTTATTAGACCAGATTTAAATATAGGAACTAGATTTAAATATCGGAACTATAAAAGCCACGTAAATGGTATTAAATACATACTTTATACTCTAAGTAGCCTACAAGACATGCTCCCGTTAATCAATTTTGGTAAAAATTAAATCAAATACAAAGCAATTTTTATATATTATCAAATCATCTTAATTTTATAATATCTAGCTTTAAGTCATGTGCTCCTGGAAAATCCTTTAAGTCCTGTTGTCAGATTACTACCAATATACACTGCAGTGTATTATGCAATTTAAAAGTTTTCAACAGTAATAAAATTTCATATGATTTATTTTTATTTTTGTTTTTTTTCTTATGTGGAATTTGAAATAGAAAATGCAATTTTAATTACAGTTACTTTATCCTATACACATACATACACATAGACATATTCATTAATGTTACATGCACAAATATTTTATTTATAAAAGATTGTATTATAAATTATATATCAGCAGAAATGATCACATGAAATATTTTAAAAAAGACAAAATCTTGAAAACCAAAATCTTTTTGGAACAAAATTCTGAAAACAAAAGACTATTGATATCTAGGTCTTTTTTAGTTTCATGATTTGTCTACACTTTTCCCTGGGGTTTCAATCTATTGCCTGTTTGGCTGATAGGTTTTTGATGTGTTATTAGCCACAAATCTTTATCAGTTATTCTCCGTGGCCAGATTTCCATATAATGCGAAGACTTTTGCAAATAGAAACTGCTGCAAAATTTTTTATATGGCACTCGTTCATCAGCTAGGTTTCATTCCCATATAAGCGAGTACCTTCATGCAGCAGTCGATTATTTTGACTTTCGTCGTCCTGATTAATTGTACTAATCCTCATATTCCTCATTGAATTTCCATATTCTCAATCCAGATACTTCGGAGAAGAGCCTTAGCAACACGAATACAAAGAGAAGAAAAAACATCGACAGAAGTTAAGTCAACAGCCAAAAATAAAGTTAGATGCCGCGGTTTTATATAATCTCCAAAATTTAAGTTCCAATTACCTTAGGATTGGAAAAACACCTTTGCAGAAATTTTTTGAAGTAGGGGAATACCCTGAATTAATCTTTTTATTCCACATCCATATGTTTAAAGTGCCTCCAAGTCAAAATTTTTTTAAATAAATCATGGAATACACTAAACTTACTACGTCTCCAGGCCGGCACCAAAGTACATTTCTAATCCACTCGCATACCTAAGACAAATGAAAGTAATTGATCATAGTCATGATTCAACCACATTTTTCAATTCAATTTATAATTTTAAAGGCCAAAGTCAGCACTATGTCTCAAGTCAATACTTTGTCCTTATAAGATCATGTCCTTCGAAGAAAAAATCATGCTACCTAGAACAAAACTAAGGATTTAAAACTTATACATATTTTTCTGGAATAAAAAGCATCTGTTTGTCAAACAATAACTTATGATTACTGACCAATTACTATACGTTCGGATAAATTAAAAAAAAAATCCATTTTAGGCGAACACATTCCGCGTCGGGAAAATTTAATAAAATTGGAATAAATGAAGGAATAAATTTTATTTTAAAATAGATTTTTTGAAGGATTATTTTGGGATTTTCCAATATCCTGCTAAAAAACGGATCAAAAATTTTTCCAATTAATGTGCATTTAGTAATTAGAATGAAATTAAAAAATATTTCAAAAATTTTTTAAAATATTTTTGGATTTAATGAGTTCAGTAATTATTAAAGATAAAATTTAGGTTATAGGGGCTCAAGTGTTCGAATGGCTGTCGGTCTATACCTAATAAAGGTCAATTTTAAGATCAAATTACAAAAATCTATTCTAAAAGGTACTTACCCTCCAAAATCTAAAATTCCGAAATAAAAAAAGTAATCAATTGGGATAAAAGAGTATTGAAGGGTTTTTCCATTCAACTTATTATTCGAAGATTAAAACTTAAAAAATTTTTATCATATATTTTTTGGATTGTTACTATGAAATCTTTTATTATAAGTTTTTTTCTAATTTTATATTGAAAATGAAAATAAGCTTAAAAACTTATTGGAATAAAACTTAGTGTATGAAGAGTACTCTAAAGTAATTGTGATAGTTTAAAATTTTCAAAATAGTTTCATTTTAAACAGCTTAGTACTAAAATTATCTGGTAGAATTAAATACTTTAAAATTGATTAAAAACTGTATTGAATTTAAGACCTCATCTACATCTGATGAGGTCAAAGAAGTAGTATTAGACTCAGATTGTGTAAGATCTAACCAGTACTGTAGCAGGCTGCAATTGTGTGGATTAATACTAATAACGAGAGTTTCAAATATAATTACTCTTCAAAAAATGTAACCTATAGTACTGGCAGCCTCATTAGTCTTACATCTAAAGAATTGCCGGTTTTTAATAAAACAATGAGTCTAAGGCTCTTGAGTGCAGAGCTTATTACCATTTAAAAGCTTAGACTTGATCAATCGTTTTCAAAAAATCTTGATTATCAGTTTAAGATTGCAGTTCCCAAATGTCTACACTCGCTTAAAAAGACCTCAAATCCCACGAAAATTAAATTTGTAAAATACCAGCCAGACGGATTCAAAGGACACACGTAGTAACAAAAGATCCCTTAAAACTTTTAAAATGTAAAATTTTAATGAAATATACAAATCTGCATTAATTAAAATCGATGTATCAACAAATTAAAATATTTATCAAAATATTAAATTAAAATTATTAAATAAATAATTTATGCCGCGTTATTTACCCACGAATTTTCAATAATTATTATCTAATCATATTATTTAAATTTTATTATTTACATTTTTAGAATAATAATAGTATGAATTAATTTATAAAGTAAAATTAATCAGTTGGTTGATTTAAATGATTTAAATCGCAGTTATTTAAATTAATTAAAAAATTTTGAGGAATATATTTTATGAAAATTTATTTAAAATTAACGAGTGGATTTTATGAGTTATTATTTTTAATTACTTTTAATTTATAATAAATATTTTTTAGTAATAATTCATTAAAATTTAGAAATATAATGAAAATATTTTGAAATAAATGAATTTATTTAATCTCTTGTATATGAGGTTAGTCTTTAGTTATACTATCTACAGTTTATCCCATAATTGACATCTCTAGCAATCAGAATATTTTTAATTTATTACCCAGCTTTTTCAACTCAGTCAATGTCTTTTGCATATAAGAATTATTACAGGAACTCGTTGTATAAATTTAACTTTCATTCAATCACTCAATAGAAGCTTAAGGACTAGACATTCCGATTGGTAGAAAATATCCAAACAAAATGGGAAGCATCCGTTCCAAAGAATAGATTCTCACGGATTTAGTTCAGCTACTATCTTTTACTGATGACGTTGATATTATGCGAAAAAAACTACTATCAATTACTGAAGCCCTTACCCAAATTGAAAAGGATGCGAACAAAGTGTGTCTTCGTTTTAACGAGAACCAAGCAAAGTTTAAACCATCGAGGAATCAGAATTCGATCAGCATGCTATTGGATGCATATGTTATTACATATAAACCTACAGTAGTTAAAAAGTTTGTCTAACTTTGGACCAAGATCACCATAAAAAATTATATAAATGAAGAAATAAGACGAAAAATAACCATACCAAGCAGTTGCTACTTCAGTTTGTCAAAACAGCGGAGTTCAAAACCCATATCACGAAATCCTTACAGTGCAAAAGTACCAAACGCCCTTACTCCCAGTTCTGCTATACTATTCAGAACCATGGACACTGGCAAAATCAAGTAAGCTAGCATTAAATATTTTTGAAAGAAAAATTCTGCGTAAAATATATGGTTCTGTTAACAATTGCACGGTCAGACAAAGAAGATTATAATGCCGAACTTTATAATATGGTTGATGTAGTCACGAAAGTAAAAATCAAACGCCTTATTTAGCTCGGTCATATCGAGAGAATTTCAACTGATGCTCAAGTCAAGAGAATATTTGAAGTCAAACCTCAAGGAAAGTTACGTTGAGGGAGACCGAATCTCCGTTGAAGTGATAAAACATCGGCAAACTTAAAAAAAATGCACATTATTAATTAAAGACGTTCTGCCCAAAACCGAGAGAATTGGGAAAGGATATTTAATTAGGCTTTTACTTTACATAGTTAGTAGTGCCTAGCAAGTAAGTGAAGTAAACATTCTCAAGGATATCCTTCCCGGTCCTCTCCTCAAAACCAAAATCCTTCATCTTAAAAAAATGCTTTTTATTTGTAACTCTAACAATATTCAGGGGAATCTTGTGCAGCTACTCTATGTCTCTTCCAAAGTTTAAATAATATTTCAACAGTTCTCCCAAAAAATAATATTTGAAGAAATCAAAAACACTGCATTTTCTTCAAAAACCAAACTAAAACTATTGAATTTATTAATACCTTTCAAAAAAATTTTGTTATTCTAGGTTAGTCCCAATAAAATTATTTTCATTAATTTATTTTTTGAATCATGATCTTCTTTAGTTTCAATAAAATAATTTATTTATATAAAAACATTTCTCAAAAAATTTCTCTTTAATTTTCTTTTAAAATTTCTTTATAATAAGCTTTAAAATAAAAGCAAAAACTTACTTAAAAACTAATTTATATTCTTCAATGCGCCCCCATCCCCACCTCATCCAATAAAAATTAATACCAATAACAAAAAATAAAAAGTTAAATAAATAAATTAAAACTCTGGGTATAATCGTGTCGGCGTCCAACAAAATTCTTCACAATAAATCTTATAAAATTTTTCATTTTCTATCATCGTAACACACAATATACAAGGAAATTCCTCATTATAATATCTTATTCTACGTCTGCTCCTTCCTCTTGTTGGAATTCTGGATCCTTGTGTCGTTAAAAAAAAAAAAAATAAAAAATTGGAGCAAAGTTTCTATTTCTTTTATAATAAACCAAAATGAAATTGAAACCTTTGAAAATTGGTGCTAAGAAAATAAAACAACAAAAAACAAGAGATCCTTTTTGTTCCTCTATATATATATAGAACATGGCTTGTATTTCCATTGTAGTATAGTGCCACATTGAATAACTGAGTGTATCTGAAAAATGGCAATAGAATAGAACGATTCCGAAGAAATATTCAGCAGCAATCATCAGATCCAAAAAAAAAAAATCATTAAAAGTGAGGAAGTGAATGCGAACATTAATTAATAAACAAAAAAAAACAAACAGTTTTTCGACGACAAAGACGACTATATGACAAAAAAAAATCTCTTTTCATTTTCTGATTTATTTCTTCGGGAACCCTCAAAAAAAATTTTCACAAAATATAACAATATTAATAAAACTAAGGATTATAATATAAAATAAATGTAAAAAATAAGAATAACTTGAAGAATGGAAGTCTAAAATGAAATTCTATCCACGTCTACTTTACAACAACCAACAAAAACAACCAACAGAACAGAATCCAAAAAAAACTTAACTACAATACAATTATTCATATACGTATACCTAAAAAACAAAAAAAAAACCCGCAAGTAGAGTAGGAGTTAAAAAACAAATTTAAATTTGAAAAATTACCCAAGGGATTTTATAATCTTACTTTATAACAAATAAAATATTCACCCCATCCCGGCCTCCCATTCCCAATTGCCGAGGCAATGAAAACAAAGATTTTCAAAACCCCAAAATGATTTTGATTTAAGACTATTATATAAAAAAAAAACAAATTCTTTAAGAAAATTTTTCAAGGCTTTTCCACTACTCATATAGACATAGATATATAAGAATTTACTTATATAATTATATAGAGTATCTAACTGTAAATGTAAATAAAAGAAAGTTTTTAATCTTTTTCATTTTTTATTTTTTTATTTTATATTATTAAAGGTTACATAAGTAATAAACTGTGACAGAAGAATTTACAATAGAAAATAGTATTCTGAAGCACTAACGGTATTTCCTCAATAGTATAAATTTCGTAAAATATTTCCTGGGAAAAAACTTATGACGAAATCCTATCATCGCAGTTTATATGTCCAATTGAGTGAAAAATTATACCCAAGGCATTTTACTTAAATTTTATACTATATTCTATTATTATATCCATTGTCCCGATGTATTAGATGAGGTCTGAGGATCCCGCGAATCTTATTTTAACAATTCGCGAATAATAAAACTAATTTAAATTGTTCGAAATATACAGAAAAAAATTCAAGGATCTAGAAAAAAAAGGAATAAAGGATAAAAATTCAGTAGGGGTGGTATTACTGTTATTATTAATAACAAAAATATCCTAGTTAGATATATATAACACTACCATGATACTAGTGTAGATATAAGTTTCCTGCCTACAACTTCATAGTATATAAATTCATCAGTACCAACCTACTTCATCAAAATCCTGTTAAAGAAAATCTCTTTTATTATTAATTTTCTTCTTTTTTCACTCGGTTTTTCTTCTTTTTTTTTTTCCTTTTGTAATCTTAAATAATAATAATAATCATTATTATTTTTATGATACTGGTTGGTAAGAACCCAAGCACCAGAATACCAGCAGGAATTTATACATCATCAGTACAGAACAGTTTTTTTTTTTAACATTGCAAACCTTAGACAACAGAAAAATTGTAATTTTTTAAATTTCCTTGGAAAAATCATTAGGGAATTATACATTTTTTTTTTTTTTTTGAAATTATTTTATTATTTTAAGGACATACAGCTTTACTTTATAGTACTAATGGAAATCTTATTATTTGTAATAACAAGAAAACGCAGATACTCTATCAGGACGTACCAAAGTCTCCCCAAGATAAAATTTTTTTTTGAAAATAATCCCTAAAATACTGTAAAAAGATTTTCTTTTTTTTTTTAAATGAAAATTAAATTTAAAACAAATAAAGAAGGACAAAATTATGATCCTTTCCAATATGATTCTAACACATCTAATAAAAGACTCGACTCCTGGTGGTTGGAAAATGTTTTACAAGACAAAAAAAATATGAGTTTCTTATTTCTCATCTCATTCTGCGTCAGAGAGGGTCGAAGGTCAAACGGTCGACATTTCGTATAAATACAATGAAAACCTCAAGCATTTGTTGTTTCGACGACATATTCAATCGTCACGATTCTGTCGTCGCATCTTCAATTAAATTCAATGTAATTTTTTTTCAGTTTATGTGTCCAATTGAGCGAAAATTAAGAAAATTGAGTGGAAAGTAAAAATCAATAAAAAAAATTAATTGAAAAAGAAAATGAAACTGAAAAGGAATGTAATAATATAAAACCAATATAATTATAATAATATTTACATGTTTTTCGTATCCTTTATAAAGGATTTCCAAATATTGAATTTTTGATAATGATGAGAACTTTAAAAAAATTAAATTTTCTTTGTTTTTCTCTTCTCATAATGACCTACATGAGTTTTTTTTTTGTTTTTTTTTTATTAAAATATTGAGAAAATTAAAAATTTTCTAAAAAATTTTCCAATATAAAATATTTTAATAATGAAAATATGTTTAAAAAAAAATTTGAAAATGGAAAATTAAATTCATCGTTTTAGGTTTGAGTTCTTGGAATTTAATTAAAATTATTTGAGTGAAAATTTTCCGAAAGGATAATCCATTTAATGAACTGACTGCATGTAATACAGTTGTTGTATTGTGTACTTGACATCAAAATGGTGCACATATCAGCTATTTACTCGTCCTGTAAAAATTTACTCGTTTTGTGAGATCTATAGGCGTAACACAAAGACAATCACTTATTTTGTTGGATTAAGCTGGTAATCTTTTCTTCTAAAGATTTTGACTCGAAGCTAACGATGTTTCACTCGAAGGACATTGGATTAACTTAAGTTTTTTGAGTAAAACTTTAAAACTGAATGACAATCTGAGGGAATATACAGTGCTTCAGTTGATGACTCTTTGACCCGAAAATTTGACACAAAGGATTATTTGAGTTATTTTGTTGAATAGGTTGGTATTCTTTCCTTCTAATCTAAAGGTTTTGACTCAAAGCTAATGATGTTTCATTCAAAAGATATTGGAGTAACTAAAATTATTTGGGTAAAACCTTAAACTCAAAGGCAATCTGATTACCCGAAGTTAAAAAAATTTGACTCAAGGGTCTTGGCTTAATTCAAAGTATTTGAGTAAATTTTTTCAGGGAGATCAAATTATTTGAGTTAACTGTACCTAATGCATTTAGTACCACCAATATTAACTATTAATGTAACTACTGTAACATTGTTAGGATTTTTTCAAACGCTAACTAAAAGAAGTAATACTGACGATGTTTCACTCAAATACTAATTGCTTAAACCACAGTCAGTAATTGCATTGTGGGAAACTAAAAATAAGATAATCTGTCTGAGAATTGTGTCATTAAATTGATGAGCTCTTAATCGAAAAGTTCAAAGCACTGGTTATGAAGTATGCAGGGTGTTCTGCATAAACCCAGTATCTGTTATACCATAGGAATGCTAAAGCAAGCTAAAAATAAAATGGAATGGCGACCGGGTTTATGGTGCAGCATTTTTGAGAAACTTGGTTTTAATATTCTATAGACTTTTAATAACGGTGTGCATTAAAGATTTTCCCTACCTGCTCTGTTATTAAAACTTTAAATTTAAAAAATATTTTATTAATATCAACATTAAATGTTATTGAAATTTTTTTTTCCTAGAGTCCATAATTTACTTAGGTATATCCAATAGTGAATACCTAACATTTGGTGAGATTAAATCGCTGTTACCCCCATTCTAAAAATGTAACTGTTAATGGAACTTAGTTATACTTAACTTAAATTGTATTTAAATCCTTAATTAATTAATTAATAATTTAGATCATATGAATTCCAGATGACTGAATAATTCATAAATATTTTTAAAATAAATGGGGATTATTATATTGTTATTGGATTTATATTTATAGCGAATTTGAAATTTAACTGGATTAAGTCATAAGGGTTAATAATTAAAACACTTTAAAACGAGGAAGATTATAGTTGCCCTTGTCTACTTTTAGATACCCTTGCATACCCACTATGGTGTATAAAATAAACCGTAATTTACTTCCCTTATACATTTAACTCATTATCCCATAATTTTGAATAATTAATATTCACAATATATTGCAAGCAAATAGGTGTTTAAGCTCAGAAAAATAAAATCCTAAGACATTGGGGATAAATTCAAAATACGAATTGTGTCCTGTGTCAAACTTTTGCGAATTAAAAACGTTTAGTATGCTTATACATACTTATATTATCTCGTAGATATTTTCTCCTTCTTCTTCTTTATTTTTTCACCCATTCTTATGAAACTTTAAGTATTTCTAATTTCTTAGACAATATTCGTGAAGGAGATTAAATTAGCCTGACTGATGCTATGTCGGTAGCTATGATCCCATGTTCATATCTAGGTAGAAAATTTTCTGCACCGGAAGTAACTGTAATCCAACATTGTCAGAAACGAGAGGTAGGTATTGTGGATTTTTTCTTCTTTAAAAAATAAAATACAAGGACATTATCGTAACCCAAATCGTATCCCATATCCTCTGATACTTTTGGAAGAACTATACGGTATTGGCTAGCATTAAAGTAGTTTCCATCATAGCATGGTAACATCTTTAATTCTAGCACTATTATTCGGGCACATTTCCTCGCCCTTATTATTATATATTAACTATTATATTAATTTTACGACAAAATGTATAAGGGAGGAAATACGTGTGAGGAGATGTGTATGAGGAATAGTCCTGTTACGGACACATATAGTATTTAATATTAAAATTCTTTATTCCTTATAAATCCTATGAATCATACGGCATTCCTTCGAAACTCTATCAATCCAGCTCTTTGTCTTTTCTAATTAATCTTTCCCCCACTTGTTTTTCTAAATTTAGCATTAACCTCTTGTTTTAAGCATTAAAAGGTAAACTAATTACATAAATTTATTTGAGTGTTCTTTGTCAATGGTTTAAAGTTTAAAAATTGTAAACTTATTTTTGAACGAGGACTTACCAACTGATGATGCTGGCCGGTTAGGCTCCTTAAAATTATGTTTCTAAATATAATAAAAGGTTTGGATTATACATTGAAATTCCAAATAATTTAATAAATAATAGTCAACCAGCTCAATGAATACCGAGTCCTACTATGTAGTCTATTATAAATTTGATTAACATATTAAGAGACCACAAGAAAAATGTAAACTTCTATTAATGGATACTACCATCTACAAATTTTTAAATCAAAAAATTAAATAAATGAGTCTTTAAATCAGATAAGGCATTCGGTGCGTTCGAATAATAATAATGGCACCACAGAATTTGTTAGATATATGTATAATATAATGTCTCAGATTTAAAATTTAAGAATTTAATGAGCAAACGTCTTCGAATAAAATGAGAGAAAAAAAATTTCTATTCAAAACCTAGAAACCTTAGAATAATAAAATTTCCAACCACTAAAACCCATTTTAAATTCTTGAATTCTAATATTTATACAATAATAGGTATATTATTTTTAACTAAATTTATTTTGGAATTTTTTTTTTTTTTTTGTATTATTTTTTTTGTTCTCTTGATAAAATGCAATTATTTTTTTTCTCTCTTTAACACTACAACAACAACAACAGCACAACAATACAAAAATAATAACATTTGCAAAAAACAACAAGTACAGAGATAAGAATAAATATTCTATCTTGTTCAGAATGAAATATTTTGATAAGTACAATATAAAACAAGTGATGAAAAAAATCAAGGGTTTTTAAAAAAGCACAATTTTAAAATTATATAATGTTTCGTACTGGATTTAGGGTAAAATATATATTTTAAAAATAAATGGTAATATTATTTAGTTATTTCATTAATTCACTATATAGAAATACTTAAATCAATACTTAAAATATAATTCAAGAACCACATCCTAATGGAAAGGGTTCCCAAATTTTGACGATCCTTTTCCACTCCTTTAAGGTGTATAGGGCATTCACCAAGTTTATTTTAAACTAGGCTTCATTTTCATTAATCATAATATTCACTAAGCCGTTGATTACTCGACTGTAGTTATTGTATAAGGTTTTGAAATATGAATGCACAAATGTTAACTTTATGCGCCATCTATAATTTTACACAAGAATTATTTATATATTTTTATTAATATCTTATTTTATATTACGATATAAACTATTACGATATAATTATACAATTTTACGATATTTTTTTATTAGATATGATCTGACCGGGGTTTGAAACCGAGATCTTCCCCATGAAAGGCGGCGTCTTTACCACTACGCCATTGGTCAGATAAATTTATAAATATTATATTAAATAAAGAAATTATAAATAAATAAATGTAATTCCAGTGGACTCGAGAAAACCTATTGACAAGTTATTTATGAAGTGGAATTTTTGGGAAATAGGTACACTGGTGGCTAAGTTGCTACTAAATAAAATTATTTAATTACGTTTAATTATATTTAAGTCGTAATAGTTCCCAAACTTTTATTAAGCTTGTAATTATTCTCGAGGATCTAATCTCACTTCGTCCCGCCAACAATTTTGAAGTTCTATGAATTAAATTATAATTAACATCTTAGAAGTTTATTATTTAAGCAAAAGTGGTTAAAACTAAGAGACAATTTCTTCAATTTTAAGGGCCACCTTTAAATAAACAAAAACCTTTAAAATATGTTAAGATATAATGTTGGGGCTTTAAATTTTGTATATTATTTAAAATAAATTTGGGCAGGTATTTAAAGTCTAGGTGATCAAAATTAGCAAAAATTTATACAACTCCTAAAAAGAGACGTTATAAAAAGAATTTCTACGACTCCTCTTAATTCTTGAGGTATCAAACTTTTCCCGAAATTTCAAGTTCCATGCTTGACCCGTTCAAATGATATATTGGGCCAAAAATTTTGCAAAAAATTGAGTTTTGAATAACGGTAAATTATTTTAGTAACGTATGGTAACTCTATACATTTGCAAATCTGTCTTCTACTGTTTTCAGATTGAAAATATACCTAACAGAGCTCTTGTTATAATAATTTAAACATAAGACTTTTTCCTACTTTGAGGGGCTGCAGTTCCGTAACAGGTGGGGCTACAGAAAGAAGTTCTTCCATGAAACTAATTTCTGTGCAATAACCACGCCTTAGTCTAAATTTTTCTCTATTTCAAATGGTGTAAAGGATTTTGTAAACATACAGACGGCCAGACAGACGGACAGCGTAAAACTATGTAAGCACATTTTATCAAAATTTTTTTAAATATGTGCTAAAAATACATAAAATGTTTATGTATTATATAATTATGTATGTATGTATACTATATATTTTTTTTATTTTATGCTTAATCAAGCATATAACTATGATCAGAATTTATTTATTGAACCGTGTATCAAGTTTATTTGGCCTCAGTTAATTTTAAATACACATTCACACTTATGCCATACAAATACTTATTTATACAATAATAATAATAATACATTAATAAATATATATATATATATATATATAATAAATGTATTTGATATGTAGTTGAAAAAAAAGAGTTGAATATAAATTGAATTCAATAAATTTTTTCGTTATTTTTATTTAAGATTAAATTCAATTTAAAAAAAAAAAAAAAACATTTCTTTTCACCAAAATATTTATTGTTATTGATTGGTAAAAAATATATATATATTTCGAAAATTGATTGAATTATATACCTATATATTATAAAATATACCTAGTTACTATATATTATTTTATAAATATTTTTATTTCCAATATATCAATTCCTTCAAATTTTAAATTTTTAGATATTTTATAGAAGAATTGAGGGTTTTTTTTAAACTTAATGTACAGCAAAGAATCTTTAAATAGGAAAAGGACGAAATTTAAAAATCGGGCTAGTGAATTTCGAGTCTGTAACCCAGTCTGTTATTTTAGTTAGTTGCACTGTACAGGAGCAACATACTAAATTTCAAGGCAATCCCTGACAGTCTCAACTGACAGTGGTTAAAAGATCATAATGCATAAAAATCTTAAACATTCTTTTGATAGAAGCAAATATCCTTCAAGACCTAACATATATTTCGGCTAGAAAAATAAAATTTTATTAAACATTGTGCGTACTCAAATGCATAGGGGTTAAGGAATTCCTAGGGTATTATTAAAGTTGCACTTACCGTTAAAGGGGAATGCATATGTAAAATTTAAGTCTTACTTGACAAATCATCAAGTACGACTGAAGAAACAAAAAGTTGTCGATTCCTATACTTTATACCGAATACGTTCGAATAAACGAACCAAATTCTAAAAACTGTTGGATGTATTCTAAGTCCGTCCTTTAATGTATTTGACGAATTTGTGAAGTCCAACGAGTATACCAAGTAAATATCAATAAAGCTTACAAAGCAATGCTTAAGGAAGCTAAAGGCTGCAGTGACACATTCGCGTAAACTAACCAAATTCAAAAGACTGTTCGAAGAGTTCAAAAACCAGTGTTTCTAATGTCTAAAGTCAATCCTCCAAACCACCTCAGAATTAGTGCATCACGTTTTTTATCATATGGCAAATTATTTAACCAAACAAATTTCGGTTCCTTTTAAATATGGGTTTCGATTCCAATATATCTAAATAATTCAACACGGTCCGAGTAATGAAATCCTACCGAAGACTTCAATTCTGAGGGTCTTCTATCTACCACCCTTTTTTGCAAATTTTTCCTAATCCTTAAAATTAAATCCATTTCAAAAAAAAAACTAAAGAATACATCCCATCTATTTTTTCAATAACTTTATTTTTTAACACCTGACTTTTATTTATCCCTCTTCCATAACATCCCTTTTCCCTCTTCTACAACAATTCCATCACTAACAAAGGACTGAATTTTCATTCATTAAAACAAAACACTTTAGTATAAGGTTTAAATAATATTTTAATAATATTAAAAAAAAAAAAAACAACAACAAATTTATCTCATCTCAAAAAATACCAATTTTCCATTATCCTTTAAAAATTCCTTAATAAAGGACACTTAATGAAGAATAACAAAAAAAAAACTTAAACTTTTTTAATTAATTTTCAATCGACTTGCTTTTATGTAAAAATATTAAGTTTCTGGTACAGAAATTAAAAAAAAAAAACCTTTTACAATACAAAAAAAAAAAAGGACGAAAGGATGGAATTAAATCCAAATTTAAAGGATAAAATAAGAAAAAAAAAGACTAAAGAATAACAAAAGTATCCACTTAACTCTTTTTAGAGAATAAAAATAACTCAATTTTTTTTTTTTTTATTTGCAACCTCTTGACTTTTTTTTTTTTTTAAATATTCAAAAAAAAACAAAAGAGAACATCTTATACTATCTTTATCTCTTTCTTTCAGTCTTTATTCTACTTTTAGGTTCGTGTTAATTTTTATGCTAATCTGATTATGAAATGTGATTATAAAACCGCCCAATAATGTTCTATTACAAATTTTTTTTATTTGAACACTCAGGACATACCCAGGACATTTTTTTAATATTAAGTATTTTATATATATATACATATGCATACATATACATTTTATAAGGACTTGAGTTTAATATAGATAAATATAAATCTTATTTGATAATCACTTGTACATAGACACCCACAATATGTTTTGTTTTTATTTGACTTTTTTTTTATTAAACTGACAGAATCAGGAGTAGTTAAGGTCCTTAAAACATAAAGAGGGTCTGTTCATTTAAAATATTGTAGATTTTATTAAATATATGGGGTGTTAGGTTTTTGTTATTTCTGGCTTAATTTGTTGTTTGTCAGATTGTGTCGATTATATTGTGCACAAAGTTTTAAATTTTGAGGCAACTATTATTAAATACCATGCTTTTAAAATTTGGATTATCAGTGTGTGTGTCTTTAAGGATTCAAATATTAGTGTAAGTTTAAAATATTTTTGTTGTTAATAGTAATCAAAAGTTACCACATATTTTGGTTATATGGGAGTTGTAATCAGAAAATTTTTTAATGTCCTCTATATGTGCTTATGACCTGTTCTGACTGAAGTAGATATTTAAAAAAAAAAATTTTTAAGGATATTACTGCACTAAATTTTTGTAGTGTAGAAGTATTGTAATAGCAGTGGTTTTCTATCTGATAGGAAATTTGAGAAGAGTTAGGAGCGCAAATTTGACCTTGTTTAAGGTGCTTCAGATTTTCAGAATTTAATTTAATATCATCCAGATAAGGAAAAGATATTATGCCAAATACCACTCCAACTACTTCCACATTCATTTTCGGTAAAATCATAAGAGATGTGGAAGTTATCATAGAATGAAAAGTTTTTTCATATTTAAAGAACCGCATCAAAATCATTCTTAGTTCCCAGAAGAAAAAGTTCTCAGATACTGCTTTTGACATTTTTCCATTAGAGATGTTAAAGCCCTCGAGGTTCGCAAATAATTGAAAAATTTCAGATACCAAATCCGGGATTGATCAAGAATAGCATAAATTTATCATTTATTATCTAAAGTACCCCATTTACAAGACAGGCTTTCAGATTTCGAAACTGTTTTAAATTTAAATTAAAGTATCTGGATGTTCACAGATAATAAACTGATTCTAGTTATACACTTGCAGGACTTTTTTAAAGGAGTAACGTTAAAAATCTAGTAGTAACTAGTAAGAGTAGTAAAGTAGATGTTGTAGAAGTACCACAGAAATAAAAGAGACTTCCAGATTTCTTAAATTTGGTTTTAAAAAGTTTTCCCATTAATGGTTCCCCAGATCTAATTCAAGACCTATCCATTCCTAGACTCTCCTTAGTATTGGCTTTTGAGTAAATTTAGTAACTTAAAAAGTGAAGAAGCAATTTAGTAATAAATATTCTATATTTTTTAAAGATTATTCCAAAACGTTTTTTTGTATAAGGTTTTCGAGGCTCTGTAGTCATCCACTTTCAGATCTTCCTTAGTAGTGACGTAAATAATTCATCGGTAATTTTTTTCAATTAAACTCTCATTCTAGGGAGTCTTTTTATTCAGCCATTTCATAGGACCAGCTTCTTTGAAATCCTTCAATAATTGATATCAGGAAGTACCGTTATACATGTAGTACATTTTAAAAATCAAGATTAAGAACCACTGCTCTAACATATAATTCCACTGCCATGCCACTGAAACTATAATTTCCTTTCAACACTAACTGTAGGTATATACAGCAAAGATATATATAGTGAAAGGTCGATGAGGATGGTACACAAATATAAATAAAAATATTTCAGAAGAACAGAACACTTTTATGTAGACACCCATTTTAACGCCTTTATTATTCACAACCTTGCTGATTTTTAGTAAAATGTTTTAATACCCAGCCACAACCCGCTTTTTTTTCCATTGTTGACAATAAAACTAAAAATTTTAGAAAACAATGTTTTAAAAAAACAAGGAAACTATAAAAAAAAATAAGAACTAAATGTCAACTACAGCAAACAATTTTGTAAAATTTCTGTTTTTATGCTTTTTGGTGAAGAAAATTCTTAAAGTTTTTCCCTCCTAACAATTAAAATTCCAAGAGATTTTCTTTTGATTATATAATATATGTTTGTTGGTGTGTTTTTGAGTCTGTTTAGGAACACACAAATAAAAAATTTTTTCCTTTTGTCATTCTGTCATGTAGAAAAAATAAAATAAAACACTCATTTTTTTTTGGGTTTAAGAACATTAAAATTTGTGGGTATACGGGTTTTACTCAAAAAAAATTTGTTAAAAATTTAAACTTTGTTGGTAGTAGTTATTTTAAGAGTTTTCATGTCAAATATAAGAGTAATTAAAACGAACACAATTAAAACCCCAAAAAAAAAAAAGTTTCCAAAAATGCCGGAAAACTTGATAGTTTTTGAACTCATCTAATTAAATGTTGAATAATTTGGAAATGGAATTTCTAGAATTATATTATTTAGGAAATATTTTGAGAATTAAACATGACATATTCTTTGTTCAATGAACCCAAGCAATATAAAAATTTTTCAATTTTTTTTTCCTACACACGATATCATTTTCGTATAAGATAAAGGAAAGAGTTCGTAAATTAGGTTTTAGTTTCCATTTCTTAAGTCGTATAAGGTTTAACAGTATTTTATCAGAAAAGGGAGCGCCTGGAAATTGAAATGAATTAGTGGGGTTGGAAGCAATGTCTTTAACAAAATTATAATTAAAAAATATGTATTCATCTATTCATATTTTAAAAAGCGATTTAAAAAAAAAACCCACGAGGCCCACGGGTTGTCAGATGTAGGAATAGTTGCTTTTGTTCTTCATTATTTCTTTTATGGAATACGATGGGAATTAGGTGGGAAAATGCACGTGAAGAGGAGTTTGCATGTAAGTTCGATGTCGTCAGGTGTAGGAATAGCTATGCCTTTAATGGCACAAGATTAGCTGGGAAAGTGTAAGTCAAACAGAGTTTGCAGGGAAGATCACAATATGTTTAATAAGATTACTTAGTCTTTGTTAGACAAATTGTACAAAGTACAATTACCAACTCTGAAAACAAATAATTTCCTATAATTAGTAGATTAAAACTTAAAAAGTTCAACATAATAGGAATGAGTAGTTACTTGCCGACTTGTAGTCTGTGATACAATAAGACGTCGTTTAATAAATGCTTCCCACTATTCAACTTTCATTGAGCAGGAATATCTACCTGCATGATATCTTAAAACAAATAAGAGATAAAAAGTGCAATATTGATGACGTCATCAGTAAGAATAGTTTCCCGTCTTATCGTAAAGCAGTTTAGTGGATATATGACAGGTTTCTGGAGGATCAATTTCGTACAATCTGTATTTAAAGAAAAATCCAAGCATTTGGCAGCAGCTGTACACTTTGTGCATCTTAAAGGACACAAGACTGGTTTTGGAAGAGAAATTCAAACGATCTGTTTCTAAAGTATATATTGAATTTATCAATAATATGAAAATAATATATATCACTCCACCCCATTTATTTCATTACCAAAAAGTTTAACTTGTCTGGCAGCCTCGTGATGTCACGCAAGAAGCTCAGGCTAGAATTTGAAGATTTAATTCTCTTCGATGCCTATATATATCTGATTACGTCTTAATTAACACAAAAGTAATATATCAAACAGATGTATACCTCTATATCAATTATGTATATCAATTATGATTAATTATATAAAAGATACAATTTTTTTTTGTACAATATCAGATTGAAAATCTTTAAAAAATTTCTTTTAAATTATATTTTTGAAAATAAAATCTAGATACCTGCATGACAAAACCTCCTTTCTTAAAAACAAATTCCATTTTTAAGGAGCATCTGTTTTTTATGTACACAAAAACAAACACAAGGACATCATCGGAAAAAAAATCCCCAAAAATATAAAAACAAACAAAACTAATTCAATTATAAAAACTAATACTTGTACAAAGTGCAAAATTTACATTTGTATTAGAAAGAAAATTGGCTAACAAATTTAAAACAAAAAACAAAAAATACTTCTACTCCTTTTTTTTCTCTTTATGACTGTAAAAACGTAGGTCAAAGATTAAATTAATTTGGCATTACGTTTAGGATGCTACAAAGTAGGAGTGCAGATATAGACTAATATCCATCCATAGACTCGGAAGTAAATCGATCTATAGTTATATGGATCCGTCTGTCTTCCGCCTCTGCCTACCCCTCCGTTCGATAATTCCACCAGTCGGCTTTGCTAATGAAATCTAGTCAATTTGGTCAACTTCTTTTTCAAGTTTCATACAGAAGAAATCGGGAAGGTTCAGGAAGTTGCCATGTTGCGTAAAAGCATTACTATACCTACTTTTATAAAAAGAAAGCTCGGTGTCTAAAACTTTGTCAAAAGTGGTTGAGTTTCATGACCAAGGCTTGTAGAAAATTAGGTTAGTCTAGTAAAGTGGATTCGAGTAGATGCCATAAAACTATCTTTTTTAATATGAAAATAATTCAATGTATAATGAAGCTGAATATCTGATATATTATCAAAAGTAGTTAACTTTAATGGAAGGGTTTCGATTAGTGACCCACTATGTGTATTTGAAATGTGGACAAACGTAACTAATCGCTTGATATAATGTTTACAGTACGTTCATGCGGGTATCCTAGAGTTGACACAATCAACTCTACACACTTCTTCATTCCTATCTTCTCTTTCTCTCTCTCACGTTAAACACGAAAATCTTAAGAAAAAATTCTAGTTATCACACAATTACTACCCTACATTCAACACACAAACAAACCAAAGATGAACAATAATATAATTAATAATTGGAATAGAATGGAATAAAATAATTTAAACAGGAAATAAATTTAATTAAAATTCTGGTGAAAAATAAAAAAATAAAATAATTGAAAAATTATGAAAAAGATGGAAAAACTAAAAAAGAAAATATAAAATATAGAAAATTAATTTACTCAACAACGTTATACTAAATCAAAATAAGTGATGAAATAAACCAAAGCTTTCTAAAAAAGAACATTTCCAAAATTATAAAGTGTCTTATACTGAGTTTAATTCTGGGAGTATATGCACTGGTGACTAAGTTTCTGATTTATAAAAATGGGATATTTTAATAATAGCCAGGGGGGGAATAAGGGAAATGTTCTTTTACTAAGCATTCTATGATAATTCTCGTGGATCTAACCCCAACTCACTCCGTCGAAAATGTTCAGGCTCTAGGAATTAAATTGTGGCTTCCGACCAAATTTGAAATTTTTATTAAAAGTGGTTAAAGATAGGAGACACTTTTTTTCAACTTTAAGAACCCTCTTTTTAATTTAAGAAAAACTTTCGACAAACTGTTGAAATATAATGTTGGAGCTTTAAATTTTGTTTATTACTAAAAGAACTTTTGGACACTCATTCAAGTGGCAGGTTCTTGAAAGTAACAAAATTTTAATTTTCGACCCCTTAAATTAGGAGCTTTAACAGGGCGTGACAGAAGAATTTTGTTAACTGAAAAACTCATTTCTAAGGATCTCCTACTAATTTCTAAGCATCTAACTTTCCCAAAATTTGAAGTCTCTATCTTCAGCCGGGCAGAAGATATGTGAGACCAAACATTCTGCAAAAACTGAGGTTTGTATATCTGTTAATTTTTTTTGTACCATAAAGCAACTATTATTTACAGTTTTCAATTTTTGTTATTAGAATTTAAATATAGGGCTTTTCTGACTTTCGAGAACTGTAGCTCCGTTACGTATGGGGCTACAGAAAACACATCTTCGATGAAATTACAGTTTTTTTCAATGCCCATCAGTAGTTTAAATTGTATTTCTCTATTTCGAACATAAAAATAGGGACAAACGGATGAACAGAATGAAACTATATAGGAACATTTTTACAAAATTCTTTGAAAATGTGCTAAAAACGAAGTTAGTATAAAAGAAAATATATTTTTTTGGGTGCTTCAAAATAAATAACTAAATTCTTTTGTATGATCAACTCTCTTATAATTTAAATCACAACAGGAATAAAATAATAAAAAAAAATAAAAAAAGAAAATGAGAAAATAATTTTTTTTTTTTATTTATTTAAACAAACCAATTATTTTTCTTTAGTAATCCCATTGACAAAATGGTTTTTTAATAGAATGGGTCAGACCTTTGGAAAATTATTATTAAGTCAAAGAGTTTCATAAAAGATAAAGTTTTTTAAAAATCATGCATTTCATTAGCATTAAAATAAAGGAACCAGATCCGGACTAGTCCAATTAATAGGAATTATATTATATAATGCATGGGTTAGACGCAGAACCAAATTTACAGAACTTTTACATAATGACATTAGTTAAATAAGCATCGAATATAATATTCAAATAGGAAGATATTTTTGACTAAAATATGATTGGGGCTCCTTCGGGTTACCTAAAATAAGACAGGAGCCATTTAAAATGAGCTTAAAGAAATAAAACTAAATCATTGCAGGTCTTAAAACAAACTAGTACCCTATATTAGTCGATCTGAAATCAACTAAATGAAGGAAAGACTATTCAGCATTTATTAAAAAAAATAACGGTATTTCCTTAAATAGTTCTTTTTAGTCATTCTGATAAATTTAAGTTTAAGAAACTCCTTTAAAAATTTGAAACAAATAAAATCCTGGTACATATTTATTTACGGAAGAAATTTTCTTTTTCTAAAGGGAAAGCAAATCTTCTTAAAGCATCGAGAGTCAACCTTTACCTCCTGAAAGTGTTAGAATCCTGCTTCAGTAGAATTCCTACAAATGAGGAGTTAACGATGAGTAATGAATAGGTTAGCATTTATTTTATCAAGATTGGAATAGGAAACTTCGTTCAACTTTTACAAAACACACATGGCAATATACTGGAAATGTGGTCTAATTTCGGAGGTTAGACTTATATAAAAGTTTCTGAACATAGAGTCTGAGTTCGAAAAAACGGTTTTATATAAAAATTAAATGAGCTGCTAAGCAATGGTCAAATAGATGGTGGACTTAAATCCATTCATTAAATAGTTATTAGAAAATATTGGGTTATTATCGCTGATATTCATTTCGAAAAAAATCTTTTTGCGCCTACAGATATGCAATTAAAATAAAAAGATTTCACAAAGAACCCAAATTTTTTATATTTAAAGTTATACAAGTGCAAACATATAAAACTAATATGAAAATTTTTAAAAATAATAATAGAATACAAATTTTATATTTTGTTGAACATAACTTGTCGGAAAATTCTCTTATCTTTTGTTTTTTAACTTGAATAATTTAAAAATCAAATTTTTCTTTTGGCATATTTTGAAATTTTTTTTTTATTTTACACTTTCTTAAGCAAATTTATGAATATTTTAAATTATCATTTAATTTTTTTTTTACCATTATAATTAAAATGCAAATCTGTAATTTATGTAATTTATGTAGGTATATATATATATATATATATATATATTGTATATATACATAATTATAGTAGAACATAATAAATATAGTAACTTAATCTATTGAGAAAAACTGTCAACATATTACTTTAAAAAATACTTTTCTCATATATGAGTAATTAAAAATTTTTTCATTCGAATTTTTCTTTTTTAAGAAAATTTTCCAGTATCTTCAGATAATAAATCATTAAAAAATCCTTTAATGAGTTGTGTTTTCTTCTTGTTTTTTTTTTTTTTTTTGAATTTTTGGAAAAAGGAAAAGTGTTAAAATATATGGATTACATTGAATTAATTTTTAAAGAAAATTGAAATAATTAAGAGTTGACATGAATTTCATATTTAAAAATAATATTTTTATGGAAAATATGCTATTAAAAAAAAAGGGGGGGGGGGGGGAGGGGGTGGGTATGTAGAGTGTTTCATGGAAAAATAAAAAAAAAACAATAGCTAAAAATAGAAATTGTAAAAAATTAAGGGTATATATAGCAGTTTAGATAAATTGATTTGGCAAAAACCAATTTTACCGTAACTCTTTTGACGAACACCTCATTCACAGATACAAACGAAAAATAATCCAGATATTTAAATCTCTCTTGCCTTACATACTAGTATAGGAAATTTCATATAATAGCATGCTCTGGGAATAGGTTAAACACCTTAGATTCCGTATTAAATTCAAAAATTTCATATTGGAAAAATCCACTGTACCAAATAGTGTCTGATAATACATTTATTTCGCAAAAATCCAGATATCAAGTTTTATTTAGAGCCACAATTCTCCCAAATTTTATTTAGCGAAACATATTCTGGAAAAAGGTTAACAAGCGCTAATTTCCGGTTGAGCACAGAAATTTCTTCGAATTTATTTTTTTTAAATATCCTATTTAACAAACGAAAGGGTTTTGATTGACTTAAAATTTTGATTCATCTTTATAACTCACAAATGGTTATTATTTCTTATAAGTAGTAAAAGGAAGTAAGACTAAAAATTTTCATTCATCCTTACAGCCCACAAGAATATTTTCCAATAAGTAGCAAAACCAATTAAGGTTAAAATCAAGAGCGATCGGGAAAGTGCAACAATTCAGTGTACTAAATATCCTAGTAGTGTTTTAGGACGAAGCACTCTTAATAACTAATATCCTTAAACCCAAGTATCCCGAAAAATAGGTTCAAGTTAAATATATTATCGGGCCTCTAGTAAACTGTAAAATTCGAGGCTCCTACTGTATTATTCAAATATTCAGTATTATGAGTTTTATCAAGAGTAAACTTAGGAGAAATCGACTATTTGTCTTTCAGAATTTTTGCTTAAGTCCTTCCACTCAAAATGAATGCATTTGAAAAAAAAAAATATAAAATCAAATTAAATTCAAATTTGTAATAATTAAAATATATATGGGAAATCTTATAATAGAAAAGAAAACATAGAAAAGAATTAAATTACTTTTTAATTAAATCGAGATTCATGTAATTATTAAAAAATTTTATGTAAAATAATACAATAAAACAATTTTAAAGAAAAATTTGTTCTTTTAGTAATCTCTGCAAAAATTTATTCAAATTTTTTTATAATTGGTAATATGTAATTTAAGAAATTATGTTAAAAAGTAGTAATTACCAAATAAATTAGGAAATGTAATTTAATTAGGAAAATTATATTTAAAAAAAAGTTTCCAAAAATAAAATTAATTTTGTTTATCATTTGCATGTAAAAAATTCTACAGTTTAACTTGTCTTACATTAAAAATCAAAAAATTCGCCTGTAATTATGCAAAGTTGAACATTACAGTTTCTAATTTGAAAATCAAATTTTGGATGGTGTTAGAGAATTATTTTAAAGGGGTTCATTAATTATCAACAGCATTAAAGCTTAAATTCATCGAATTTAAAATACAAAATTATTTAAAATTATTTCTAAAATCTTTACACTTAATAACAGACTCAAACAAATTCGCATACCACAAAACTACATAGATTTACTAATTTAGATCTATTTAATTTACAAAAATAAAAAACTGCCTAAAAATGTTAATATAACATGTAGAATACCAGATAATATCATTTAATAACTTGGATAAGTTTATCTTAAAAGGTTATTTGGATTAAATGATAATTATCCACCAAGTAAAATTGGAATATAATTCTAACTAATTTGTAATGATTAATGAAAATTTTTGGGGTCTATTGAATCCCTTCATACAATTATTACAAAAAATCTTAAAGTTCAAAGATCGTATTATGAATATTAATCTAAGCATATTAACTTTATATCAAATAATATCTTTAATATCAAAAATATATATTTTGAACTTTTAAGGATCTGCCAAATAACTACATTTTAAACATCTCTTGGAAATACAAAGTTATGAAACAACTTTTTTTCAATCATATTCAATTATAATCATATAAAATATTATGGTTCAATAATTATCCCAAGCACTATAATTAGTTTTATAGTTGAAAGGGGGAAAAAAGAAAATAATAAATTTGCCTATAAGTATGCAAAGTTGTACATAAATAACAGTGTTTCTTATTTCAGACAAATTGAAAAAAAAAAAAAAAAAAAAAAAAAAAAAAAAAAAAAAAAAAAAAAGAGGTTCGATTTGATCTCTTAAGAAGAGTAGACGTGAGCTATTGACGAAAAAACTGTATCGGTCTTAATAAAAAAAAAAAAAATAAAATTTAAAAATTTATTTGAAAAACGCGCGTAAAAGTGCAAAAAACAATAACATTTAAAAAAAAAAAAACTTAAAATTATTATATAAATTAGTGAAAAAAAGAAATATTTAAAAATAAGTGCATAATTAATATTTGTTTTTTTTATATTCATGCGGTATAATATACCGCATGTTTAATGACAGCGAACGCACGAATATAAAAAAAGATACAATTCATAAAATGGTATCTAAAAATATTAAAAAAGTACCAAGCAAAAAAAACATTAAAATTATAAATAACGAAAATATTAAAAATGAATTATTATCTATGAAATCTAAAGTTAACCAATTAATAAATGACAATTCAACTGAAACCAATAGATTTCAATTATTAGGAGATGATGACGATCTTGATATAACAGATGATGTCAATGACGTCATCGTCAATGTTGAAAAAAATAAAACATGTGGAAAAGAAATTACAAGTAATCTTAATTACTTGGAAATATTAAAAACAAAAAACACTGATAAAATTAATAATAATACAAATAATAGCACCAATATTAATAATGAAAATATAAAAAACTTACCCGGTCCATCTAATATAAAACCATTAAACAATAATCCAAATAAAAAAAATCCAAAAAATTCTACCCTAAATGAAACTAACTTAAATTCACCAAATAACAATACTAGTATTAATTCAACTAATAACATTAAAAACAAAAAAGTGCCACCAATATTTATTACGTCTAACGACTTAGACATAATAAAAAAATTAATTGAATTTCAATTAAAAATTAAAAATTATTTTATTAAATCAATAAAAAACACACGCCATATTCTGTATTTACAAACCGAATGTGAGTATAAAAAAACTTTTGAATCTTTAAAAGAAGCTAAGGTAGAATGCTTCTCTTATACCATGAAAAGCCAAAGACCGATTAGCCTTGTGTTAAAAGGTCTTCATAACGATTACGCACCAGAAGTAATACTAAACTTACTTAATTCAAACAATGTAGAACAATGTAAATTCTCCAAAGTATTGAGAATGACCACAAAAAAGTCAATAAAAGAAAATATAAAGTTACCAATCTACATTGTTCAAGCGGAACCACAAAGTTCAATTAACAACATTCTTAATATAAAACATATTGACCATCAGATAATAAAATGGGAGAAATTAAAAAAACCAACTATAACACAATGCAAAAGATGTCAGCGATTTAACCACTCGGCTTATAATTGCAACATGGAGTTAAGATGTGTAAAATGTGGCGGTAACCACTTACCAGCAAACTGCACTATTAAAAAAGAAAGCCCAGCAGAAAAATTATTTTGTACTTTGTGCAAGTCATATGGTCACCCTGCATCTTACACAAAATGCCCAGTCTTCACAAAAAAAATAAATGATATTGAGATAAGTAAACAAAATAAAATAAAAAAAACAATAAATAAAACAACAAAAATTGATAGTTTTGTAAAAAGCACCTGCTCCTATGCAAATGCTGTTTGCAACAACAATAACAATACTAATAACAACAACAATAACAATATTAATAACAACAATAACAATATTAATAACAACAATAACAATATTAATAACAACAATAGCAATATTAATAACAACAATAACAATATTAATAACAACAATAACAATGCCAACAATAATATTTCATCTGAAAATAATACAAATAACAATAACAACATAAATTTAGATAAAATACTTTTAGCTATAAGTGATTTAACAAAAAATGTAAACAAATTAAATGAAGATTTTAAAAATGCACAAAATGAAATGCAAAAAGAAATGCAAAGTTTATCTGCAAGGGTAGATTTCTTATTTGAAACTGTCCATGATGATGAATAAAACTTTGCTACAATTAAAATTAAAAATGTTTTCTATAAATGTAAATTCTTGTAGATCTTATCTTAAACAACTTTCATTAATAAATTTTTTAAATGTTCACAACCCGGATGTGGTTACCTTATGTGAAACGAAATTAGATAAAACTAGTCGTATAAAAATAAAGGATTATAAATTAATTCGACATGATAGATCTGAAGCTACTTTAGGTGGAGGTACGGCCATTCTAATTAAAAATAATTTAAAATTTGATATAATTAAAGAATATACTCTAAATAGGTTTAAATGTTTAGAAGTATGTATTATAAAAATAAGACTTTTAAATAGAAATAAAAATCTTTTTATAATATCTGCTTATGCATCACAAAATCATAATGCTAATTTTAATAAAGAATTACTGGAATTATTTCAAACTCTTCAATTAGATAATATTAATAACTATTTTATTTTGGCAGGAGACTTAAACGCTAAACACATAAAATGGGGAAATCAATCAAATAATGCTCGAGGATCTATTCTCGAAAAATTTATTGAAAGATTTAATTGTATGTATAGGATTAAATTATATTCTTCCGATATACCGTCATTTCCGAGAGGAGAATCGTATATCGACATATTCCTAACTGATATAAGAATTAATTTAAAAACTAATAATCAGAACCAAATAAAAACATATTCTTATGATAGTGACCATTTAGCTTTAGGGACTGAAATTAGTTATAATAATAGGGAAGAATATTTACTGGCTCCATCACCTGAAAAAATTTACTTATTTAGGAAAGCTAAATGGAACAAATTTAAAAAAGTGTTAAATAATTTAGTAAGAAATGATGATGTTCTTAAAAATATTCCTAACAATAAAAACCTAACAGATAGGGACATTGACTTTTATATCGAAAACATTGAAAATTCAATACGGAAAGCAATGTCGTTAGCAATCCCATCCAAAAACAATAATTTTAATAGCCTAGATATTTACTTAAATCCAACTATTACTAGACTTAAAAAATATAAAAGTGAATTACTTACAGCTAAATTTAAATTAATTAAAATAAAAATAGACAAAAACGCACCATCATTTCTAAGAATTAATTCATTACTGAAAAACATAAATTCATTAATAAAACAAAATATTAAACTCTCAATAAATAATTATTGGACTAACAGAATCAAAAACATAAAATTATCAAACAATAAAAACTTGTTCTCTGAAATTAAAAAAATTTATAAAAAACAAACCTCAAACAAAATTGACTACTTAAAAATTCCAATTAACAATACGCAAATTTTAAACGACGCCCAATTAAATTTAAATAAACTTAAAATAGAAAACAATAATTATATTATCAAAGAAAACGAACACATAAATGAAGTAATGGCAACACATTTATACCAAGTTCAAAAGCAAGTTACAAACAGATTTTCCCCGATAAGTAACAATATAGAGCAAAGTATTAACAATTTAAACCAAATAATTCAAAATAACAAAACAAATAAAATATCCCTTGTTAAATTTAACAATCATTTACATTCAAATAATTTACTTGAAAATGAAACTTTAAATAATTATTTTATAGCTCAAAATGAACTCAAAGATATTTTATCAAAACTTAAAGGTAAAACATCGTCAGGTATAGATAAAATTCCAAATATAGTGTTAAAACATCTTCCTATTTCAGTAATTAACTTATACACAATAATTTTTAACAATTGCCTTAATATAAGCTACTTCCCAAATAAGTGGAAAAAAGCAGTTGTTATTACATTAAAAAAACCAGGAAAAAGTGCTTCAGATCCTAGCAGTTATAGACCAATAAGTTTATTACCAAATATAGGAAAAATCCTAGAAATAATAATAAATAAATTTATAGTCAAAATAACTGAGATTAAAAATATTATACCATCAAATCAGTTTGGTTTTCGTCATAAACACAGCACAATACATGCTATGACGAAGCTTTCATCGGATATATGTAGAAATATAAACGATGATAAGGTTGTAGCAGCATGTTTTGTGGACTTTGAAAAAGCTTTTGACACCGTCTGGATTGATGGTATAATATACAAACTCTTAAAATATCAATATCCCTTACATTTAGTTATTCTGATTAACAACATGATAAGAGGTAAAACTTTTAGCACATGGGGGTCGGATAATCATTTATCCAAAGAATTCAAATTATCCGATGGGTTACAACAGGGCACCGTAAATTCCCCTATTTTGTTCAATATATACATAAGCGAATTACTGAATTCTCTAAATAAAAATTTAGAGCCCAATTACAGTATAGCATTTGCGGACGATCTGACAATTTACGCAACAAGTAATAATCTAAGAGATGCACAATACATTTTACAAAAAATGTTTTATAAAGTGATATCTTATAGTAATCTTTGGAAGCTAAAAGTAAATTATCAAAAATGTGAAACTATGTTATTCAGGAATACTATTAACAAGGTAAAATATAATGTTAAATCATGCTGGAGAGATTTTTATATATTAACTCCAGACAAAACAAAAATTAAAAACTCTGTGAACTTCAAGTATTTAGGAGTTCACTATAATTATATGTTAAACTTTAACTATCATGTTAAAAATCAAATAAGAAAAGCAAATAACGCCTTTATTAATTTAGGAAAATTGTTCTTTTCCAGAACACTTTGCAACAATGTTAAATTGCTCTGCTACAAAACCTTAATCCGTCCAGTACTAACATATGCCTGTCCAATATGGTATAATGTTAATGCTTCTGTGATGGAAAAATTAAGAATATTCGAACGCAAGTGTTTAAGAGCTTGTACAAATTACAATAGAAAACCTAACACTAATATGCACTATTATTCAAATAAATTTATATATGATAAGGCGAACATAGTTAGAATCGACAATTTTATCATTCGTCTCATACGTAACCACATTCAAAGGAGTAGTGAATCATGCGAGAACTCATTAATCTGCCATCCATGGTACGAAGATTTTGAGTACATTAAAAACTGCCTAGTTACAGGTTTTTTGCCTCCAGAAGGATTCGTGTTTTTGGACAAACATAATTATATTGAAAATAATCAAAATATTCCGATTTTATACCACTATAAAAGAAACGCGAAAATAAAACAAATACCTTTAAATTTAAATATAATAAATATTAATGACAATGAGTTGTTTAAATATGATAAGTATATTCCTGCAAAAAATAAATTAGAAATTAAAAAACCATACTTTTGGAAAAATTTAGATGTAACGTAGGTTATAGTAGGTTTAGGTATAGGTATAAGTATTAGGTTATTTTAGTTTTAAGTTTTTATAAAACATATAAATAAAAAAAATTGGTTTTTATATAAAAAAATTTTTTCCAATAAATTCAATTATATTAATATTAAATCAAAACTAAAATATATTATGTTAAAATCAAAATATCAATATTAAAACATCAAAAGAGATTATACTAATATAGTTCTAAATAAATTGTGAGAGCTGACATATTGGTCAGCCATGTACAAATTACATTTTAGCATATAAGAATTCTTTTTAAGTTTTTGTTTTTGAATTGTTAAAAAATAATATAATGAATAGAAAAATAAAACACTAAAAAAAAAAAAAAAAAAACAAATTGAAAAAATATAACAGTAAATCCTCGATATTGCTTCCTCGATACTCCTCGATATTTTTTGGTTATTCTTAAATTTAAAAAGGTACTAGGTATTTAAATAAATAACGGAAGGTGGTTCCAAAAAGGTCCCCAAAACAAAAATGAAAAAAGACACCAAAATACACTTTTTATAAAACACCTTAAAGTAAAGGAAAAATCTCAGTAACTTTCTCAATTTTATACAAACAAAAGAAAACTCTACCCAAAATTCCATTCACTTTCTTCATTTTTGGTTTCAGAGACGTTTTCCTTGGAGACTTTTTTCATACAGTCATCAAAAACTGGCGTATAATTATGCAAAGTTGAACTTTAATGAAAGTCTTTTTTTATTTCACAGAATTTAAAAAATTTTAACGGTAAATCCCCGAAGCAATGTTTATCAATTATTAACGTACTAGTTTCTTAAATAAATAACCCTCATACCTTGAATCTACCAATTAAAAACTTTTCCAGTGTGTTAAATTATTGTTTTATACTCTAATTTATTTTAATACAGCGACTTAGTTAATCAAACAATCATGGAAGTTAAAAATATTTTTCACATGAAAAATTTTCCAAGGATACATAAGTATTATAATCCTTACCCACCTTACCCAACTAAAAATAAAAATTATATAAAAAATTGACAATTTAAACCAAATCTTCTGTCAAATTTTTATATATTTTTTTTTCTTTAGTTTTTACTTAATTTAATTTTAGATAAATGACAATTCTTATATAATATGACAGACATACGAAGAATATTAAAAAAAAACGTGTATATTCTACTTATTCTTCAAAATACATTGATTAAAAACATAACAAAAAAGAAAAAAATGGAAGGAAAAAATAAAATCTTCTAGGATAATATTGTCTGTCACTTTTGATAAAATTTATGCTTCAATAGATTCGTTTTTTATATAAGTTGAC